>JAQQAC010020896.1:47511368-47631721 GCA_029783875.1 Phataginus tricuspis | reverse complement strand
TCTTCCGAACCCGCCTGCCCTCCCATCCTTAGAGAGGGAAGAATTAAGTCTGCAGTGCTTGTTCTAAGCTTTGTGCATAAGCACACCTTCCCGTGCAATCCCCACAGCAATCGTGAGAAACAGGAAACACCCCCCATTTTCTAGAAGAAATCGGTGCTCAAGAAGCATGCCGAGACTTTTAAAGGTTGGACAGCTAATCATTGGTGAGGCCGAGCGTTGAACCTGGGTCATCCAGTCCCTGAGCTCACTAAGATTTTACGACTCCACTGGGATCAGTGGCTAAGATCTAACATAGTGTCTTACTTGAGATCTCCCCCAAAGCAAGAGGGATGTGGTGAACTTGGAGAAGGAAGCTAGATTTGTGATGGCGAGGCTAGAAGGAATGAGACTAGACTAGCTTTAAGGGGAGATAGGCAGGGGTGGTCACCTCCATACAGAGTGGGCCAAACCCCTTGAAAATAGAAGCCAGGCATGGACTCAAATGAGAGCTCATGTCTCCCTACGGAGTGGTTGGGGCTGCAGGGAGGCAGCACCTCACACATAGAAATGAGGAAGCCAATTTCCACTCGCCCACTGCGCTCGCAGATCTGAAGTTCTCTCTCTTGGCTCACAAAGTGGCCTATGTGCCCTCATGCCTCAGAGTTAAGGCAGCCCCGCCTAGCAGAGAGCACCTGGAACTAGGACTTGGGCCAGGGACAATGAAAATCCTGGGAGAAACGACATGAAAGGGATGTCACGGGTTGGTGCTACATGACCAAAGAGGGGCTCCCACCTGCTCTGGGCGTTCAGGTGTTCTGGGAGGCGCTCGTGTCGGTGGTGGGACACAGATGGGAGGTACAGGGTGGATACAGGTCTTGAGATGTGGGAAGGAAAATGGATGGGGGGCCGTGAGCAAGGGTAGAGGGAGAGTCTAGAAGTCATGCCTGCTCTCTCACTCTGTTCTTGCCTTCCTTGTAGCCTTGAGAAGGAAAATTACGATGTCTGGGCCAAGGTGGTGAGGCTCAGTGAAGACCTGGGGAAGGAGAAGAAGAAGTTTGCAGCCTTGGAAATTAGCCTGCGCAACGCGGAGCGCCCCCGTGAGGATGCGGGGGAGAGGGACAGGGCCTTGGAGGAAGAGGTCAAGGAATCTGTCAGGTCCATGGAGGAGCGCAAGGCTGATGCCCAGGGGTCCTAGAAGAACCACCGGGGAGACCCAACACTGCCCCCTTTCTTGGTGCTGCCTGATGACTGGGAAGCAAAATTACTCCCTCAGAGGGAGAGGACACTTGGGGGAAACATCACATTCCCAGTAAATAAACTAGTGGAATCTTCAGGAAATGAGGGCGAGCAGACATTGGTGGACATCTGTGACCCCTGTGGCTGTATTCAGAAGGATTGCATTATTCCACAGTGGTCTCAGGCTGAGTGAATGGGACCTTCCACTGCTGGATGACTGTGTGGTGCACAGTGGAGACATTTGAGGCTGTCACGTTCCTGGACCCAGGTGACAAGCTGGTCCCAACCAAGGCTGGACTGAGGCACTAGCTCTTTGTTTTCTTTGTGGAATAGCTCACCTAGTAAGTTGGCCTCAGGGTGTCCCTGAGAAACAGGGGCAGAAAGCGGCACTCAGCTTTCCAGTGCACACCCACGGCATGCTGTGCTCCGGGGGCTGCGCCTCCCAAAGCCAGAGCCCTATTCTGCCGCCCTCTCCACGATGAACACTCTCCAGGGGTTGGAAACTCAAAATTATTATTAGACTGAGACTAAAACAAGCAATAAACTGTATTTATAAAAACAATATTAGTGTGAAAGTTATTCAAATAAAACCAAAAAAAAAAAAAATGCAGGGCTGTTGGTGCTCCATACAGTGCCTTTTTGAGTTAGTAAAGGCGCCCCTTCCTCAGGGATGCACCCCCCTCCTGCACACAGATTGCCTTGCAGGGCATGGACTGGATTTCAGTCCCTACCTTCCTTGGAGAGGCCCCAGTTGTGTATGGTGGGCCTGGGAATAAAGGCCTTCCTACCATGATATGACTTCCTCAGAGGCTGCTTGGGGGTTTAGATAACAATAGTCACAACAATAGTTTTTCTGTCTCACCGAAATGCAAATGATTTCACCCTTTAAAGAACCACGAGGCACTAGAGAGTAGCTGGGAGAGGGGATTCCCAGTGGACAAACGACTTTTCCTTCTACATTAAGTCGGCCTGGCAGAGGCTCCGGGTGAAGACCAGGCCTTGCTAGGTGGGATAGTATAGTCTTTAATGGGTTTTGTCGTTGTTCTGGTTATATGGTCTCTGAGCTCTTTTGGCTGTGTATCCTATCAGTAGAAAACATTGGAGTGTACACCCCCTAAGATAGGTTTATTTATTTATTTATAAATTACATACAGGTACTACTGTCTCATTATATCATGTATGTCATAAAACATACACAAGCTAGAAATTGAATAATGATAAGACAAAAACACATATAAACAGAAGTTCCCCAAAGTGCTTTTAGTTTGGGAGGCCACTGGCCTGGTTCCCAGAAGGTATTACCTGTTCTTATTTTACACATGTTGTCCTGTTAATCTGCTCCCATAAATTCACTTGAACTTATGAAGCCACATGGCTTAATCGGTGATTGGAAATCCGGTTACTATGGTGATAGTTTAGCCATCCCCAGCACATGGGTTTCCTGTTAGGCCTTTTTCTCTCTTTGTTTTCTCTTCCTCTTTGTTTTTCTTCACCCTGGTTATTTCTCCCCAGCCTGTGGTCGTAATGTATCACCCACAGAGTGAACAATGCAGACGTGGTCAGTGTTTCTCCGTCCTGCTGTTCAGGCTCTGCCCCGCCCACCTCCAGCCCCCAAGGACCGGGCCAAGGATGGCCAGAACAACACCAGAACATTCCCTGAGGTGCCTGCTTGCAGGAGACGGGGCGGGGGGCTTATCTGGAACATTATTAAATAACATAATAAAACACTTGATTTCCTATGGTTCACTTGTTTTTTCATTGCAGAATAACAAACATGGAAACACTTATTGGGCACCTAATTTACTTTGATGGTGTCTGCCATTCTGCCTCTGTTCTCTCGGGGATCCTTCACGCTGACTCTTTGGGTGCTGAAACAGAGTTGAGTGTGGAAGTAGCCAGATGAGCAATTCCAAAGAGGAGGACCTGATGTCTGCTTTTTTAGACATCCATGTTATAGGACCTTGCTGGGACTGGGGGCGAGAGCTCTGGCTGAGGCGAAGGGCCACGTTTGAATTCCAAGCCTTTCCTGATCAGACGCTGCCTCTTGTTCTGTTCCTTCCACCAGAACTATGAGATAGCAGAGCAGCCGGTCCAGCCTGGGAAGGTGGAGTGTCAGTTCCTCTTCACTGTCAAGAGGGGAAACTTGCTTGTTTAAGCTGGACATCTTGCTCCTGTGCCATCTTGCATATGAGGAGAACACAGGAAACAAGACGAGTTTTTCCAGGACCTGAGGCCGTGTGAGTCCAGGAAGGGCCAGGGAAGATCTGGGTCTGATGCCACTGTCCTCAGTGACCCACAGGCTCCACGTGAGATGGATGTCGGAGTAGCTCCAGGCCTCACCTGGGCCAGGAAGCCAGTCTCTGGAAGGCATTCTGTTGTGGCCTGAGCTCCCACCATTAACACTTCCACTGGGCAGGATCTACTAAATCTGCCTTCCCAGTCGCCCAAGCCCTCCTCCTTACCCCTGCTTTACCTGCACAGAGCCTGGAAAGGTCTGCAGAATGCACTTTAAAGCCTCTGGCCCTCTTCCCGACCAAAATTCTTATTTCTTTCATGGCCTCAAGCATGGTCATATCAGGCCCCTTTCTCCTACATTTCAGAAAGGACTATTTTTTAGGGGATTGGCTGGGATGATTCCTGTCTCTGACTGTTCTGGCTGGCTGCTGTAACAAAATACCACAGACGGGGTGCCTTGTAAACAACGGAAATTTATTTCTCACAGTTCTGAGGCTGGAAGTCTGAGATCTAGTTGAGGAGCACCCTCTTCTGGGTTGCAGGCTTCCCGTTGTATCTTCACATGGCAGAAAGGGTAGGGGTCTCTTCTGTAAGTCACTACTCCCATTCATGAGGGCTCCACCCTTATGACTCACACCCCCCCAAAGGTCCTACCTCCTAGTGCCATCATTTTGGGGGGTTAGGATTTATACATATGACTTGGGTGGGGTTCAGGCGGGGGAGACATAAGCACTCAGACCATAGCAATTCCCTTCCAATGGCTTTTGGTCAGTCTGGGGCCTAGAGAATCAAGTGTGACATTTCTAGAACAGAGCATGCTGCAAATACATATTTTTATTGTTGTTTCAACTAATGCTTTAAGCCTGCCCAGAGGCCCACTAGAGAAGCGTGAAGCAGGACACTCTGAGGCAGCCCCGGGCTCCTGAGATGGGGAGGACAGGAGCACAATGGCACAGCAGCCACTGGCTAGGCTCCGTGGGCTCGAGACAGGGGGATGTGCATGGGCTGACACCTTGTACACTTCCGTATTCCACCACTTCCTCTGCAGGTACCGTCAGTGGTCAGGCCATGTGCTTGGGGGAGCAGAGGCATCACTTACAGGCTTTTACAAGAACTGCACAAAAGCCTTCACTCTGGTGGAGAAGGCTGGTGGAGGGATCCCCAAGGGCTGAGATCCAGGGGCTGCTTGAGGAGCCCAGGCTGCGCTTGGCCAGTAGCAGGAAGAGCTGGAGCTGGCGGTCTCGTGGTTCAGAAGACTTCCCAGGGAGACCGCAGAACGAGCAGAAAATACCAGCTGAGATGTACAATGTCAGCCTCTGTTTCCAACGATGCCTGACAGCCGCCTAACAGTCACAGACTCACAGCATTGGAAGACCCCCTTGAGCTTATCTAATCTCATGTGCTCATTTAGTGGATAGGGAAACTGAGGTCCAGAGACATAGCTGAATTGCCAGTGCTCACACAGCAATGAGGAGGAGGATTCGATTAGGTGGTTTTTTTGAGGGTTTCTCTGACCCACTATTCAGTGAATTTTGTGATTCCCAGCTTCTTGTCCAAGTGTTCTTTCCCCAGACCAAGACCATGATGTGAAACCCATTGAACATCTCTTGCTTCTTGGTCACAACTAAGACCCACCTAATATGATGCCATTTTTCAATGACCTCGTGTTACTGATACTGTTCTAAGACAATGGTTCTCAGTCTTGGCTGCACAATAGAATCAGCTTAAGAAGCTTTTGAAAAAATTCCAATGCTCAGATCACACCCCAGATCAATTAAATCAGAATCTTAGGGGTTGGAGCCTAAGAACTGTTTTTCCTTAAAAAACTTTCTAGTTAATTCTAATATGCAATCTGGATTGTTAAGCAAGGTTGTTAAACTGCTTAAATCATGAATATCATAATATTACATCTACTTGCCCTCCTAGCTCCCATCACAACTACACTCTCTGTCCTCCTGACTTCCAGGCTTATCATGTATTCATTCATTTAGGATAAGAGATGCCTAAGAGAGAAAATGATTTATGTTATACACACATTTTTTTTAGATGGGGAAAACTGAGCCCAGAGATGTTAGCAAAAAAAAAAAAAATCTCAATATTTTGGACCATTATATAATTATATAATCTTGTTTTAAGGGTTGACTCTATCCATAGGCAAAGAAGGGAAGCACTTGAGGCCTTGAAAGAGTGCTGAGAACAGCCCTGATTAAAACCATCTCTCTTTCAGATTCACAGCAGAGCAGATCATGGAATCTCTATATGGAGCCTTTGGGCTATGAACCATGAATGGATATTATTGGGAGAGAACCATGAAGCCTCCATTAATCATGAATGCCATCTTTGTATCAGTTACCTGATTCCTAGCAGAGAGCTGTGTAATGAAGGAATGAGAGCTGCTCAGGTAAGTTGGGTTGTGGGTGGGGGGGTAGATCAAGAGTGTAGGATGCCACAGGGCATGGTGCACCGTGGGGGTGCTGGCCACCTGAGTGCACAGGGCAGACAGCCTGAGAAGCGGGAGGCTCAGGGCCTTGAAAAGGGAAAGGGAGATCCAGGTAGCAGGATGGAGCGCTAGCTTGCCCTCAGGCAAACCTGACGATCGGTCAGAGGTGGCACTCCGACTCCCTTTTCTGCTCTCTGTTCTCTCCTTTGCTGACCGATGTCCTCCCAAGCCTACCACGTCCAAACATCCGGATCCTTCCTCGGCATCGGCGTCAGCATCCTAACAGCGATCATCATTGGTAACCTGTTGTCCTCTGTCAGGCTCTGTGCCAAGTATTTTGTGCATGTCATGTCCTTTAAATCTCAAATCAACTCTTTGGATTAAGTGCTACTCTACCTATTTTACAGATGAGAAAATTGAGGTTTTGATGCAGCAGAGCTAGGATCCGAAGCGAGTCTGTCCAATTTATTCAGTGCCATGTTGGCCTTGCACATATGCAGGGAAGGAGTGTGCCATAGGAAACTATCTCTATGTAATGATGGTCTACAATAAAGTTTCCAAGGACATTTTTTTAAAGAGACGACTGGTTAGTGTCCAGGAAAGAACCACTAATTTTGCCATTTCTAATTCAACATCAAGGTGGAGAAATTATCTGCAGGTAGATGCCTTCCTCACAACCCCGAGTCGCTCCCTACCTGCTCGTCCTGAGGGCGGCTGGAGGCCACACATCACCCAGGCCCTTGCTTCAAGCCAGTTCAGGGTCCCATGTTATTAACAACCCACTCAAAAGACTTCTTGGGAGTAACTCTGGGATTGGGGTTGCCTAAGGGTCTCTGGTTCCCCGGTGCTGACGAGTGAGCTTGTCAGACCTCTTTGGTGAACTTGCTGGCTTATTCTCCACACTCCTTCCCATAAGCCTAGAAGGGTCAAAGGGCATACTGGATAAGTTTGAAGCATGTCCTGTCAGGGAGATCTTTAAGAGAGGACTTCTCCATGTCCCACCTAAAGCACTCCCTGTAGAGGGTGATGCTTGAGGGAGGAAATAAAGTCACACATTCCCCATTGTTTCCTCATTTTAAGATGTTTATAAGTCAAATATAGGCTCTGCCTGGTGGAAATTCATAGTTTACCACAGTCCATCCTGGCTGGAGGTTTTGCAGCCTCTGAGCGTCAGGCACTGGAGCGTCTTCAGCCTGTTTCATGTGATCTGATTATTTCCACAAAACTCCTGGTAGATGAGCGAGCAGCGGGAGTGTCACATTACTGCTTTGGAAACAAGGCTCATCTAATGATGCGTTTACCTGGACTTGCCCTCTGATTCTTGCTTAATGTTATTACTTAATTGTTATTACTTATTCTTGCTTAATGTTTTGGGCTAGGATACAAAGCCCGGTTGCCCTTAGAAGTCACTTCCCCCTGGCTGCAAAAGAGGGCGGTGCATTGCCTGCCAGTCTCCTTCTAGGGAAAGAGCTGGGTGAGCACATGGACCGTTCAGCTGGCCCAGGGCTGGACACCAGACACACTCTGTGGGAATTTGAACTTGATCAGCAGGAAGCAGGTGGTTTGGATGAAGCACTGTGTCTGTTTTAGGGCTGCCTATTACCTTCAAAGAAAAAACAACGCCAATCTGAAAAAGTTAACACCGTGCTCTATGATAACTGAGTTCTTCAAATGCTGGTTATTTATTAATGCCCAACCAGTGCCCTCAGGATCCCAGCTGTGACCTTCATGGAGGATTCCTCATGGAGGATTTCATAGTCCTGGACTCAATTATGTGCTTATCAATTACTTGACATGTTATTCGTGCTACTTATTTAGTCATTGACAGTCACTCTTGTGTCTTCCTTGCTTTTCTGAGAGTACTGAAATCCATCTCCCAAAGAATTTGAGGGTTATTGGAGAAATAAAATACATGGAAATCATATGCATTCAGCGGCTGCTGCTCCAATCTTGAGATAATTGATCTCTAGACAAAGATCATCTGGGTAGTTGTGTTGCCAATGATATTTTTACTTAGTACAAGTAAATTGCATCCAAGATAGAAGCAAACTGTTTCAACACTGATTCTTTCTCTTGCAGTTGAATGTTTTAGAAGAGCTACCTTTGACTAGGGCCATAAAAAATACATTTATTGAGTGCTTTCTATTCCCTGAGCATGGTACACTCTGCTTTACCTGAAATATCTCAATTAAGTCTCACAGAAAACTCTGAAGTAGTTGCTAGTATCATCTCTATTTACAGATAAGGAAACTGGGCTTTGAGAGTTTAAGTAATTTGTTCAGGCTCACAGTATTCTATTTCTAAGAGACTTTTTTTTTCATTTTGACACTTTCAAAATTAGTATATCCAGTGCATGTTTTTTTTCCTTCCACCACCAAGGAATTACCTCAATTCTGACACTACCCACTTGGAGATACCATCAGATCCCACAGGTTAAGGGCTTAAAGCCTGTAAGTCTGCCCCCCACTCCACCCAAACACCTCAGAGGCCAGTCCTTAGTCCAGGTTGCCATCTGTACCTGAACAACTGGTAGACCAGACCAGGGGCCCCTATTCCCCCCTCCTCAGGTTCAACTAATTTGCTAGAACAGCTTCACAGAATTCAGAGAAATATTTTACTCACTAGATTACTGGTTTATTATAAAATGATGTAGTTCAGGAACATCCAGATGGAAGAGATGCATAGGGCAAAATATGGGGAAAGGGGTGTGGAACTTCCATGCTTTTCCTGCATTTCCACATGTTCATCAACCTGGAAGTTCTCTGAACCCTCCATCCTTTTGGGCTTTTATGGAGGCTTCATTTCATAGGCATGGTTGATTAAGTCACTGGCTATTGATGATTGGACTCAATCTCTACCCCTCTCTCCTCCCCAGGTGAATGATGAGTCAAGTGTGTGGACTACTGAGTTGGCCCTACAGATTCTATGTATCTTCTTTGCCTGGGATTCCCATTTATTAACATAAAAACTGTTATTTTTATTTTTCATCTAGTGTATAGTAATTCCTATCATTTAAATGCATGTGTGAATTTTAAAATAATTATTATTATAATAGTAAAATCTCTAACATGTACTGGATGCTGAGCATTGCCAGGCGGTTCTAAACGCTTTATGTGTTTAATGAGCTAACCCTAACAACCCCCAGAGCCGGATAGCACTATCCCCTTCTTAAAGCAAAGTCACTGGCTTCTGCTTTCACCCTTGCTTTTTGCTGTGACTCTGCTGTCTCACTACCAGAGGAAAACATTTTTCTGATAGCTTGTGGGGTTGGAGACGGAGCTGGAGCAGGTTTAGGGGAATACCAGCACCTCAGACGATCTCCAGAAATTGGGTGAATTGCTCATCTGACTAATTGGTCCCTGGCAAATGAGTCTGCTTTCGTGTTAATAGCCATGCTAGGCCAACTGGAAACCATAGTGAGGTGAAGAGGGAGGCAACAGCATAAGGGAAGTTGGCACCTGGCACGAAGAAAGTGTCACAGGGACTACAAGGCAAGGCAGAGCCTCTTCCTGGCCCCCTGGACTGCAAACCAGGGTGGGGTGGGGTAGGTGGGGCAGTGGTTGGAAACTCTGCAGAGAGGGTCAGAAGGCAGAGGAATCTAGCCAGCTGGAAGTCCAGGGGAAGGTGCCTCCTGCCTGTGGGCGCCGGGTGCAGCCGTAGGGCTACAGGACGAGTGGCTGCTCCCACCCAGCCCGCCCGCTGCCCTCTAAGCCTTGCACCCTGACTGCTGGCCCAGGGGAAGGGGGCCTTTTCCTCCATACAGAGGAACAGTCAGCTCACTAAGCTTAGCACCGGCCCACAGAGGGCCCGGTTTTCAGCTCACCCCAGGGAGGCATTCAGGCTGCCAGGCCCTCTCCAACGGGTGGCCTGAGTAGGGCCGAAATGGCAGCCCAGCACACCGAGAAGGAGGCGGCTCAGGCATGCCACCCGTGCGGCAGGGAGCTAGGGACAAACTCAGAGACAGGATTTTCCAGAAAGTCCCTCTTAAGATAGATCTTTTCAGTAAATGAAGTTATTACCAACAGGCTGCAGAGTTAGAAGCACAGACTCCCGTTCTAAGGTCACTTCCTTCCTCTCGTCCAGGTGGTGGGTGGTACTGGTCGGATTTAAACAGCGGGGTGACCTTGGGAGTGTTGTTCCAAGCTCTTAGTTAGTCTACACCACCCGCCCCCGGGGTACGGTGCCTCTAACAGCACTGTCACACCACCCTGCCTTGTAAACCTCTGCCTGCCGACACCACAAGCTCAAAGCCCTTCGCCTGGAGTGGTGCACTTAGAGACATGTGCCCATCTGCTCTCCCCATGCGCGCGTCCTCGGTCTCCGTGTTACCTTGGGGGCTGCCGTGGCAGCTCAACACGTTCCTCAGGCCGCTCGGCTGCCTTCCTCGGGGCCCAGGATAACTGCCACAGGAAATGGCACCCAGCTGCCTTAAGGGTGTCTCCTCTCTACACGTTGTGGTTCTATTCATTCAACTACAGCGTCGGGGTCCTTGGGAGCTCACCTACACTGCCACCTTGTAGGGCATTACTTTCCTCACTTGTGAACTGAGGTCATGGTGAGAAACCTGTCCTGTCCACTCTCCACCAACAGCACGAGATGGCCTTGAGGACTGAATAGGATGACGCATGAAAGACTACTGTGTGAGTACCCGCCTGAGGGTTACGGCATTCTGCGCTTCATGTCCCCAGAACAAAGAGCTCTCCTGCAAGCAGGCTTTGTGCCCCATCTCCCTGTTGGTGCGCTAGCTCTCACATGAGACCTGCCAGCACGCTGTACTCTCCCAGCAGGGCACAGAGTCTTCCCAGCTGCTCTGAGAACATGTGGCTTGGGGATGGGGGTCCATGCGCACAACCAGAGCACCTGGGCCTTCTGATGCAGCCTAAGAAAATGGGCTGTTATCCCATATAAAGTCACTACGGGAAGCGTCGAGTCCTTGACCCCATGTGCACACGAGGATCTTCTGGGGCGGGACCCTCTGGGGGCCCCTGGAACCTGGCTCCTCCTTTTTGCCTTCCAGTAACCATGCTCTGGAACAAATGCCTGGAGGTGATACAGAACCAGGCTTGGGCCTTCAGCTAGAAGCCTCTTGTGCTGGGACAAAGGGAGGAAATGATCCTAATACACCTGGAAGCCCCCTGCTCACGCCTCCACACCATTTAGAAAGCACTCTTTCTAAAAAACCAGTTTTCCCCAAAATATTCTTTACTAAGCTTTTAAAAGCCATTGTTTTGAAAGCCATTATTTCAAAACAGCCCAAGGTAGTGAACAATCAGTAATACTTGCCTTATATACAAAGTCTTCAGAATGAGAATGACCTGAATTTGAATCCCCACTCTACTCCATTCGACAGTATTATTTTGACTTATGCGTCACCATTAAAACTGTTGGACAGACTCTCAGCCTCAGCGTATCTGTTTTCTGGGGCTGCCGTAGCTGCAGAATAGGAGGCTCCGCGTGACAAACTTGCTCTCTCGCTGTTCTGAGGCCACAAGTCTGAGGCTGAGCTGTGGACGGTGGTGTCTTCTGAGGCCTGACTCTCCTTGGCTTACAGATGGCTGCCTCCTACCTGTGTCCCTCTGGGCATGTCCGTGTCCTAATCTCCTCTTTTTATAAGGACAACAGTCAACTGGATCAGGGCCCACTCGCATGACCTCATTTTCCCTTAATCACCTCTTTGAAGGCCCTATCTGCAACCACAGTCACATTCGGAGGTACTGGGGGGTAGGAATTCAACATATGAATTTGCGGAGGGACATAATCTAGCCTTTAACCCTTGGTAACCTTCCAATATTGTCACTTAGCTCTCCCGTGAACAAGGATCCCCATCTTTCAGAGTCTCTCCAGCAAATCAGTAGAACTGTTAATACCCTCATGTATAGAAACCATGGGTTATTGTTTCGTTTTAAATTTTTTATCACAGGAAATCAATAGGGTCAGAACTGTAAAATTTTACTGACCCATGGAAGCTGTGAGATGAAGTTGGATGGCAGGGTCAGGAAACTTGCTTTTTAATTATGGTACAGAATTGTTATTAGATTATTTATTAAATTATTATTATTAATAATATTGTTATTAGGTGTAATGAGGCGGTATTTAACTCAACTCAGCAACCCTGAATGCCTGAACCTACACTCAATCCAATTTTCACTCTGCTGAGTTGGTGGGAATATGCCAAACAATTAATTGCACATTCTCTATTACTATAAAGATTTTGGCCCAAACTACAGTCTAGTCCCCCACTGAGCTGGGCTGGACCTCGTGGCAGCACGGGGGCCCTTCCTGCCTAGGCTAGAAGTAGGTCTGCAGCCTATTCTCCAGAAAGGGTGAGCAGTCTCCTCAGCCCCTCCCAGCCGGGCCCCAGTCTCGCCATTCTGACCCCAAGGAAAGCAGACGCAGGGAAAAGTGTCACTGAGGAAAGGAGGGCAGGAGTGTTCTTTGCCCGACCCCTGTGTAGGGCTTTTCTAAGCCACTCATTCCAGGCTGCCCTGCAGCCCCACCAGTCTCCCTGCAGCTGGAGACAGGGATAACGTAATTGCACGCATGTGCTCATGTGTGTGTGTGTGTGTGTGTGTGTAAAATTCATATCTCTTGATTCTGAACAGTCCTCAGAAAAACAAGGTAGTGGTGGGATGGGGAGAGGTGGTGGTAGGAAAAGGTGACTTTATACTTTACTCCTAGCAGCTGAAGCTTTGGGGATCAACAACGAAGAGACATTCATTAGGGACTAGAAGCATCCATTGTTCCCTGCAGTCCCTAGAAAACTACCAATGTTGGAGAAATGTCCCCAGAAAGGTGAAGGTGGCATTTTTGAATGCTTCTTACAGACCATAGACCTAGCTGCTAAACCCAATGAGAAGAAGGGAAGGGACAAAAGTGAGACGTGTTGGTGGCCTGCGCCGGCCACTAGTGGGAGCTCTAGGTACGTGCCTCTCCATCAACGGGAGGATGGGCGAGAACAGACGGTGAGGCTCTTGCTGTGGGGCCTGGTGCTGAGGGCTGAGAGGCTGAGGCCCATACTCTGATTATGCAACCTTCTGGGAGTCTTACTTCTCTACACAGCTAGTTTGGCAAGAGAGGCCTGGGGCCTTCCGCCGCCTCTTCAGTTCCTTCCACATGTGTTTGAAAAACAATGGAGGGGGAGGCCCAGAAGGCCAGACAGCAGGCTTCTAGGTTGTAAGCTTCAGCCTGCCCAGGACCTGGACAGAAGGCATCCATCCTTAACCTCCCAGACAGACATCCTGGTCCGACCTCTGGGATTTGTAGACAAAAGGCTCTTTGAATTAAAGTGATCTTTCTCCAAGAGTCACCTTGGAACCTCTTCCCTGGGAACCAGGGTAACAATGATGCCAGGTAGCTATGGACACCCTTGACGCCACCGGATGCATCTCATTAAGACTGACATTGTTATTTTTTACTCCCCAATTCTGGACATACTAGTTTTCTCCTCCATTCAAGTCATTGTTTTAGGAAGGATGGTGCTGAGCACAATTGTAGGTTTGCAGCTGCCAAAGGAAGCACCTGCTGAGAACCAAATGGGGATCGATCCTCCCCTCAGGCCAGAGAACAAGACCCAGCTGGCAACAGGCTGTTTATACTTCATGGCACTTAGAACGGTTTGTAATAACGCACTTTTTGGTAAGATTAATTGATGTTGGTCTTATCCACTAACCCAGAAGACTCATGGGACACAGACTGTCCATCTGTTTTCTGCCTTAGACCAAGTAATTAGACCAGCAGAGTTCCTGGTAACCGACTAGTCTAGTGGTTCCCAAACTGGGTGCTGAGACACCCCACCTCAGGCACTGCAGCAGACTCACAAAGGCACCGCCATATTTCACATTTTCAAGGGAAACACAACAATTCTCAATGGCCACGGGCCCCAGAGCACACTAAGCTTGAGATGGTTCACAGCTTCAGCATTAAATCACCTGCATTCCAACCAATGACGTCAAATCTTTTAAAGCTGGGCCTTTGGTTGTTGCTGGGATAAAATGCAAGTGTTGCAGAAAAATCAACGTGGAACAGGAAGCAGGAGTGCTGGTGTCCAGTCTGCTGCCAGGGTTTGAGAAACTGTGCGTACCTAGCAAGAGCATATATCACACTAGTGATTATGATTATTTTTAAATGAAATAAATAGTATCATTTTTCTTTCATGTATTTTTTTTTCAAACAGCTACTAAATTACTAAATAAATGCTCACTAACTTGTTTGGCCTTCACTACTTAATAAACGATGCCATTTTAGATATTTCTTTTGGCCCAGGGACTCTGTAAACCACTGAACCACTGACTGAGAAACTAAGAGCATCGTGAACTGAGAAGGTCTGGGAACTCCTGGTTTATTCAGTGTTTGCTGACTGACTGAGACACTTGGGATCACAGTTCTGCCCCTAATCACTTTACCTTCAAAGTAATGCAAAATGAACAAAAAGCATCCTTGGAGAAAATGTGTCACTGAATTTCTGTTTTTCTGCACAGAGAAGAGCATTCTGCCCCTGAACTGTCTTTTTGAGCAACTTATTATTTATCGAACATTTAACTATTAGCCACGCCCTAAGCTTTTATTTATTGATTTGAAAAAAATGACCTCTCTTAATCAGCCCAGCAATCTTTGAAGGGAGAATATCGCTCATATCTACATAGGAGGAAAACAGCCCAGAGAGGGTAAGGGGTAGACAGAGGATTCAAAAGCTGTTTTGCTTTATACTAATGCCTGTTCTCTTAATAATCATCAGAATGGTGATGATAAATTTTGATAATTTATCATGATTATCTGTAATTTTTACCATTTATACTTTTATTATACTATTGCCAAAATTTAAGTTTTAACAATATGCCAGACATTGTGTAAGTTTATATGGATCATTCCATTTAATAATAATAAAGTCTTTAAGGAGTAGGTACTATTAGGGTGATGACTCCTATTTCATTAAATAATAAATATATAAGCAAACCATAAAAAAAAAGCTATAACAATAAATGAAGGATATAAATACATAAGTAAACAATAAGAAAAGGAGGTTGGGCAAGGCCATGTGACTAGCCCGGCTAGTATAGGAGATGCCGGGGTTTGGATTCAGGCTGACTGTGTCCAATGGCAGTAGTGTTGGTAAAATACAAGGAACTGCAGGAAAAACTGGGTTACTAGACAGAGAAATTACCTAGAGGCAAGTAACAGGTACTGGTGTCATAAGCAGAGGGTAGAAAAGTAGGGCTCATTAAATGGCAGTGGTTTGTGCGGGGATGTGCGCTGTAGCCCTGAAAGAACTGGAAGTTGCCAGAAATGGGAAGGCAAAGGAAGCCGAGTCTCTCCCCTTAAGGGTCGATGGCTCTTTTTAGAGGAGTTATGCAGGCGTCTGGGAGCACATGGGCCTCCCAGAGCCAGGGCTTACTCTAAGTAGAGACTTAATTACTTTGGGGAAGTGACTGTGGCCCAGGCACCCTCAGTGTCCCTCCTCAACCCACCTTCTTCTGCAGTCACCTGTGCAGTCTGCTGAGGGACCAGTATGCCAGGAAAAACAATACAAAAAAAAAAAAGATTGTGTGACAATATTTGTCTTTGCCGGAGAAGTAGTGACAAACGATATTTTCAGAACTCGTCATCCTCACCTGAATAGGTGAGTTGAGTTGGGAACACTAACCTGTAGAAACCAGATTGCAGGGCTAGAGCTACCATCCCACGGATCCCAGCAGGGCAGGCCCCACAGGTCCAGCCGTTGCTCTAATGCTGAGAATGGAATGCCCACAGGTGCTTCAGATAGTTTCAAAAGGAAAGATCACTTCCTTGGCTCAAAGCTCTGAAGAACCAGTTCTCTCAAAGAAGCATGTCATCCTTGTTACTGGGGACACCAACCCACCAAAAATGCCTTTTGCATGGTTTTCATCTAAACATTTTGAGGTGTGTGTATATGTGTATCAGACTAATGATAATAAATGGCATGAAATAAAAGTTTCCTTCAACAAAAATATATACATAATTAGCCTTTGGGAAGCTAATATGCAGTAAAGCAGCCCTGGATTGAATTTTATGTATGTTTAACAATCGCATGCCAGGCATGTTATTATTTATTCTAACTAATATTTTTTTTGGAGCGCCTAGTGAATGCCAAGCTCTGTGAAAGAGACAAGAAAACAGGTCCTCGCCCTCACATAAGGGTCCTTCTAGGATGGGAGAGAGACAGCTACAAGAAAGCAAGTTAAAATTCTCTTTTTAGGGTATTTAGAACCTAAATAGGGTTCTCTCCTGAAAAATAACCAGAGTTTCAGAAAGAGCATTAAGAAGGACATTCTGGCAAGGGAAACAGCACAGGCAACATCCCTGGTAGGTATGGGATTAAATTATTAAACGACGGTCCTGACGAGTAGACTTTTCCAGAGCAGCAGGACTCGTGCTGTAACAGAAGCATGTGCACCCTCAGCCTTGCGGCTTGTCGCATGCTGGTTGCCTCATGTTTCCAAAACGGCCACCTCAGCTCAGGCCACTTGATCACATTCAAAGTCAAGGAGCAGAGGACAAATGTCTTTCCCCTTTGGAGGCACTGTTCTGCATCTGGAAAAAGAAACATCCCCAGAAAACTTGTCTCAACTTTTCACTGCTCAGAATGGGGTAACGTGGCCACCTGTTGCTATAAAGGCGGTTGGGGAAGTTCAGGACACCCTGGCTTGTTCAGACCAATGATGAGCCAAGCCATGGGTGTGAACTGCCTTGGGGTTCTCTTAACGAAGGGGCAGGATCCATTTTTACCCACTACTTCGTGATGTTGCCAGGAGGATAAAGTAAGATGACATTCTTGAAACACTGCCTGGCACATAGTAAGTGCTTCGTAAATGTTAGCTACTGTGTCTTGTTTTGATCTTAATCACTTTTAATCCTGTCTCTTCACCCCTGGCTGGAGCATCCCAGGGTCGTAGGCGTACCCATTTCATGCTCATTCTCAGCTGTGCACACCTGTGCTCTGTGCAATGCAGAGGAAGCAACCTAATTTTTCCAGGTGAAGCTGCAGCAGTTGATGAGATTCAAGGGAAGGACACGGGGCCCAGAGCATGAAGAGAGTTAAGGGTCTGGGACATTCCCTAGCTAAGTGGAAGATGGAGAAGGCCGGTGACACTTGGAAGGATTTTCAGGCAGTCTTGGAGTCTGGAGGCTAAGAGACTATGGAGAATCCACGACCACCTCCTGGCTGTGTGGTTCCCCCAAAGCAGCCCAGGAGCAGAAGTGAAGGAGGCAGAAAGCGATACAAATCCAGGCGTGGAGCTTTGCCTGGTGGATGATCTCAGATGACAAAGAAATGAGGTGACTTAGAAGATAAGGCAGAAAGTAGATGGACTGATGGACAGCAGACAGATGGGCATGGGAGTGAAACTAGGAGGGGATGATAGCATAAAATGGGGGGAAAGTCAAGGGATCTGTGGTCTTCTTAAATCCAAGAACAGATACAGTCTCTAGTGAGGAAGAGAGAGCCAGTCACCACGCTGAGTGACGAGAGGGGACGGGCCAAGCAGAATCCCTTACAACATGAGTGCACATCACAGGTCTACCTTGTTTGACATACGTGTTTCTATAAAATTGTTCACAAGTGTCCGTTTTTCTATTAAGATTTACAAATCCCCATGTAGTTCTATTCCATCGTCACTCGTGTGCTCCCCCTCCCAGCACATCGCGGCCGAGCCAAGCCCAGCAGGGCTGAACGGCTGCTGCCTTGGGGTCGTGCTCAGGGATGGATCTTTAATGGGAGCTGGGCCAAGTCTGGTGGCTTGACCCGTGTCTCCCGTGAGGTTGCCACAGCCGCTGCCTTTGTCAGGCTGACCCAAAAGCCACAGACACAGTGGTCACGTATTGAGAGAGAATATGTAGAGGTTTCTACCCCAGGATCTTCAATAGAGAGTTGGGCAGTTGACTCTGAACAGGACAGCCTGTGGGTGGTGGCTGCCAGATCAAGGCCACCTTCCAGTGTCCCAGCATGGATTTCCAGCCCTGACCTTTCTCCCATCTCCAAATTCATATTTCTAATTCCAAATTTACATTTCTAGCATGCTTCCAGCACACCCACTGCAGGGGTGGGCATCTCGCACTCGGTATTCTCAGACTGGGGCCTTGGGTTTCCCTTTGGACAGCCTCCTCCCCTCCATCAGTCTTAGTTAATAGTGTCGCCATTCAAGCAATCATCCAAGCTACAAAACACTGAGTCATCTGGGGCTCTCTACGCCCTGCCCCCTGTTCCCATCATATCTATTCCCTCCCCAAGCTCAGGCAATTTTCTTTCTGAAAATATCTCTTGAATCCATCCTCTCCCTTCCTTGGGTACCTCTACTGCCTCAGACCAGGCCTTTTAATCAATTTCTTGCTGAACTCCCTATGTCCACTAGCTCTCAGCTAAGATATAGGGCAACCCTGGGAACCAGTGACCCTGGTGGAAAGAGATGGACAAGTAGCCTGAGTCGCCATGAGTGGCCACTGGGCCTGAAGAGTGGGTGACCCGCCACGGTTGCAGCTTCTGGAACCAGGGCATCGGGAAGTACTGTCTCGTACCTGGCGTGAACCGAGCTGCTGACATCCGGCCGGCCAAGCGCCACGGTCCTGGACTGGAGCAGGATAAGCCAGCACCCCCTCTACTATGATTAGCCCAAGAAATTCACTTCCGTTTCAATTAAACACTATTTATTGAATATCTACCATGTTCCAGGTCCTGGTCAAGGCATAAGGGATATTAGGCAATGAATTAGATCAACCTGAGCCCTGCCTCATAAAGGAAACCTACAGCCTAGCCGAGGAGGCAGACATTAATCAACGGTGTTGAATGTTGCAAAGGAAAAAGGCAGCGTCCAGTGGATCCTTAAACTGGACGATTTAGCCGAGTCTAGGGGTTCAGGGAAGTCTTCCCTGGGAAAATAGTAAGAAAAGATTGTACAGGCAGAAAGAGGAGGGATTATATCCTATAGAGATGAACAAAAGAGGCAATTTCCTTATTCATCTAATTTCAAAATACACTGAACTTTGGTGACATATAAAAAAGATTTTCAAATGAGGCACATGGTCACAATATAGCTGCTTCTTTGAGACATGGTTTTAGCACCCCTGTAGTTTTCTCAGATAGTTCCACTGTCTCATCTCTAAGGCCATTGCAAGCTAAAATTTTTGATGAAATAATTATATTTTATTTTTAACATTCATTTATTCATTCATTCACCAAATACGTATTGATTACCCAATACGTCAGGCCCTATTCTGGGAGCTGGGGGATGTGTGATACACGTGATAGGAAAACTGTGGTAAGCATCAGCCTTGAGGGAAAACTGAAGCTCTAGGATGTTGCCCCAAGTTATGTCCTGTCACTTTTGTGTACATTGTGCATGAGGCCCCCAGGGGAGCAGATAGACTCCAATTTCAAGAACCCTGGAGTAAATAATAGAAAGGGTGATGGGAGCTCTTGACTCGGTCCTACTATGCAATTTCTGATCCCGGAAGACTCTGGCTTCAGTTTCCACGTCAAAAATAACAGAGTTCAGCTATGAATTCCGAAGCCATTTCCAGCACTTTGAATCTATAAATTTATACAGGTACAGGGTTGGAAGAGACCCTAAACTCATCTTCTTCATCAGGTCCTTAAGCTGGTCATTAGAATCTTGAGGAAAGAGTGGCTAAGTGTCTGGGCCACTTAAGAACAGAAATGAGAAATACAGACCAAGAAGCTCAACTGGAGTGTGTTTATTCAGAGACACACAAGCATACAGAAGCTTTGCCATGAGGTCACCTTCCCCTTATCTCTGCAATGCCGATGGAATATATACATCTCTCAGAATTCTCTCAGAACTCCAGGAGTCAGCCGGAAGCCACATTGCAAATAGGTCCACAGTTAACTCTGGAGGTAGGTCCCTTTGCTTTCTTATCTTCCCCCCACCCTCATTTCTCTTGTGATGTGAAAGTAGGAATTCGCTGGAGCCCAGGGGGAGGCTCTGCATAGACTGCACAAATGTAAATCCATCTTTTTCTTTGTGGAGGAGGGTAAGAAGATACAACCTTTCTGTGAGTTGCCATATTTAGAGAAGGCAGCACTCCAAGATTCACCTCCAAAACTTTTCAGATGCTTCCTGTGGAAAAGCCCTGGCAAGGGTGGTTTCTTTTTTAAATCTGGGATTTTCTTTCATAGTCACTACAAAGCTAAACATTGTGGGAATTCCATTTGGGTCTGTCTCTGTGGGGTTTTCATTTCCAACAGAGACAGTTTAAGATCAGTCCCATTTAAAAATGTGTGTGCCAATCCCCCAGACTTCTGGTGCGCTAGGTCTATAGGGCTTTGGGAAATTCTTTGCTGTCACTTAGAATGGACATCAGGAGAGCAGTTGAGATCTCTTTGCTGAAGCCATCCACGTTATGAGATGGTGTTTCCCCTATTATAATAACCACCCAAGGGTACACATAAGAGTCTGGTAAAGTCAGCTTTATGTTTGGCCTTATGGGGAAAAAAGAGTAAATGTAACAGGGAAAGGTGAACAAAACATCACAGGTGGCCTACAGTGTCCAGTGGAGGGGTGGGCCTCTTGCCTTCGCTTAGGAATACTCCTAGTTGACAGGCATTGCTTCCTCATCCACTGGCACATATACTCTGTATGTATCAACACATGTAGTCCTCACATAAGTCTACAGGGTAAGTGCTTTTATTCTTCTCTCTCAGCAAATGTGGGAATGCCTCTCTCGGAGAGGGTAAGGACTGGGCGGGCAGGCTGGCTGGCCCCTGCCTTCAGTCTTTTAGACGCTAGGCCATGCTCCTCCTTCAGGAGCAGATAGGAGGCCGAGCCGGCTGAGGGAGGGTTGCATTGCTATCTGTAGGTTCCCTGAAGTTTGGTAGGTAGTCTAGGGACAACTCAGCTCTCCCTTCCCACACCTCTGCTCGGCTGCACAAGTGAGTGCGCAAAGGGCTATCAACTATTAAAGATTTCAAGAGTCCTTAGTTTGTAAAAATGTGGCTAAGAGAATGTGGATTTTTTTCCTATCTCTATTTTCCCCCTCGTGCCCCTACTCCTGCTCTTCTACTTTTGTTACCTTCCATGTCACTGGACCAAAATAGTTACAACCATTTGTTCAAGTCAAATGTATTTAAGAAAATCTACAACACCTAAATACATATGTACACATATGCATTCAGCACAGGCGTGCACACATGCAGAAACACACACATGAAACAAAGGAGAAGTTCAAAATATGTTAAATTATTTTTTCAGAATTAAAAGGAAACTTGAAGTTCATTCAGTCTAACTGGTCCCAACTTAGGACAATATCATCCTCCAGAAGGTTCTTTCGAGGGTTCTGGATGTGTTACAAGAATTGAATCTGGGGTCTGGCTCAACTTGTATTTAGATGGGGAGACAGAGATATTAAAATATCCCACAACATAAAGGACGTCCTTCACAACAATTAGTCTTCCTTGAACACCAGTGGCTCCCCACTGATAAATACTACTCCAGTTCCAAACTTCCACTTCACAGTTGAGGAAATGAGCCATAGAAGGTAGGAAACTTTCCTAAGCTCACTTATCTAGTTATAGCACAACCTGAGGTAGAACCCAGACTTACATATTTCTAGGAAAGGGCTCTTTTCTTTGCACAAGAAGTCCATAGAGATCAAAACTATGTTCACAATAATACTAAAACGTTATTTGCTTTTATCATCCTCTCACAGAGTGCACAATAGAACTTTCCAGAGGCCTTGCAGCCAACATTTAAGAAACCAGCACTCACCGAGTTTTAGTGTTGTATCAAAGAAGAATATCCACGATTATCTGGTCAGGCTATTAAAATATGTCTCCTTTTTTCAATTACAAATTTGTAGGAGATGAAATTTTCTTCATCTCTTCAACCAAAACAACATATTGCAATGGATTGAATGCAAAATCAGGCAGGAGAATCTAGGTGTCTTCTGTTAAGCTAGACTTTGAAGAGATTTGCAAAATTGTAAAGCAATGCCACTCTTTTAATAACATCAATTTTGTTTTGGAAAATATATTTATTATTCACAAAATATGTTAATTATATCAATGTGCAGGAATTGATAAATATGTTATTTTTTAGTGTAAATTTCTACTGTAGTAAATATCAATAGATATAACCCACATAAACACAAGTTCTTGGCATCTTCAGTCATTTTTAAGGATGCAAAGGGGTCCTGAGAATGAAACATTTGAGAATTGCTGCTCGACATCATATCCTTTTGACTGCACCTGATTCTCCTGGGCAAAACCAGAGACTCCCTTTTAAAAATTATTCTTCATATGGTTCTGATGCACAAACTAGCCTGAGAACTATTGAAATAGACTGCTTTTTGGTGGAAGAAAGTCCTCATCTAATGTTGAGCTATAGGAACAGTGCCAGGATGAAAGGCAGGCCTTCAGAGGCTTGCTGGGGACTTCAAGGATGCTTTGACTCTCCATCACCAAAGAACAGAAGTCCACTCCCAAGACCTGGGGGGACCAGGAAGCACCCAACCCAACTTCTGAACCGGCTCTACCAAGAGCAGCTGAGAGTCAAACAGGGAATGAGCCTCCAGAGGAACGGTTCTAGTTCTGGACACAATTGCCAGAACTATGGGCTTCTTGGGAAAAGGCCTAGTCCTAGTCAGGAGGAAGGTGATTCTCTGAGTATTCCAAATAACCCCAAGGTCAGAGAGAGCAAAGAAGCAGCTTGTGAGCAAAATCTGGCTCACAGCTATACATTATTTGTAATTCCCAGTATATAATCATGTTCTGGAATCAGAGAGAAAAAGTAAAAAAGATTTTTTAATTCCTAGTTTGTCTTAGAAATTGGAAGCTGTGGTACACATGGGCTAAGCTCTACTGTGGCAACAATTATCTTGGATTGCACAGTTGCTGTTTCCAAGAAGTGGAGCCGTAGCCCTCCACAGTGTCCAGACCACCTCACTGTGTATGTCACTTACCTGGCCCCTGGGGTCATCACTCCAGAAAGTTCAAAGAGAATGGTGAGATACTTTAATGGTCTAAGAAGACAGGGACTGGGGCTGTGCCAGTGGACAAAATGGCCAGGCAGGGTCAGAGTGGGATGGCAGAGCCTGAAATCTGGCATTGGGACTTTGGGGTGGTCTAATTTGCAGGGCACAAGGATTAGAGGCCGACAGTTTGATCTTTCTATCATTGATTGTAAGTTACTGTGTTAGTAGTAGCATTAGTAATAGCTCTAAAAGGCTCAAATTAGCTGTGGGTGGCGGATCAACTGCATCTCATATGTGAGTATCAGAGCTCAGAGTAATGAATAGTCACCCTCAGTGTCTTCTTGACATCACTGGTGTGACCATGAAAAGAACAGTTATAGTTACAATAAACCCCTTAACATCCTCCACATGGAATGGAAATCTCTTGCCCTGTCACTTAATTATTGCATTTGGTCTTCATTTGTCAATCCAGTTAAGAAAAGCCACTTACTTCCTCAAGTGTCAGCTGTGGATCCAAAAACATCTATGAAGATAAGCAGTTGTCATGGCAAAACACAACAAACCTAAAGGTGATGGATCGTGGGACTTGGTTACTGCCCTTGCCGGGTGAATCCACACTGCCTTCAACTTTTACTTAACTCTACATGTGACTTTTCAACACCATGTTCTGGATTGTTTCAAAAGCTCTTTTCTTCTCCCTTTCCAACCCCTCAAGCCAATGGCATTCAATGTGACGAAGATCCCTACTTACTGAAAAATACTGCTTGACAGTATTTATTTGTTACCATCTGGCCTTTGCTTACATACATTCATGACAGTTTAGAAAGTACAGAGTATAGCCTATTGGGATCTGGAGTTTTTTGTTTGTTTTCTGCTTATGAAGAAAAAAAGTACCGAGGGAAATCTTAGGTTAAAACTTCACTGAAGCCATGTTGCTGCGTGAGGTTGAATCTTAGTATGAGAAGCACAGTATTAGGTCTTGTGGTTAATTCTTCCACTGATTGATTTGTTGGCTTTAGTTGTTACTTAATTTTTCTGTTAACCCTTTGTTCAAACAGTACGAATTCCAATGCTGAGTCACCATGTTTTAAAAACCTATCATGATTTGATTTCATTAAAGAAAGAATATTTTCCTATTAAGGAAATATTTTCCATGCCTACAAGTATTCTCCAGAACTTGATTTTAGTAACTATTCATTTTGAATGTACCTTCATTTACTTAGACTATCTCTTATTGTTGGAATTAAGGGGAGGAGGAGGAATGCCTGCCCTTCAGTTCAGATGTAGTAAGAGTTGCTTCAAACTGTACCCCTCACAGAGCTTGGTATGTCTCCCGTGTCCTGAGGGAGGGGCCCAGTCCAAGCTCATGAGATGAGCTGGCGGCCGGCTCTGGCGCAGGAGTGAGGAACCGAAGTCACTGTTGAGCAGTGGTGAGCTTGCTCTCTCTGGGCGAGGCGGGGCAAGAAAGGCACGCGTGCTTCCCGCAGACCCCGCACGGGTAGTGCATAGAAGAGAGAGAAGAGGTTTAGGGATGTTTTAGGCACTGTTCATGGGGGTTCTGCAGGAGGTCTGAGAAGTCATCAGTTCACCTCCCTTCAGAAGATGGAGCCAGATTGCCATCCTGTTGCTGGTGAGCTGGCCTCAGTGACTCCTACCACACACACGGAAGTGACGTGGCGTGTCTTTCAAGGCTAGATAATCAAAGACAATACAGCTTCTGCCTTTCTGTCACTTTTGGGATACACATTCTGGAAATCCTCTGCCACCATATAAGAAGTCCAGTTTCCTGAGGTAGCTGTGTGGAGAGACAGCATGTGGAGAAGAGAGACTCAAGCCCCTGGCAGATGCCACATGTGTGAGTGAGGGAGGCTTCGTTTATGGTATTGTTCTAGGCGCTGTCTGGGCATAGTTTGTTACATGGTGATAGACAAGAAGAACACCATCCAGGAAGACTGCCTAAAGACATGACAGACATTAGCACAAAAGAACCTGGGGTCCCCAGGTTCAGCAGGAGAAAGCAACCAGCTCGTGGGCACTACCCATTGAGATGCAGTTGCAAAATTGGAGGTTTTCAAAGAACTTGAAAGTGAAGCTCTAAACTTCTTCCAGGCCCAGTGAAATTGGCTTATGATGGTCCTAGGTGAGAAGAAAGTGTTCTAGCCCCTCCCCCTTTCCCCTTTCCCTTGGCTGTTTCATTAAGCTGGGCCAAACAGTACTCTGCTAACAAACATTTCTGTAGTTTTGAGATGAAGAACCCATTTCTAAGCATGATACAAAAAAACAAGAAACTCCAAAGGAAAAGACTGACAGATTTGACTAAATAAAAATGTAAATCTTGTGACCAGCAAAATAAAGTATCTTGGAAAAAATGTAGATAGGCGGCAAACTATTGATAGCACATAACCAAGGGTTATTTCACATAATACACAGAATTCCAACAAATCAATTAGAAGAATAGGAACAGTGGATAAAAGACAGGAAAATTCTTTTGGCGGGATAAAGAGAATTCGTTCAGAAATATGTGACAATACATTCAAGCTCACCAACATCCTTAAAGAAAGCAATTAAATTTATTTCCGTGACTTTACTGTACTTAGCATCCAGATTAGTTTCCGCGGGCTGCCGTGACAAAAGGCCACCACCTGGGTGGCTCAAATAACAGAAGTTTATTGCCTCCCAGTTCTGGCAGCTGAGAGGCTGAGATCAAGGTGTTGGCAAGGTTGGTTCCTTCTAAACAGGCCTGTGCCTCTCCCACAGCCGCTGGCAGTTTGCTGACCATCTGCGGAGTTGTTTGGCCTGGAGACCGGTTGTGCTGCCCTCTGCCTGCATCTTCATCTGGTGTTCTCCCTGCATTCATGTCTCTATCTGTATCCAAATTTGCCCTTTTTGTATAAGGACACCAGTCCTGTGGGGTTAGAGGCCACCCTGATGACTTGATTTTAACCTGACTACCTCTTTGAAGACCCTATATCCAGAATAAGGTCACACTCGTATTGGAATTTAGGCCTCCAACATATTTTTTGGGGGGGAGCACAGTTCCACCGTAGCAACATCCATGAAGAAGAGCCGTAGTGTTGGATGTCGGAAACTATAGAACAGCACTCTTGTAGGCGGACGGTGGGCTATGATTTGGTACAACATTTTGGAGGGTAACTTGCTAACATCTCTCAGAATGATACATTGTACGTGTGCAGATCCTTCTCAGAAACTTCACTTTTATGAGTATAACAGAAGCTTAAATAGGCAAAGTCAACATGAAAAAGAGAAACATTGAAGGGAAGATTTCCAGGGAAATTGGGAGAATGATGTGTGAGACACTGCTACTGTTTTTCGTATTAGTACATATCAGGGTCAAGTGGATTTCAACCTCTCATCTCAAAGCTGTTCCTCGACAATGAACCCTGTTAAGCTTGATTTACGATCCTCTGAATAGCCCATGTGGGAATGGAGGGGATAGTTCATGTTCCTTTGGCTAATTCCATTCATGTAACCTTCTGAGCAATATCTGACTAAGGCTGACAGATTTAGCGAATAAAAACACAGGACACCCAACTAAATTTGAATTTCAGATTAATAATAAACATGTTTGCAGTGTAAGTTGTCCCATGCGACATTTGAGACACACCAAACCAGTTATGCATGGTTTATCTTCGATTCAAATTTAACTGGACACCCTGTATTTTACCTGACAACCTGATGCCTCACCTCACACTGCACAAAGCAGGTGGGCCCAGCCCTTGGGACTGGGATGCTATGATGTGATTTCACGGTGTACACCTTATTCAGACATATTCTCAATTACGATTTTGCAGGAACTTTTTAAAAAAAACAGCCCTAAGAACAGACCATGAGCCGGTAGCAGCAGAAGATGTAAGAGGAGCTGGTCTCATGTAAATATTATGTTCATTAAAGCAGATGGGCCTGGAGCATAAACAAAATAACCACAGGGGGCTGGTTTGTGTTCTGGCTTGGTTTCTTAATATAGTAACTCAGTTCCCAGCCCCGTAGCACTCTTTCCTTATCAAACATTGAACTGGGGCATAAGGAAGTTTAAATTACCAGTGATTGGAGATTCGTTTTCTAAACACTCGAAACAGATGGTTTATTGCCTGAAAAGCATGCTGCTTTTCGGGGAATAGAGTGTTGAGTGTGGTTATTTTAGGAACACGTTCGTTGCAGCTTCGTGCTGACAGGTCTTGCTATACCGATGAACAGTTTCCCTGGGCTCTGTTCGTTCTGCTGTGTTTGCCGCTGGGCAAAGGTCTCACTTTTAGTGCAGCCTGCTGGCTTCTTAGACACTGCCTTGGGCACAAGCCAGGTCACTCCTCCCGTGCAAATTTCTCACAGCTGCAGAAAAAGAGTAATAGCCAGGCAGAAGAGTTTTTGAAATAAATGTCATTTGAAACGCTACCAGCTCAGCAGCAGTGAGCTTAACAAAAAGATAATGTCCGTTTTGCCCATTTGTTTAGGGATCTGGGATCCAGTCCAGGATCACACATGGCCTTTTTTCCTCTCGTTTTGCCTTCCACTGACAATTGTGAAGAGTCTGACTCTTTTGTAGAATGTTCTTCAAATGGGTTCGTCTGATGTTTCCTAGTTATTGGTTAGGTTAGGTTATGTATTGTATGTATGCATTGTAGGGACCTGATAAAGGGTCAGAACTGGATTTTCTAACATTATTCCCAGGCTGTGCCAGAACGTTGGCCCCGCGTCCTATTAGTGAAATTCTGCCAATCCTGATAGGACAATGGTGCTTCACGCCTCCCACCAAAGAACCTCAGGGTGAACTGAGAGGCCTGAATTTTTTTTAAAGTCTCAGAATCACATGTGAGGGTAAAAATGGATGGGGCGTCTGTGTGTTTCTGGGCTTTCTTCTCAGGACAAGATGAGCACTTTGGATGTGTGCAGATGGTCTGAGGAAGGTTCAGAGGGGCAGGAACTGGCTCTTGCACAGTGAGTTGGAGATAATGGCATCATCCATTTATAACCACCCAAGTTAACAGGCTCTCACCTTCTCCAAACAGGCCCCTTATTCGCAAGTAGTCTCTTCTGTACAAAACTGGGCTCTCATCCGTGTGCCTGGAGTCACATGCAGCCAGACTCCTGGCATTATTTTCCCACCATACCACAAAGGTCAATTCACATTAGGAACACTATTAGAGACTGGAATATATTATTAAATGTGTAATCTGAGCTTTGAAAATGATTTTTTCTTTTAGTCTGTAAGTATACAAACCCCCCAAATAACGTGCAGTTGTGTCCACCCAGTGCCCCGCCAGACTGCACCTGGAGACTGGAAACTCCTAGAACCATGCTGGCTGGTCCCACAGCTGCCATGCTCAGGTCCGAGCATGTGTGGAGAATGGGTCCGGGCACCAGACCATGAGAGACTTCCATAAATGAATTCTTTACAGAAGAGAATGAATACGTTGCTGAAGAATTCAAAATCAAGTCATAATAATGGCTTTCCAGGCCTTTCAAGTCCAGCCCTGGCCTAGTTCTATCTTGCATTCTCTGCTCCTTTTCCTCAAGGACTAGAACTTTTGTCTTGCCCATATCAGTTCCCCTGATACTGAGGGACAACAGCTGTGCCTGCTGCTGACGCACAGTGGGTATCAGAGGACTGTCTGCTTGTGCAGGACGATTGTCTGCCGAAAGAAATTTTAGTTGACCTGGGCCTGTCTCTATACCCTTCAGATCCCACCTTCTGCCATTAGAATGAACGTCCTCCCAGAACAGGCGGCAGGGTCTGTCTGTCCCTGACTCAGAAGCAGGCCCAGTCCCAGCGCTGGCCTTCCTTCTGTTTCTGTCTGGCTATTATCCCAAAGCCAGGGATATGTGCATGGTCATGCGTTCAGACATACGCTGTCGCCAGAAGTGGGGAGCAGTGGATCCAGAAGGACAAGAAGGCTATTTGCATGGAGACAGATTAGATGTGTCTGTGCAGCCTCAAGAGTTAAGGCCTAGGAACAACTTCAGTTCATAAAAGGAAGAATACTCTAACGGCTTTCTGCTCACCTCCGTCTCCCCTGCAGGGACCTGTGTGCAGAGGGACCTAAACTATTTGATAAACTGAATACAATCAAAGCACAGTCCTCTATAAACATCATAAGGGCCCTTAAGAAGGGAGAGCCTACCCTTCTCTTTTGTAAGATTTGTGGAAAAGTTGAAAAGTACTTTGGGGGGCTGCTGGAGGGAGAGGGGCACACTAGGTATAGAGAAATGTTAAAAGTCCCTGAGATGCTGTGAGGTTCAATAATCAAATTTCAGTGAAATTTAGCCTGAATAATCTCTGAGTATTTAGTATTTAAAATATTAAAATATATTACTTTAATATATTTAAATATCCTGAATATTCGAATACATATATTTAGAGAGCAAATAAGAAATAATTGCTCTTTAATCTGTCTCATTCTAAATTCAAAGAAGAAATATCTCTCAGTTATTGACAATGAGAGACAATTTCATTTTCTATGTGTGTCTCTGGCATTCATGGGATTTTCAGAAAGTTATGTGCAAAGGAAGACCCACACAACAACAGAACCTCTCTCTCCAGTGAGACCACTTAGAAGCTAAAACCAACTTACTGTTTCCTCAGGCCATGGTCCACTCATAGAGTTGAAGGTTTTATTCCATCTTGATATTCTGTGAAATGCAAAGGTGAAAAGAAAAAAAAGCCGGGCAGAGTGTAAAATAGATTTCATCTCAAGGAAAAATAATTATCATCAAAATAATTTTTCCACTTTATTTAGCAAGATGAGTCTGAATATACACATTCAGTTTATGAACACTGTAAATATTTATTTCCATCTTCCTTTTAGTCTAGAAATCACTACACAAATCTGGACATAGATAATGAACAGGTTTTACACAACAAAATGAACGTGCTTCCGCTGATGGGGTGTGACCGTGGCATTAGCTGATTTCCCATATTTGTGGAAGTTTGTTAGATGGTTATGAGCATGTCCACCCTCCCCACTGCAGTCAGGCCGAACACGCACACAACGAGTGCTTGTGTGTGGCAGAAGCATGCTGCTCACAACAAACGGTCGTTCCTAGATGAGGTTAGTATCTCACAGATACATTTCTGCATCCAGAATCACCCTTTCATGCTGCTGTTGTTCGGTGTTATCTACTTTCCTTCCATCTAATGTGTGAAGTCAAATGTCCCTGTTGGGGGCAAGAAAATGCACGGTCACAGCAGCGTTCCTTTCTCACCAGAACTGCAAAGGGCTAAGTATGACCCATGGTGACGCTGTGAAAAGATCCATAATCTTTAAAAAAGGGCAGTGTCACTTCTGTGTCACAGACAAGCTGTAAATGTTTCTGCCACGACACTGCTGGGCTTTATGGGCTGCTGATGAGTCCAGAAAGGAGTGGGATGTAAAATTCCTTTCTATGGAAATATCTTTGACTTGAAGAACATAGATTCCAAAGAATACCAAAACATTTGCTAACAGTTGGAGGACAAGTTTAATTCATTTCCCAGGCCAAAAATTATACACAGGGCAACAATTAGGCCCTTTGAGATTGATAACTTTGGGACTCACTTAACCTTTTTTTTTTACATTTAAAGTGTAATTAGTCCAATTATAAACAGATTGTCCAACCAGGTCTCTGAATTGGTGGGTCAGTGAGAGCAATGGATATAGTCAGAGGGGAAGCATCTAGTTTGGGGAGTGAAAAGCCCCCATTAAATACTGCCTCCAATCCCTGAGCAGCTCTCACAGTCCCTCACAGCCTGACAATATTTGCTTCTCAGGGAAAAATGACCATGTCAGTTCATGGAACAACATGACAATTTATTGGTTAAATATTTTCTGGAACACCTCCACTTTAGTTAAAACTATACTATTCCATTAAAACTACTATTTTACAAATCAGTAAATATGTTAGGGGACTCACAGCATGCCTGCAAGACACAAATATACCAAGTTATGGCAGGGTTCTTTAAAGTAACAGGGAATTTTAATGCAAAAAAGAGGTGAAAATACAGGCCATATATTGTAAAGGAGCCATACTCTGAAGAAAGTAGAATTTGAAAAGCACAGAAGGCTATTTTAATCAAGAGGGAATCACAAACATAAAAATAAAACATTTGGTATTCTACATTATATTACAAAAATAAATATATCCATCAATAAATAGTAAGAAGCCTTGAAACTTTTACAAGAATATTTTGGTTATTGGCTGTCAAAGTCCCTCTGCTACAATCCTTCTCAAGAATCACTTAGGCTTATCATCTTCAGTGATGATAATTCTCCCATAAAAATGTGAAAAAGACTGGGGTGTGGGATGTAGCCGAGGTCTATGACCACAGAAGACCTTCTCAAGTTCTACTTTCCTAAGGATCTGATGATTTGATGGCTTCATGTTCTTACTGTGACGTAGGACAGTGGCAGGAAGAGGCCTGATGGGAGTGAGGAGGACTCCCCTACTATGGTTTCTATCTTCTCAGTTTTTGCTGAGAAGAAAGAAAAAAGAAAAAAGAAGAAAAATGCAGCTAGCCACATTTGGATTCCCAATATGTGGCTTCCCGTGCTCTCTTTCCAAGGGAAGAAGAAAACCCTAAACATGCACGTTTACATCTGGACTGTGGTAAAGGAGAAAACAGCTGGGATATGCCGCCTAGTCGCCGACAGCCTAGATTTTCACGCCTCTTTAACAGAAGAGTGATTCTAAGTGCGTGCGGCAAGATTTCTCCAGGAAGCTGGCAGAGCGTTGGCACAGGAAAGCAGGGCTGGCCCATCCCTGGGTTCTAATAATGTCAGTGTGCTAATAGCAGCTGGGTACTGGAGCTGGTACCTGTGGCTCCCGAGAGCAGGCTGTTACATTTTTGGGAATTTTGCTAGCTAGTTGACATAAAATTGGTAATTTGAAATAGACCATAGTGGGGAGTATTTACACCACTGAAATCCATAAATCAAGATTACTCCCCCACCTCCCAAGATGCCTGGCTATAAAGCATTTTCTAGCACACCACGCTCATATATTTTATACATAGAGAAAATTTTTCTTGAATTTTATCTAACCAGAACTATCCTGGTCAGCCAAGGTTTTACTGTATGTTTATTTCAGTGTCTTTTAAGAAAGGATAAGAAGTACCATGGAGTGTATGAGTATACTGTGTGTACCATGGGTAAAGAATGCACCTCCCACCGAGGGCTGTAAATGTGGCTATCCAAAGCCAGTTACACACACACACACACACACACACACACACACACACACACACTCACACAGCATTTTATACGGGGCAGTTACATAAATGAATGGCTGAGCTGCCCGGCTGTCTCTAATTGTCAAGCACTACGTACTCACTGGTTATCAAAATACCACTTCGCAGGGCAGTCGGTTCCCCAGGATCTGCCCTCTGGACACCAGAGGATGTACAGAGCTGAAGTCCAAATTGGGCAAAATGTCCTTCAAAATAACTTTTCTTGCCTCTGTTTTCTAGTGCAATATGAGTTTATAACCCCAAGAGGTTTGTGAAAGGGAGGCTGATGGCTTCCCAGGGTGAAAAAATGCAAGACTTCTAAGGAAGCATGAAATGGGGTGACTGGGGACAATGCACTAGAAACCACATTCCTGACGCTGGTGTGAACCATCCGTGTTGTCTGCCTGGAGGTGTCGGGACAGTTTGAGGTCTGCACTGCTTGGTTCTTCCTGCACAAAGCCCCTGATCCTTGGGGCCTAAAGGGGACAGGTGGGGGTGGGTGCTAAGACCACAGTCAGGGTCTGTGTCCTTCCTGCTGGCCAACTGCTGGCAGACCTGCCAGGCCATTCCCATCAGGAACCTTAGTCCTGGTCAGTTCCAAAGTAGGAAGACTGCAGAGTAGGAAGAAGGGAGGGCTATAGGGTTTCTACCATGGGGCAAACCTAATTTCAAAATTCAGGCTTAGCTTTCAAGGCCTCTGTTTGTGTATCTCTTTATTAATTCAGTTATTTGGATGTATCCATTCAAACTCTGGTTTTCTTCCTCTTATCCTTAAGTATTCTTCATGAACAGAACATTTAATAAAGGATATATTTAAAATGAAATCAGATGAAATATCTGATGAAATCAGATGAAATATCTGGAGAAATCTAGAAATCAGAGCACTGACTCCATTCTTCCTGAGAGCAAACCCCTCCAGGTGACCCCTTCCAGCCTACAGCAGGGGCAGTGAAGCCCAGTGATTACAGGGTCACGGGAATGGGGGAAAGATATGAGGGGCTAGGCAAAAGAAGAAAGAGGGAAGGAAAAAGCTGGAAAAAAGCAAAAACAGAGGCACAGAGTCCAGGGAGAGATACTAAGAATTGAAGAAAACTATGAAAAAGTGAAGAGTCCAACAAACAGATCCCTTCTGAGTTTCCTCCTCTTGGTCTTCGATAATTTTATTTTGCCCAAAGGTTTAATTCTCCAATAAGAATTGCTTATAATTTTACAAACACATCCTAGGATAGCATTTATTTATATGCTCTTCCCCTTCTCCCTTATAAGTCCCCTCCCACCCCCTCTACCCTTTGCAGTGATAAAAGCCAACACATGGCCTTGCCTTCCTATCGTCTCAGGAACAGATGTCATCCTGAAACCCCCTCTGTTTTCCTTCCATGACCAGGAGCTGCTCTCGGTGCATTGAGGCCCCAAGGGCTCATTGTTTGGTATTGGATAAGGCCACTGCCTCGCGAAGTCCCTTGGTTTCTGTATCAAGTAACCCCGCCCCGCAAACATGAAGCGTCCTTTATAGGCCCCGCTGCTCTGAGCAATGGCGCGAGCTCAACTGAAAAGCACCACACCTACATCTCTAATACTATTTGGGAAATGTGATACTTCCTAGGATGGTTAAATTCAGGTGCAAATTATCCTGACATAAATCCTACTCAGAGAAGAGGTGACTGAGAACATACCACTGGCTTTTAACATGTACACATTTGATTGAGTCATGGGTGTGTGAGTATAATTCACCTCCGTAGAACCAAAAACCGTTTTATAAGTTTATCTATGTACACATATACATACACAAATATCTACCTTTCGACATTGTATTTCTGCTTAGGGGTTGTTGTTTTCAAATTGAAATAGGGGACAAGCAGTGTGGGCTTGCCACTTGCTGTTAGAAATGGCACTGCCAGGAAATGGCAAGTCCAAAGCAAAACGCATTGGAAGGCACAAACATGCATAGCAAAGTATGTATTTCCTGCAGCAAACTGACCTGTCCATTTCCCTAAGGAGCAAGCCTCTAGGATCTGTACACCCTTATTAAATAATCTCATTAAATAGGAACACAAAATATACACATTTACAGTTATTAAATAAGCCACAGGACTCCTCTTCTATCTACAGCCGCATTCGGAGACAGCCATGCCTTCGTATTTAAACTTGTAGGTGACGACACCTTTGTCTAAATAGAGGATGGAGATGGGCTCTAGCTTGGTGGGCACACAGCAGGCTTTGGAAGCCTTTTGGGAATTCTTAAGGTGGACCAAGGCCTGGATAATCGCATGCTTTGTGGGTGTGAGGTGCTCTGCCAGGGGGTAGTTGCAAACACCGCGGCATTCATAGGCTTCATATCCAGGCGGGGCGATGATCCAAGAGTCCCAGCCGATCTCCTTGAAGTCGATGTAGAGCGGGGTCCTCTTGCAGTAGTTTCCTTTGGCATTCCTTCTGATGCGGGCAGTGGAGTCATAGATGATGTTTGACCTCATCTGCAGCAAAGCCTCCTCCCCAGGCCCACTGGGGTAGCCATGCAGGCCCAGGCTGTCCAGCTCCAGAAGTTGCTCATGGGAGATCATTTCGCTCAGCTCCTCCTTCCGCTCCTTCTCACTGCTTTGGTCATCAGAAAACACGACAAGCAAAGGGACATGCTTATTCCGGGCACTGGTGTCTATTTCCAGTTGTCCCTTGCCAGCGTCCTCGGTTTCGTCACGTTGGCTCTCAATGTGGACCTCCAACTGGTGGGTAGAGGAGCCTGACTTTTGCCAACGTCTGATGGCGTCGGTGACATCAAAAGTCTCCCACTCACTGTTGGTCCCATAGATCTCCCCTGACACCAAGACCAGCATGCTTCTTTCACCCTCATTGTCCCCTTTGCTCTCTAGTACCTCAAAAATGGTAATTTTCCGGTCCACCCCCTCGTATATCATGCGATCTCTCTGCACCAATGTGAACAACCTGAGTTCAGCCATGATAACCTCTTCATGGTGAGGGATGGACACATTGAAGAGGAGAGGGTATTTTCGGAGCCCATTGAAACTGGCTGGTTGGGAAAACAGATCTGAAAAAAAAAAAAAAGACAAAAATCAGATTTACAGTATGTCACCAAGAAAAACAGAAGCTTATTTATGTAGTAAGAAGGGCTGTCCACCCAGGAAGCTTGATACAGAGAGAATGAGGGAGATGATCGGTGTTAGCACTCTGACAAAGGACACGGGAAGGTGAAAGGTAGAATGCTGACCTGAGTTAAGCTGACAAGACTAAACTGGAGGGTGGCTGCCCAAGGGATGGGAGGACACTCTCACAACCTTGCTCATGTAGCCTGTCAGCTGCAGAAGTATAAAACTAGGGGGGACCTAGGAGACTGTATGGCAAGCCCCCAATTTTTGTAATCAGTGGAGAGTCATCAGGTGGAAACTGTGGTGGTGGTTCTTTTCTGGAAACTTTTCAGGCATGTGGATTTCATGGCTTTTCATATTTGCATTTGTACTGGGTGGAGATCTCCACATAGTTGGCTAGACACTGGTCTTCCTGAAAGACCTCCATCTAGATCAGGGTTTGGTAAACTACCCCACAGGCCAAATAGGGCCAGATATCTATTTATGGAAGTAAAGCATTATTGGAACACAGCCTCATCCTTTCATTTCTGTGTTGGGTGTGGTTATTGCTGTGCTACATTGGTAGAGTTACAACAGAGAACATATGGCCCACAACACCATTATAAAAATATTTATAATCTGTTTGGCCCTTTACAGAGAAAGTTTGCTGACCCTTGCTCTAGACACCAATGTCTGACAAGGTCAGCAAGATACCCACAAAACCAGGCCATTGAATGTTGAGGTGTGGTCCTTGGCAAGGAGGAATGGGAGGAAAACAATCCTGGGAATAGGTTGGTTGGCTTAATCTTATACCCTGAGTGCCTGGCATAGAGACATACAAGTCACTCAGAACGTTTATGAAATAAAATTTTTAAAGTAATTTTGTCTTGGAAGCACACCTCCAAATATTATCATGTTGACTTCCTATGTTAGGATTTTACAGGCGTCCAAACTCCTGTACACTTGCCCCAGGTAATACATGCCTATAAGGAATCCCTGAAAGCATTTGTCACCAAACAGAGGGTTCCATGACACCACAGATGCTAAGGACCACCAACCAAGGGGTTCTCTATCCTCTTCAGGGGTGTTTTCCCAACTATATACCCAATTTATGATTTCAGGGGTCTCTTTTCTGGATTATGATTTTTATTTTTCTTTAACTTTATCTGATTATTTGCATACTTACTATGTCTTTAGGCTTGTCCTAAGCAGCACCATTCATGAAATGAGGGGTTTGAGATGATAGTTATACTGATTTTTTCCAATCTGTACTAATAAAAATATATATTGATATCACATGATTCACAACTTCCTCTGATTACCACCTACAATCATCTCAAACACTGTCTGTGGGAACTATTGGTCAATGGAATGAATTTAAGCTCTAGCATAGGTCTCAAAACTAGTTATAAGCCGGTCTTAACCTCTTGATTCAATCAGTTCCTATTCATCCCCTACGTGCCCGGAACATTGCAACTGATCAATTGCTATTTAGCAAAAAGGTTCAACAAATCGTAAACCCTCCTACTTAAGTGTGGTATCTTCACCACTTGCCAAAACACCCTTTTGCTTTCCTATATACTGTACTTTTGGATATGTTCTTCTGATTCTTGGAGAGGGTCCCCTCACCTCCACCTCCCCTCACCTCCACCTATCTAGCTGTGACCCCTTCCTCGTGAGACCCTCCCTTCCTCACTGCCCTTGCTGAAAGTTCACTCTCTTTCAGGTCACTTGATTATTTACTCTTTGTAGCTCTCTTTTGACCTTTGCTATTTTCATCCTTGCATTTCAGCTGTCTTTTTATGAATGCATCTTTCCAACTAGACCAGCATGATGCTGGCAAGTACCACAGCTTAAACTCCCTTCTATGCCTCCAATCTATCACAATGCCTTAAGCAGAGGTAGAGCGCTAAAAATATCGATTTTTAATGATTTGGGGGATCAGTTGATGATTCTGGGGATCAGCTCAATTGATTTATTGGGCATGTCATCTATCTTTAATACTTCAATTAACTTGGGAGTTGTCCCCCACCACCACCTTATAAGAATGGAGGAGGTTTAACTCCCTTTAGACAAGGAACATGAGAAGACCAAAAATAGGGAATATACTGGTTACTACACCCATGGGAAAATATTATAGAGTAAAAGCTTACTGTAATGGGAGGAAGGGATTACAAAGGAGCACAAGAAAACTTGGTGGTGATGAATATATTCACTGCCTGAGTTGTGATGATGGTTTCAGTGGAAGTTTACACATGTTAAAATCTATCAAATTATATACCTTAAATATATGCAGTTTATTATATGTCAGTTATACTTCAGTAAAGCTGTTTAGAAAAAATTTCACTGTGCATGTTCAATTATACTTCAGTAAAGCTGTTTAAAAAAAAATTTCACCATGCATGTTCAAATATAGTAAGTAATAGATGGAGGTGTTACATTTCAGGCAAGGGAACTAATGTGTGTTGCTCAAATTTCTTGTACCAGGTGCTTTGTAAACATTATTTTCATTCTTACAATGACCCTATATGCAGGTCTTGCTATTCTGCTCATTTTACACCAGAAGAAATCAAGCACAGAACTGTCTTCCCCAGGATGACAAAGTGAGGTCAGAGCTGGAGTAGGAACTGAAATCATGCTTTGTCCACCTTGGAGGTAGCAGTAACTTTTCCCCTAGTTAGTTAGATTAGTTGGGTGGGGGTGGAGACTGTTGTTTTTCATTTTGGTCTTTGTGTCCTAGGGAGCTGCACTGAGCAGACCCAAACAGTCAAGAGAGACATTAACAGCCAACAGAGCTAGCCCTGTGCAGGATTCCACGTGTTGACTGACAGAGGCGCGGGCAGCTGGGCTGTTCCTGAGAGGTCTGCCCCTGCCCTCGCTGATGTCCAGCAAGAAGCAGCTCTGTAAACTCCACTTCCTGAACCGGATAATCCACATCCTCCACTGGAGAAGTGAGAACCGAAAACCTCCAATTTTCCCAGGGCATGAAAACACATTCCCTCCCACACCCTGAGCCAGAAACCAGGGGCTCAATAATGAGAAACATTAGGAAGGGTGCCACAGAAGACTATGAAAATGCGTGGCCTGCAAAAGAGGGGTCTCCAAAACACTGACAACGTCTCCGAAAGGATCATTAATTTCAGTTTGCCTTCTATTACAGTACTAAGTAACATTTTCAATGTATTACTAAGTATTTGAAGTTTTTGCCGTTACCTAAATTTTAAAGGCAAATGGCATCTTCAGGACTGAACAGTACCTACTCAACATTTCCTTCAATGCCCAGAATTTCAGAAATTCATAGTAATAACCAATATTTCTTCACTTTATAGCAATTGGGGTGCTGTCTTACTTAACCTCTTTGAAACTGCTCATTATTGTGTTATGTAGAGATATTACCCCCAATTTACAGATGAGGAAGTTGAGGTTCAGAGACATTAAGCTAATTATCCACAATTACTAAGTCAAACTTGTCTCAAAATTTCAACTCCTGAGCTATTTCCTTGTTACTGCCTTTCCAGTTTTAAGAATGTCTGGCCCACATTAACCTGGTTAACAACAAAAGCGTAATTGGTAAATATTATGTACCTGGTTAACAACAAAAGCATAATTGGTAAATATTGAAGAATTAGTTTCCTTGGACCTACAGCTTTTTCGATAGGGGAAATAGTATTTTACTAGCACTATATTAAACAAAGGATTAACTTCTAGGCCAGTAGACTTCGCTAGTGAATAAAGAACTAGAGGAGAAAACCCACTTTTCCCACTGGTATTTAAAGCTTGTGCATTGCTCTTCATAGACACAGAAATAAGCTGGATCATTAACTGGGCCGCGCACACTTCTTGGAAACTATAAACAGCATTTCAAGGATACACATGTCACATCAAACACAACAAAATTTCAGGGAGAATCTCTGAAAAGTAAGTTTCCATCCTGTTTGGACATTTCTTAAATAAGATCACAAAATGTAAAACTCAACCAAATTTGGGCAAAACACGGATCACAACTTTGTGTGTTTTGTCTGCTTTCATCCTCTCGAATCCAAGTAGAAGCTGACAAATTCTGTAGTCAATTAAAAGGCACATGGAAACTGAGGCCTATCTGGAAAACAACAGACAAAGGTAATAGTAGACCAACATGAATTTTTTGTATTACTTACTGTCCAGATTAAAAAAATTTAAGACCCAATTGTGACATCAGACTTTATGGCTTCGGATTGAACGGTATTTTTTCATCCCTTTTAACACCATTTGGGAAATGACCATAAAAATGGTGTAGACCAGATTTGCATTGTTTCTGTGTATCTGTGTACACGCACCCTTACACAGAATATTCATCCTTATCTGTATTATTTCCATGCATTGCAAACTTACTTATTGCTCCTTGAAAAAAACCCAAGCCAACTTTCATCAGAAACTGTAGACCTACCTTCATTCTTGAAACTCCTAATGATGTTGGCCGATGGCATGGAGGTCCGATCTGTTGCAAATCTGTTGTAGAGTTCCAGCATGTACTCTGGTGCGTCAACCTTGGCCGGGTCCTGCGTAGGAATGTCAGACAGGTTCAGTGTCTTGAGAAACTCATTCTTCATGCTCTGTAGCAATGTGTTAAAGTCGACACCATCTTGCTCTGAGAATACATCATCGAAGAGGGGCATATCTTCTTCCAGAGATGACTGCTCCAGGCTCATGATGGGGCTGCCAGAACCGGAGTGAGCCACCAGGCAGAAGAGAGCACATAGCTGTGGGGCCAGAGTGCCCATGACTGCTTAAGCCCCCAGGCCGACCCAGAAAGGTTTAGCTCTCCTGCGCTCTAAGTGGCAGTTTTATCTTGTGGAGCGTAAATGTCTCGTGTCACTGCAGACAAGTTTGGAAACTCTTCCCCTCTCTATCCCTCCCCCTACCATTCTTCCTCTTCCCCTAAAAGTCAGGTTGCAGTAATTGGATAACAAAATCCCCTATAGGGGCCTAGCCTTTCTTATCTCTCTAGTGTAAACTTGTGCACCAGATTTTTGTTTCTATCTTGCAATCCCTTTTTCTTTTAATGAGCATTTTGTAAACATGTCCACATTCTGACACTGGCTGAGAGATAGGACAATTTTCTCCTTGCAAAGAAAGGCTCTGTTACTCTTCCTTCCAATTCACTTCCTTTTGGCAGGAATGCCTAAATTCTGCTTTTACGTGGTTCTGTTTCGCACACGCATGTGATAGATATTAAGAACCAACACGGTACACACCAATGGTGATACCTATTAATTAGAGTGATGGGGTTTCCATCTTCCCATAAACATTTCTGAAGAAGCAACACATATTTAATATCTCCAAGTTAAGTTAACACATGCAAGTGAATATACATAAATTTTTAGAAGCTTACATTTTTAAAAAACAGGGAGGTATAAACTTCATGGTCAATAGCCTTTTTCATACAGATTTGATCTGGCTAAAATGACTTTTGAAAAATAGGGCAAGTGTTTAATTATAATAGCAACTAAGTATTAGGTGTTTTCCTACAAACGGGTATTGGGTTAAGTGCTTTACATATATCACCAAAAATGCACTCCCTATAATAACCTGATTATTATCTCCACTGCACATGTGGATCACTAAGTTTCAATAACTTGCCAGAGATGATGAAGCTACGAAGTAATAGAGTCAGGATTTGAACCCAGGCAGTCTGATCCTTATGAAAAAAGAACACCCTTAGACTTTCCAACCAGTGTTCTCCTAGCCTGGGGCAAGGGCCGTGATGCTGAAAGGCTAAGCCCCAGCCCAGCCCTTCCCAGGGAGTCCTCAGGCAGGGGCAGGCAGCAATCGGCAGTGCATGGGGAGCTCAGGTCCTTCACCCTTGCAGTGAGTTATTAGGACGACTGAAATCAGTGCCAAATCCATCTTTATGGCTAAATGAAATTGATCAAGTGGCTCCAGTAAAAGCTTGGCAAACAACATTTTTAGGCAGATGAAAAATGCCAAATGCCTTGGTCTGAAGAAGAATAATGAAACTGATTGTGTGTGTGGTTTGAGAAAGACAAATCGAGTTCATTGCTCTCACCACCTCCGACAGCAGTAGCATGTGGTACAGTCAGGATGGCCCTGTGGTCAGCTCCAGGGGGTGTCTTTCCCACTGAGACGGTGGGACTGGTGTCTCCCGGACTTGTTTGGTGTGCTCCCATGCATTATTCAGGCATCCTGGCACTGTGTCCAGAAGGCTGTGTCTAGGTTATCTGGTGCCCTGGAGTACCCTCCCAGTTTCAGAGTGAAATATCCCTACATTTACCCTAATAGGTAAGTTACTGTATTTCCACTTTACAATTTTTCTCTAGGTTCCCTAATGTTTATAGTCATCTTCCACTTCTTCCCTCTCTCGAAGTGCACATTCTTACAGCAATTTTTTGAACAACCATAGAAAGAACTGTATTTTGAGAAACAATCTCTCCTCAAAATTGCCCATTTGTTTAGCAGTTGTTCATTTTGATTCAAAACCCTATTTTGGTTAAAGCTCCTGTTCCTACATTAAAAACACAATTGTAAACTGAAAATCCATTATACCCAGACCAGGTCCACAAGTGAGCAAGTCCAGTGGCCGCAGCCCATCCTAAGGGTAAACTCCACTGCCAGGTTTCTGTGGCATACCAGCGGGGCCTTTGTATCACGTGCCGCATCAGAACAAGCACCCGTTTATCTTCACACACACACGGATGTCAACGCACACTCCAAAACTCTGAATGGCAGCATGTGCGTGTAACTGCCCCAGGACAGCAGAGTAAGTGGCAGTACTCAGAAGCCCAGCTCACCGGTTTCAAAGGTCAGGAGGAGAGATGGGCGTCCCACCTTGCAGAATTCTAGTTCTTCACTCTCTCAGCAGGGAGACATGTAACTGAGATCTCACTAGTTTCCCTGCGCTTGTGTTAGAGTAACTATGGGAATAAATATTTGGACCAGTTTCTCCATCATAAATGTTTATATGTTTGGCTGACTTAAAGACAGTAGAGGAAAATGTTTATAACCACACCTCAATGCCTCTGACTTCTTGAAATGCAAGATCCTTACGCCCCATACCTGTGCAGGGGTGGCTGAGGAAGTAGACTGGGCACCGTGCACTGAAGAAGGGGACATAAGCTAGCTCTGTCTTCTAGGCTGGGACACCTTTCAGTTTTAGCTGCAGAGTCTCTTTATCCTCATGATTTTCTCAAGAAGCTTTTCCTGATGACTCTCATCTGACTCTAAAAGGTCCAAATATCTTCACATTCTTTCCCCCATCTTGATTTTTCTAGACACAATCTATCCTATTACTCGGTACCAATCTCATTATTTTAGATCACACTCATTTGGAATGTGTTATAATTCCTTTAGAGGGAACTGAAGATCCCTATTTTGCTAAGCAAAAGATATAAAAGGTATATCTAAATGTTTTAGGAGAATTCCCACAGATGGAAAGCAAAGTACTAATTACAAATCATGCTTCTCAATCCCATGCAAAATCCTCCAGAGTCTCTGCTTTACAAAGTTTTAGGCCAACTTTTAAAACTAGTTCCAATAACTGTACCAGCTTGAAGAATCTAAGACTGAACTCCATTGGATTATAAAAGTGATCTGTGATCCAGGCACAGACTCATCAGGCGACACCCTTATGAATTCTCCTGCTCTCTGTGAGTAGTCAACAGACCCTTGGTGAATATAACCAATCCAGTTCTCCCAACCAACAAGAGGTCAATGAAGTTAGGAGGTCTTTGAACATGACTCCAAGTTCTTGGAACACCTGCGCCTTGGACCCCACTTGAGAAGAATTAAACTACCTGCTTGGAAATTTTCAGGACTTCGAGATATACCTTCTCAAGCCAGGTGTGGTAATAAAATATATAGCCAACTATGTAACAGAGCCCAGACAATCCAAACAGATACTAGCTGCAGTGCCAGAGCAGGACCCCAAAGGCCCCAAGCATTACCTTGTGAGCTTGGGATCCTGGGGAGATTGAGGTGGGCTGCTGGGTGAAGGGCTTGGACAGCAGCTTGTTGCCAACCTGTATGGGAATATGTGAATAGTTCAGTATTACGTAGCACTGCTGTCCTACGACAGGCAAATGTAAGTTCTGCCTAAAACTCCTCAGCCAGGCTACGTGCTGTTAGCATTTGCAGACTCAACATGAGGACGGACATTCCCTTGCCTGCTACGAGTACCTGCGCTCTGGCTGCCCTCTCACTCTCCAGTCCCGATCTTGCCCACCTTACCTAAAAAAACCATTTGCGGTGCCTTTGTCCCTAGTATGGGTCAGGGAGCTCCTGCTCTTCTCCTTCAATATCTTCCACCGCAGCCTCTCCCTCCAGGCTTAGAAGTTGCCCTGAGAGGGGCGCTTCTCATCATCTCCATATTGCCGAGCCCACATTTTCAGCAGGGGAAGTGCTGCCTTGCCTGTCCTGGCCTCTCAGCATCTCGCTGCTGCTCAGCCCCAGGCTTATCAGTCTGCCAAGTGGTTCTCATGCACCGCACGCCCAGGCCGTCTCCTCACCTCAGCTCCTCCAATGTGTGTGATTTAAGCCACCTCCTAGCTCCCTCCTTTACTGACCTTCTGTATGATCCCTCCACTCTCCAAGAAGGCCTATAAGGTAAAAGTATCATCAATAATTAGGTTAACAATTTTTTTAATTCAGGCTTTTGTAATAGTTTTTCATTCAACAAGATGTCTTGTGTGTACTTCCTCTGTGCCAGGTACTGTTCAAAATACAAACCTGACCACACCCCTGACTCTGTGAGGTTTACTATCCAGTCGGAGGAAGAGAGGCAATAAACAAACTTATAAGTAAAATGGAGAATCTTTGGATAGTGACCAGTACAGTGGAAAGAACAAACCAAAGTAAGAGGATAGGAAGTACCAAAAGGGGAGAAGTTGGTATTTTACTGTCAAGGTGGAGGTGAGGGAGTCAGTCATACAGGCCCATGGAGGAAAAGCATTGCAGTCAGAGGGAACAGCCCCTGCAAAGACTCTGAAGTGACAGCATGATTGGGGGGCATAAGCATCAGTACAAAGGTCAGGATGGCCATAGAAAATTGAGCCAGGGAGAGTTAGAGGCAATGAGGTCCGAGAGTAAGCAGAGGGGGCCCAGTTAGGAGCTGATAGACACTTTTTTCCCAATCGTCATATACAAATACACAATATGCAAATACACAACTTTGCATCTTGCTTTTTTTCACTGAATATTCCATCTTCAGGCTTCTTCACATTGCCACCTAGTCTTCATAACTGTTAATTATAGTAGTTGCCTAATTCCACTGGGTACATGTTCCATAATCTTGTAAGAGGATTTTTAAAGTAGTAAAGGAAAACTTAAAATTTTAATGAAATTTAAGGACATTGGATTTTTAGATTTTAAATACAACTGCCAACATATTCTAAGATTGAGGGCCCTTGTTAATATATTTGCTTACTTGGAATGTGGATCAGAGAAAGAGAAAATGCGGAGTGGTCAAATAATGTTTATTCTCCATAGAACACCACCAGTCTCAGAAATACACGGAGACCAGTAGTCTGTGCCTCATCTCCTCTCGCCTGGATTGCAGCAACAGGCTACCAGCCGTTTCTGTCTCCCCGCCTAACCACCTATTCTCAATGTGACATCAGGAGCCTGACACGACATTAGGGCGTCACTCCTTTCCTCACCAGAGACACAGTCTTACAAAAGCCCTCACGGCCTCCACTGCCTCGCTGACACCGTCACCACCTGCTAACTCCACTCCAGCCCCAGTGGGCTCCTTGTTATTCCTTAAACGTCCTGTGCATGTTCCCACCTTGGGGCTTTGCTCAGCTGTTCCCTCTGCCTGAAAAACCTTCCCTCGAAAATCCACACGGTCACTCTCTAACCCACCTCATGTCTCTCCTCAGAAGTAACTCAGTGAAGCCACCTTGACCCCCCTGTTCAAAATGCCAACCTGTCAGGTAATCCAGAGCTTACTGACCTTGCTCTAGTGTTTACTCATCACCTCCCAACATAAGATACAATTTATTAGTATAGGAGGCTCATTGTTCTCTGTCTGTTGCTCTGCCATCCACCATCTAGCTAGAACCTGTGACCTACAGTGGCAGGAATCCTAATTTTGTCCCCTGATGTGTCATAAATGCCTAGAACTTTTTTTGGCTCTTAGTAGTTAATAAATGGTCATTAAAGGAATAAATCATAGCAAACATTCAAGTATTTTCTTCCTTAGATTACTTAGAATAATATCATAAAATCATAAATGCCATTTAAAATAAATATCTGTCATTAAAGTATGCATGCATTTTCTTGAGATCCACTCTAGATTTCTAGATTGGTTTATATACCCTTATATACTACTCATTAAAATTTTGCAAAGAATTAATTTGCCATTCTGAGATTTTATTACCATATACACAAAATGTTTACATAAAGTCTATAAAAAGTTTGAGACAATAATAAAACAGACATCCCATGTACCAAACACTGAGTTTAAAAAGTGGAAAAGACTAGTATCTTTAAAATCTCCAGTACAATGCTTCCCAAGTCATCTCTTCCCCAAGAGAGGTTGGCAGAAGACTACTAGACTGAATCCTGCTAATCAATCTGTCACATTTTATGATTTTACTATATAAGAACAAATCCCGAAGAATTATAGCTCAGTTTTAATTTATATATAAATCGAATCATGCTATAATGGATTCTTGCATGACTAGTTTTTTACATTCAACAGAATGTTTTCTGATATACACATATTGATGCATGTAACTATATAGTTCATTGGTTTTCACTATTGCATCATTACTGGTTTTATAAATATATAAAGATTTATTTGTTCATTATGCTGTTGACAAGCACTTGGATTGTTTCCTTTTTCCCTATTATATACAGTGCTACTGTGAATAATCTCATTGCCAAATTATTTTCCCAAATGTTTTTCCCAATTCTGTTCCTCCCAACAGGAGTTCTTGTTGTTCCACATCCTTGTCAACACTTGTGTTGGTTGACACTGGGGCTCTGGTGGAGGCTCAGAGGCTCTCCCTTCTATTGCTTTCCCCATTCGTTGCTGGGATCGGCAACAGAGCATAAGATAGTCTTCTGGTCAAAAGGCACAGTTTGGGTTGGGAGGCAAGCACTGGCTCCCACAACTCTACATTATTTAACCCATGGAAAGCAGAACAAAAAATGTGTTGAAGGGCCGGAAAGTAGACCTGTACAAATACAGCAACATTCCAAATCCGTGAATAGGAAGACAATATAATAAAGATGTCGATGACCCCAAATCAATATACAGATTCAATAAAATTTCAATTACATTCCTATTAAGACTGTAATAGAAGTCCAAAAGATGATCCTAAAATTTGTATGCAGGAGGAAGGGATTAAGAATAGTAATGTATTCTTAGAGAATTAAGTGGGAGACTTTTCTTACCAAATATTAAGACCTATTAAAAATCAGTTATAATAACAACAGTGTTGTAAGTATAGATCAAAACAGAAAAAAGCCTGGGAAAAGACTCAAAAATATGAAAGATTGATATAGAATAGCTAGCATTGCAGGTGAGGGGGAAAACAGATGATCTGGTAACTGGTGTGGGAGTCACTGGAAATATTGATTGCCTACTCCACTGTCTTTGCAAAAATCATATCCAGATGGATTAAGGGCTTAATATAAAAAAACAATTTTGACCCTTTGTCTTGGTGACATAGAGGCCCTTGGGAGAAGTCCTGAGAGAAGGGTTCCTTTTATCCTAAGAACTAGTACCTCATATGCTATCTACAATTCTAGAAGATAAGAAGGAGATAAATAATTATCCTACCCACCTTTGCTCAAAAAAGCCTACATTTAGAAAAAGCATATAAATTAATTTTATCTATCAAACTCCCAAATAGCAAACTAGTATTATTATTAGCTTTAGGAAAAGCACCACCAAGAGTTCTTCGAACTAATGAGCTCCCCAATTACATTTCAAATGGAGTTTGTTACCCTCCTTTCAGAAACACATTTATTCATGAAGTGAGGCAAGCTTTACATGTCACAGAAGATTACATTATCTGTATCTTAAGTAACATTTTCATAGTTCTTTAAAGCTAACAAAATATTTTCTGGCATGTGCTTCTTAAGTTGTACATGCTAAAAATGAAAATGCCCACTGACCTAGGATGTCCTAGGAATGGCATAGACTGTCCATCAACGTGCTCTTAGACTCGCCGGAGGTGTTTGACAGCTGTGCTAAGCGACCATGGGAGCGCAAGGACAAAGGAGCACACCCAGCCGGGGCCCGCTGCCTCCACGCTGAGATAAGTCAAGCCCTTTAACACCAGAGGCTGCTAAGGGTTTATTCCACACTCTCAGCAAGATAAGCTGCCATTCACGCCTCACAAGACACTCAGATCTGGAAAGCAGCTCAGAGGAAAAACTAAGAGATGTGAATAAATGCAGTTATTTCACAGATGGAAATTAGTAGATTTCAAGTTGTTTTGACTTCAGTTCCATAAGCAGCCATGAAGGGTATGTCTTCTTGGCTTTCCAAACGTGTTAATATGGAATGGGAGGGGAATAAACCTAGGGTCCTACACTGAGTCCTACTGCGTGGCAACCATTTTGCACCTATTATCTAAGCCTCACTCTGCAAGGGGGCACTGGTCTCCCCATTTTACAGATGAGCTGAGATTCAAATGATTAAATAAAGCACCCCGACGTCACATGGCTAGGGAAATTTAGATTTGAACTCACCCCCTTGCCGCTGTTCCCTCTGATTCGTCTGAACAGCCTTTGTTAGACTGATGATCATATAGTTGGACTCTGAGAAGATGCATGGGACATGAGACACACCTTGACTGCATGGCCATAGGCATAAATCAGGCATACAGTGGTGGGCTTCTCTGTACTAATTAATTAACTCTGTAACTGTTAATAAGTTTTTCTCTGAAGGCGGAATGAACCCTCTAATGTTTTTAGATTTCCTAGTATAGTTCCAATTTCAAATGTTCTGTCCCTTTTTCCCAGAAGGACAGGTAAAACATGAGTCCCCTTTCTTCTTTTCATTAAGAAAATACAATTTGTCTGTAGAATTTTAAATGTACATACATTTTTGGGGACCAGCACACATTTGCTCTCTGGGATGTCACCACCAGCCCCTTCCTAGAGAGCTGCAAGGTCAAGGCAGACCACACTCATGATACATTGAACTTGGAATGTGACTATCACAAGAGGATGAATACCTACAAGAAAAGGAAACTGGTTTTATTTTTTAACAACTCCTCTCAGACAAATCAGTCTGTGAATGTCTGTGTCATAGTCTGAGAATGCATAACTATATGTTACAAAAGTAACCCCTTGTCCCCCAGTTTCACGATCCGTTGAGGCAAATCCTGGCATTGAGAGGTGTTGACTCTCAACATTGGAAGGAACACCAGAAGTGAGCTCAGCTGGCCTCAGACACTCTGCAGGAAAAGAGAAGGAAGGAGAGAGAAATAACTGAGACCTGCCTTATCAGTGGGCAGCCACTCTGCTGACTACTTTCACTTGACAGGTTCAGAAGGTTGCATGCCAAAAGGGCTTCTTGGAGAAGGTCTTCCGTAGCAGAGCGATAGCTGAAGTGTGTTGTGACAGAGCTGTTGCGGAGCATCATACATTTCTTTGTGAAATCACAGTCTACATGTGACCCGTCTTCATTAAATGTCATGCATACAACAAAGAAAAAAAGAAACTTGAAGCCATGAATAATCTTTGGTTTTAGATAACGTTGGAATAGCAAATCTATTTACAGAATCGAAGTTCTGGTGCCTAAACCGAAAGCGATGGTCACTTCTGCCCTAAAAAGCTTAGCTACCCCCAAGAAAAATCTCTTTTTATTCCTTCCCTTCAATGGAAAAAGGTCAGGTTACAGAGTCAAGTTCCCATCTAATCACATGATGTCATAAGAGAGCAATTCTGCTGCAGCAGCCCTTACGGAGCAATGTGAATATATGGCTAGAAAATGACAGAGTGAATTTTAGATAAGCGCCTCCAGTTAAGCTTGTTCTAATGCAATTTACATTGTGTGGAAGTCCAGGAGACCAAAGTCACTTATATAGTCCTTCAGGTCCTCCAGAACTATTAGTAGCGAATTATCTCTCAAGGCTTTGTATATAGACTTATTGATCAGTTACCTCTGGGGATTTTGTGCAGCTGGGATTGCTAACAGCAACAAAAAGGAATTCTGGTAAAGGATCATCACAGAATTCTTTAAATAGCCAACCAGACAGCTAAATGGAGCTTGGACAGCTGAATAATAGAAAAATGTAGGGCTTGATTTAAAGAAGTTTCTGCAGCCATCTGATTCTGCCACTCTTGCCACACATTGGCTCAGCTAAGATGATAACACCCAAGCGAACTCTGTAATAAAACCAAATGACAAAATTTGTGATAAAAAGAACCAAAATATGCATTCCCAAGCTGTTATTTCAGGCACAAGAATGGTCATTCTCTGTTGCATGGTTAACATACTTGTGAGTTGTATCCGCTTCCCCAAGATAAGGATAGAATGCCTGTCTTCTCAAATACCATGGACAACTTGAGGGCAGAGGCTGTGTTCCATCCATTTATCCCTGGAACACAGTTTGGCACATAATACATGCTCAATGAACCAATAAACAAAGGAACGCATTTTTGACATGACGGCGTCACATATTTGTCTGTCTTGGGTTTAGGTAGAATTGTACAGAGAAAGAAGCTTGAAAATGTTCAAAGAAATCTATGTTTAAACTAAGGATGCTAACTTCCTTAAATGCCCCATTCTTCCTCAAAACTGCTGCTGTGTTCTAATCCCCAACAGTGCTCACATCTCTTGCCTCTTGCTATCCAAGGGATTGAAGCGTGGGCCTCAGAGAGGTAAGAAGACTGCTGCTGCCCTCCGAGCCCTTTGGCTCGAAGCTTTGAGCCAGTGTGCGGCCAAGGGAAAAACTGCTCCTCCGGCCAGGCCAGTCCGGCTCATCGGGAGGATACATTATGCTTGGGGCAAAACCCTCCTAGAAAGAATATGATCTTTGCCTGGAGCATGCCCTCTCTGGAGCTTGTGGTAGTGATATCAGGCAGCGCTCTGAGGAGTTAGGAATCTTGAGCCCCAGCCAGAGGCGACTTATCATGGCTAACAATTCATCCTTCACCACCAGCACTAGAACAAATGTTTATTAAGCACCCGCACTGTGTAATGCACAGTGGCGCTGGGCTGGCAGGGCTAACAGGTAGAGCAACTGCAATAAGAAGCTTCCGTTCGTTCAGGCCCTACTCTGTGCCAGGCCCCGAGCCCCTGGCCCTATGGTCACTATATCATCTAATTTTCCCCCAAACCCTTCAACCTAGGTGCTATCGTCTTCATTTCACAGCCCAAGAGGCTGGACAGAGAGCCAGGAAGCGGAAGATCCAAGATGGTCTCCAGCTCAGCTCAGTTCCACAGCCCAGAAATCCACTTCAACACTGCTCGACCTCCCCGAGAGGGGCCGACTTGCTGGGCAAGGGGTGTGTGTGCAGCTGGGCAGTGTTGGAGGGGAAGACACAGGAAGGGGAAGGCCTTTGTCTATGATGGAGGAAGAGGGAGATATGGGTGGACGGGCAGCCACATTTGAGGTGGTAGGAGTGGTAGGAGAAGTGGAGGAACTTCATCCCTAACATCCTCAATCTCCTCTGGGAAGTATGAGGCAAAGTCATCTCGTGGGTGAAGTGACTGCCAGAGTGGGACAGGGCTGTTGATAGTGTGATAGTGATAAGAACAACCAGCAGCACACACGGCAGCCACCACGTGTCTGCCGGTGCACTGACTTGCGTGAGTGAGTGAGCCCTGTAATTCTCTCTGTTCCGTGAGACAGCCATTGTTTTGTACTCTAGGAACCGAAGGCTCACAGAGCAAAATATGCCGATTGCAGCACAAGTACTCAGTAGTAGAACCAGGATTTTAATCCAGGAAGTCTGACTCCGGAGCCCAAGCCACTGAGGGTAAAGCGAGATGACGCTCAGTACATGTAAACAATGACTCCTAACTCACTGTTCATTTAAAAGATAACAATTGGAAAACTGGGCATCTGAGAGATTTTTAGCTAAGCACACTTGAACTGAAAATGGGACAGCAAGGTCCGCCTGTCCAGGAGGCAGCTGGATGTGCCAAAACTGAGGTTCATGTTACCGTCAACTCTAATAGTAATAATATACATCACGTCTGTGTGAAGCACTATGGGCTCCTGAATTTTGACTTAGCGATACAGTTCAACACACATATAAATCCGAACATTTATGAATGTCAGTAAAACATACCATTTCCCTCTATAAAATTCAGTAAAATGTCACCCAAGTTTTAAGCAACCTCTTCGGAATCTTAACCAGTGTACACAAGTAAGCTAGGGCCTTTTCCACAGTCACTACATCACCTCTACAGTGAACGTCAGCGAATCGCAGGAATATTGTCAACTCCGGGGCACACTGGGCCCACGGAATCACGGGGATGATGGCAAATATTGCGGCTGCTCTGAGACAGTACATAAACATGTGTACAGGTGAAGAAAATAGACAAATGGCCTGTAGCATCAGGAGCGGTCACACTATAACATGACAAGGTCCTCGGTGGACAGAGCCAGCGGGAAAAAGGACAGAGCACACAGTCGTGAACAAGGCTGCCTGGGAGCAGAGGGTGGGCCTTAGAGAAACAGGCGGTTTTCCAGGGAGAAGAAAAAGACAGGCTGCTGTTTAATTTCTTTTGCAACTTACTATTCTTTCCTTGGTACAGAGCCCATGAGAGGTTAATTTCTCCATAGAAAGTGGTTCTTTTGTGCTGAATTGTTGCTGATGAAAATGCCAGGTCCCTGTGTCACTCAGTCAAGAAGCACTTTTCTTAAATTAATGAATGTCTCCAGTAACTCAGTAAAATTCTTTAACATGAGCTTCACCTTCTTCTATCGCTAGTTTCTCATCCATTCCTCCCCACCACCCTCCATCCACTCTTTCCCATCGCCCTGACCCAAGCGCACAAACTTGCTCCAAGCGCACGTGGCACGCTGGTTTCCAGGCTCTGCGGGAGGAGACGTCAGCTGAGACGTCGTCCGCAGGGCTCTCCACAAGCCGTCAACCCTTTGGGGTCCTCCTTTATAGCATCGTTAATCTTTATTTACTCTGGCAACATAGTGATATCCCATTTCAGTTGTTAATTGAATTTGTAAATATGTTTCTATTCTTTTTATTCCTAGGAAATTTTTTTTTTAACTGTGAAGATTTTATTTTCACCCGCATGACTTGAAAACACAATTTAAGGCGTATTGTCCAGAATCAGACACAGTCCAGCATAGGACTGACTTCCTGCTGCTTAGAAGTGTGACTCGGTGGTCAGACAACCTTGATGCTTGGTCTGATTACGCACTTTCTTAACTCCTTAAAGTCTTACTTTTGTCATCTATAAATAGAGATAATGGTGCTCGACATAATAAGGGTTAATTCTAATGATTGCCATTACGAATGTAGGGGTCAGTTCAGCTCTAAACTTTGAACACATGTATCCTCCCTTTGAGGTAAAATCTTGTTTTAAAATGTAATATCGGCCTTATCTTTTATCACACCTTAAGCTATGAATCAAACCCTTCTGAAAACTACTTAGAAATGCTTTTTGAAATGATGACATGAACACACAGTTAACTCTCACTCCCTGAGAAGGTTTCCTTCACTGGAATGGCCCGTTTCATGTACGCTGGCTAAGGCAGCCATTAGAATACGCCAAACAAGAGAAGGTCAGACCCTGAACCCCAACTAAGTCTCCACCCTGTATGTGCAAAAGGAAAGGAAAGGAAGCGATCGAAAGTGAAGTCTGCAAACCCAGGAAACATGAAGTGTCCTCCCACCTGTCATCTTGTAGCTACCTGGGTGTGCATGAGGCGACCAGAGACAGTGGAGGCAAAGCAGAGCAGGAACCACGAGAAACCCGCAGCCTTTACAAAATGGCTCAGAAACGACCGATGCGCTGCGGCTTCTCCCGCCTGCCCTCCTTTCCTTCCTCTTTCCTTCTTGTTTCCTTCCTCCTTCTTTTACCTCCTTCCTATGTCTTCTCTCCCTCCCTTCCTAAACATATGCTTTGAGTGTTCCAATTGTTAATTTGTTAAAATACATACATTTCAGGAAAGACAGCTTGACTAGTACAGTGCTCTCTCTCAGGTCGCTGTCGTGCCATCAGACCCTCGCAGGAATCCTGTGGAATAAGCCGGACAGACAAAATCACCCTGTGTATATAAATAGGAAACCAAAACACAAGAGGTGAAAGGACTCTGGCCAGATACAGCCCTTGTCAAGACCCCTTACAGTGATCACGAAGGTCAGGATGGAGGTCTAATGCTTAAGGCAGGTCTACACTGAAATGAACGAGGAAATAAGCAAGGGTTTTTTTTTTTTAATCAGAAGTATGCTGGCTGGCATCAGAACAATAAATTTAGTAGGTTGGTTAATGGTTTCAATAGTTTCAGACACTTAATACAGATTTTATTGTTCTATAGAATGTTTGCTAAGACTGTTTTAAAAATTAGAATCAAAAGTAGGCGCAATGACATCCAATCTCCCTCATGTGACACCTGACTTTTCTCTATATTAATCTACAAAATATATTTCTTATGTCCTGCATAGGCCCAAATATATGGCAGTTCCCATATTTTCCTCATGAAAGATTAAGAAAAGAGGTAGATTTGGGGGATATCTTGAATATATATCTTGTAAGGTTGTAGATGAAAAAGTCAAATATTTGCTTATATTATTGCATTAATAATTTTAATGCACATATGTTTAAAATAATGTTATATAAAATAGGAACTAAGCTGTTTCCATTTTCATGCTGTTTTTTAAAAATACATTCACACCCTTCTCACGAATCTTCAACACCAGTGACCTCATGTGAGCTACTTTTTCAGTCACTCACTACAGCCTCCAGACCTCACCATCCTCACTGCTAAGACACCTGCAATTTTCTTGAATCTGCATTCTCTCACTGGGAAACTGGGCCCAAGCACAAACATGAACTTGGATAACATCAGCTGTTAGTTTTTCCATTGTCCTTAGTTATGTATTTATGACCTCCCTAAGGTAACCACTTACGTTATAGCTTTTTAAGCTGATCTATAAAAGGCTTTGTTTTTTTCTTGTATCATTCAGTGGTTACAATTGGGAAGCATACTTCCAGGCATAATGATGAAATTTGGGTTAAATTTCCATGCTGCTTTTTTTGTTTTATTGGTTCAAACAGAGAGACCTTAATAAATACCCATCTGAAGTTAAGCTTGATTGTTTTTTTCCCCAAGCAGTATTTCATTGGTCAAAGGAAAGTAACTGAGACAGTAATTGTAGCGTGAGACTTTGCAAGGTCTCGAATGTGAGGTGCCGTCTCCTCTGAAGGAGAACTTCAGGGAAAATCCGTGCCTTTCTTTTGTGCCTATAGAATGGCTGGTCTCTGAAGGGCTCTGTGCTGTGACTCTGGGAGAGGGTTTTTCCGTTTGCCCATTAACAAACCAACCTCAGACCTCCGTGGAACATGGGGCTGCCTACATGCAACACGGGGAAGGCTGGACAACTCCAGGTCAGGAGGGAGCTCCATCTCTGAATGAAGTACCAACTTGCAAAAATGCTCCTGGACATCTCAGGCATCACTTTACAAGGCCAGAAAGAAGGACTTCCGTCAGTCTATGACCATGGTTCTCTCCCCAGCTGCCTTTCTGGCAGAGTGGCAAGATTCCAGAGTATGTGTTTGAAATGTTACACATCCATTCATCCTCAGAATTTCAGTAGCTTTTTCAGAGCAGATGACATTTAGACCTCTGAAAGGGGATGGTTTCAGAATGGGCCATGTATGGGGAAAACTGCGGATAGTGACAGTCATTCCAGAGAAGGCAGAAATGAGGATCTCAGAGTGGAAACTAATTTTAGTTATCCTGCACATGCTCAACCCCCCATCACAGTCCTCTGTATCTCTCCTCTCTGAACGTTCGCTCATGCGGCGAGCAGTGCCTGATAGCTTTTATGGGCATCTTTGTGATGCTCTTCCCACAATGCTCTGGAAGAACTTAGCATTGCCCTTTGGTACCAATGACTTATGAGAACGACTTGTATCATTCCAGTACCCAAAGAGCATTGATAGATGTCAGGATTCTGAAATAGCTACAGAAGCAGTTGCCAGCACACATTTTGTAAGCAAAACTTACCGAGGGGTGGATTACAATGATAGAACTTTGGGAATGTATTCATCACAAGGTGGAGTCAAGTGGTTCACACATTGGTGTTTTATCAGTTGCTGATTGTCGTTAGTAAACTCAGAGGTATCCTACCAGGCAGACGTCTCTGCCCAAACACTATCCAAATAATAGATGCAATAGAATTCTGTCTGGAATGTGTTAGTCAGGACTAGACCCATTCATAGTCCATATATGTCTTCTACTTATGTTTCATTTTGCTATTCAATTTTCATGGGTATATATCTTATCTCTTAACTAGTTTATAGTTGGATACCATGACTATTTGGGGCCCATTGGAAAGAGAAGAGTTTAATGTGGAAATGAGATTCTTGTCTAAGAGAGTAAAGATCCTTGGTAATGATCAGAGATACTGACCACAGGGAAATTGAGTGGAGCCTCCATTTTTCAGAATCTTTGGAAACAAAATTAGGTGGAGATGCAGCTCCATGGGAGATATAATAGCGAGGAAACGTGTTCTGTGCCCTTTGGAATAGAAAAGAAAGATATAGAAAGGATTTCATATTTTGACTCTTTTCATTAGCACTAACCATTCCCTTTCTACCCTCTAGTTTTATTAAGTACACTACATACTAGACGCTTGGATAAGAACTCCGTAGCCTCTACTTTCTCTCCAATTCTTTTTATGCTTTCTTTAATACAGTATTTAAGCGTATAGTCTTTTTGTGTCATACAGACCTTTTTGCATCTCATACAATAAGACACCTTATTGAGCCTATGAACTTGAGCTGATTACTGAATCTTTCTGAGACTCTACTTTTTCATCTGTAAAATGGAGATGAAAATATTCCCTGTCTCATGCAGTTATTAGAAGGCTGACTGAGATGATGCCTGTAAAATAGCTTAAGCCCAGCACAAGTGAATGAGCAGACACCATTATTACTCAGTCGAAGTTTTCCTTTTTTTCTTTTAGATGGAGCCATTTGAAATTGCCATTTTTGCCTGTCAAAATAGTTCAACTTCATGTATGTTGTTTTTTCTAGATTGACTTATGATTTGTCATCAAAGTTGAGGAGACTGATTTCCTTAGTAATGTAAATAAATAAAGGAATTTAGTATCCAAAGACTGGAGGTCAGGCTTATGAATTGTAAGTTTTTCTCACTCCAGATTACGCTTCTTTGCATAACTGAGCACTTAACTTGGGGCTTTCTACACAGGAGATGATTGATGAATATCAGAGTAATGAAAATCCATATATATATATATATATATATATATGAAAAAGCTAAACTTTAGAAAATAGGCAACTACTTTTTAAAACACCACCCTATTTTTCTTGGTTATAAAGTTCCATTTCTGATACCTAAGATCAAGGTGACACAGTCATTTCAAAAATATAAAGCAAATATTTATAACGTGAGTTGACCCGGTTGAGGCAGGGACGTAGATCTCTCATATAGAGACCTTTTCACTTCAAACCAGTGACTGCTGATGAAAACCGAGGCTATGTAAACCATGGCACGAAAATGGAAGTTAAGGTAAAGGTGTGGGTTTCAGTCATGTCTCCACCCCTCTCCAAAAAATGAAGAGAGATGCCACAAATAAAAGTATCTAGAAGTTACAAAGCTCTCTCTCCAGGCAGTGACGCAAGGACCATGAGAAGTGAAAGGAAGCTTAGGATTGTCATACCCCAACCCACATGCCAAGCAGCATTACTGCCATGTCTAAGACCACCCACAATAACAAATGCAACTTTGGTCCTGGTTTTGGTCCAAAGGAAACAGTTAAGTAATGGTTGTTTTGATGCATGATTATTGGACGCACTCTCAAGTGAGTTCCAGTGAAAAGCAAATTTAATATATATAAATGTGAATTTAAAATGTAACTCAGGAGGCTGTTTGCAAATCTAGAGACAGAGAGTAGATTAGTGGTTGCAAGGGGATGGGTGGCAGGTGGGGACTCAGGGGTTATGCCTAAAAGTGTGAGGGTCCTTTTTGGGGTGTTGAAAAGCTCTAAAACTGTGGTGATGGTTGCCCAACTCTGTCAATATCCTAAAAGCCATTGAATTATACTCTTTAAATGAGTGAGTTATATGGCATATGAATTATATCTCAATTAAATTTACAAGAAGAACAAAGGAAAAAGGGGAGAAGAAACTTATTTTACAAACCTTTACTCTTAACATGAAAATACAGCATCTTGGTAAACATTTGATGTGTAAGCCCTTCTAGACTTTTTTTTAGAGCTATGAGAGCTGTTTGGTAACCAACTTTTTTAAACTTAACAATGTAATTTGAATATCATTTTAATGCCAATGCATATTTGCATAATCTTCATTATATGTCTGTATAACATTCCATTTATATGCATATACCTACATTTGCTTAGCCAATAACTTACTGTTAAATATTAAGATTGTTTCCTTTTTTTTACTATTTATATACTTCTTTTTACCTAAAAGAAAATTAACAAGGAGAATCTCTCATAAGCAGACTGAATGAACCCATAATATTGCCAGTGCACTAGCAGAAGTTGACCTTTTCTTGGATTAAAATGCAGGTTTGCACTGTATAAATGTATCTCTGTGATACAAAAACACATGCTGTGTACCAGGCACTGTGTTTTGTGCTGGGGATTCTACAAATGACAGTAATTATCTGTCCTTAGTTCAGGCTTGAATTGCCATTTAATAGGCAATATTCCTCATTTTTTTAAGGTAATATTTCAGGATAATAGCATATCACATACCAGACAGTAGTTTATTTTCTAAGGCATATTTTGCTATCACAACCTAAACCACAGAATCCGAGAATGTTAGTGCCCACAGATATTCTATTGAAGCCCTACATCATTATATTGTATTGGGCCTAAAGGTATTTACTGACTTTCCGCAGATGATTTGGTCTCTACTGGAACTGAGATTTGCACCCAAGTCTCTGTGAGTCCGGAGTATTTCCACCATTATCACCTTGGCATCCTTCAGCTGATCCCTCTACAATATCTTCCTTGCAACTGGCCAGCTCTGAAGCCCTCCTCCCCATCCACTGGTGGTGCCAGAGTAGAAAACTGATCTGAAACGAAATTCTTTTTTTCACTGCTAATTACAGTGGGGAATTGGGGGAATGGCTGCAGCTTGTGCAATTAACACTAAGATGTGAAGGACGATAGGTTTAATCCTCCACTGAACGAGCGTGTTTTACAAGAAGTCATCGGGTGACAATACTTTTTGCGCAATTTGTTGCCCTTGGCCTTTTACAAGGCGCTTTCACGTCGGAGCTGCGTTGCAGCAGACCATTGCACAGGTGGGGAAATCTGAGGCTCGGGCGAGTCTTCCTTTCTCTGTACAGAAACGTCATGTGGCACGGCTCAGACAGACACCCCGATCTTGCATCACGTAATCCAAGGTTCTTGTCACTAATTACCCTAGCGAATGAGTGGGATGCCCGTCGGGATATTTTTGAGCAGTGTAGGCTTTCCCTTCCTCCCCAAGAACTCAATCACCTGGCTCTTGACCTCTGAAAATTTGTTCTCCACCCCCACGGCTAAACGGAAATATCTGGACCCTTTGATTACTGTTTCACCGACAAAGGTGACAGACTATTTCCTTATCTACACAGGGGTAGTGCAGTTAAACTTGTATGAATTGGTGCACTAAAGAGGCGCTGCTAACTTTAAGCTTACTTAAAACTCGGTTTTAGGGGTGGCCAGGTTGAAAGATGAAAGGGAAACAGACAAAGAATATTAAAAAGATGGATTTTCTGTTTCTTTAGAACAAAGTGTGCCTAGGGAAGCGAGACCTACACCCCGACATTCTTCCCCACGCCCCGCTCCCCCACTTGCTGTCCTCCCTGCGGATCACGCCCTTTCCATCGCCGGGATTCATCCGCCCTGACACGTCCTGGGGCTCTGCTTCTCCTTCCAGCCTTTCAGCACCAAATATTGGACACACATTCCTTTAGAGGTTGCGGCGGCGGCTGCCTCATGCGACAAGCGGCCGCACATTGCAGGCACACACCACAGTCCACCAAGAGTGGCGGAACGGGTTATCACAGATCAAATTCCTGCTGCAGTCACTTCCTCTCCTTATCGGGGAATCGGGCCTTTTTATGAGGGCCGGGTGGATGTAGGACCTTGCAGAGGACCAGAGTCCTAATAAGCATGACTTCTCGGCAGCGCGAGGCGGGAGGGAGCGCTCAGCTGTGCTAACACTGCGTGCTTCTCAAGAAGGGAACCTGGCCAGCCTGGGGCCATGCAGTCCCCCACAGAGGCCCGCTGAACGGAATGCCTGCATTTGCCAGACCCCGCGCTGGGCACAGGGGAGCTGAAGAGCGAGGCCTCGTCCTTGCCCTTCACTGGAGTGGGTGGACAACGTGACACATACAGAGCGAGCTGGGGAATGGGCTGTCGCCCTAGAAAAAGACCTGAGGATTATCAGGTTTTACTCACAAAGAGAATGACACTCATAGGGTTGAGAATCTGTCTCCTGGTCTCCTGATGGGATGTGCAGGCAATATTAGAACCCAGAGCGGGCTCCCCTGGCCCACTCCACACAGCTACTCCTTCCCCAGGGGCTGAAGGGCAAATCACAAACAGAGATTTTCGCCGGGTCTTTATTCACAAATTGCTTTTGTCATTTCTAGGTTAGGTCATCACAGCTTGTCCAGGCTGTCTTTGAACAAAGATGATCTTCTTGGGAGCACCTTTTGGGGTGAAACTTTCAGGATATCATTCCCAAATTGACTCCCTTCAACCGTAAGCCAGTTCACATTCTCACCGTTAAGAACATTGAATAGTACAGTGTTACGGAAGACCTCTTTTCCTTTACCTTGCAAAAAGTAAATGAATGTGCTCTTTCTAGTCTCCTTCCTTCCCTTCCTAAACAATTCCTTCCTAAATCCATTAGGTGGGGTATCGCAAAATAGGACCCCCATCTGGGGGAAGGGTGTCATGAGATCAGGAACCCGGAGCAGAGGTCAGGGCCTGAGGGTGTCCCCATGGTGGGGAGGGGACAGCAGTTAGGGTGGACACCCAGAACCCGAGGGTGGTGAGGAGGGACCTACATGGGGAAGGGCTGCTGTTGGCCATGGGGAGATTAGTTACTGCAGGACGACTGATCAAATGAGTACGTACATCGGGGATATCAGGAGTCAGGTCTCTCACTGTCAGGGGAGGGAATTCCAAATACAGCACCTGGGAAACTGAAATGAACCCTGTGGTGTAAAATTTAAATTGGAGGTATTGGTGCCAGCTGTGGTTTTCAATAGACACAGATATGCTGATATATGATTGATGTGAATGAGAAACTGATACATTCCAATCTCTATAGATATAAAATGTGACGTATTCATGCCTATATCTGTGTCTGAATCTACTTCTAAATATTATAAATATTTCTAAATGTGTGTACACACGTACTCAGTTCTGTCAAGAATTGACAGCAGAGATGCTGAAATAGCCACGAGTGCTTCAAAAGTCTGGATCCTGGCTTCTGAATACTATTCTCCAGGGAAAGGGGCCCAGTGCTCCTTGGAGGAAGGTTGATTCTGAGATTGGAGCAGGGAAATTGCAAGAAAAGGCTGGAACATCTGTTGTGCCCAAAACACAAGAGGAAAGTGCTCAAGGAGCAACGGTGGCCCTCGAAAGGCAACAGATGCCAGCATGAAGGACTCCCTCTGGCCACATTGGGGAAAATTTGAGCATCAGATAAATAATGACAGTGCTGGAGCACAACCCAGTGAATGGAGTAGGAAGCCAGGAGTCCATACGATATAACTGAACAAGTGAGCAAGTTGACTAGGCAGGGAGAAATGGAGTATTTGCACAGCTCCCAAGTGTCTCTCGACAAAGTCCTCACCAAGTACAAAGGGAGCAGGAGCACCTATCATGTGGCAGAACCGGCCTGCGTCACGTGATCAGAGTGAGCCTCACCAGTGACCGAACACACAAAACCAGGCACCAGCTGATGGGATGTGATGCGAGTGACAGAGCGTCACAGCGGGGATATTCTGCCAGTGCTGTACAGCCTAAAGACAACCGTTAGGAGACACCAAATAAACATAAACTGAGGGACATCCTACAAAATTACTGGCCTGGAACCTCCAAATATGTCAAGGTCCTTCAAGTGAAGGAAAGACTGAGGAACTATGCCAAACTGCAGGGACTGAAGAGGCAGGACAGGTGAATGCGACTCATGCTTCCGAACTGGGTCCCTCTTCTATAAAAAACCTTCATGGGGCAGTGGACAAAATGGGATTGGGGTTGAACGGCTAGATGGGGTTGAAGGCTTGGGTGAACAATACAGCAACACTCATTTCCTGATTTTGTTGGTTGTATTGTGTTTGTGAAGAAAAATATGTTTTTCGTAGGAAATACAAAGAAAGATTCACAGCTAATGGGAATCAAGGTGACAATTTAACCTCAAATGATTCAAGCAAAGAAAGTTCTTTTCCCTCTACCTGCAACTTTTGTATACGTTTTAATTGTGTCAAAATAGAAATTATAAATAAAAGACATGGAACTGGTGCTCAACTGCTAACAAAATGTACGAAGCATTCTGCTCTGCCTATTCTTCCATGTGGACATTGGCGTGAACACGTTTTTCCCACCAAATGAGGCCATCGAAATGGAATGTTCACTTATTTTGTCGACTTTTGTGGTGTTATTTTAAAGCCTCTAAGTGGTGAGCATTCCAGCATTTCCCATTTTAACAAAGGCACGAGAGGTAAGGACATTCAGTTGACCAGCCACTATGTAATTGTTAAAATCAGACACCCTAGCCAAAGCCAGCCAGCTCTGGGGCTCAGTATTTGCCTCAGTGCAAGTGGGTATGTTGGAAGAGGCTTCTTGGTCTGGATGAAATGATCAGACAGGGGAGCAGGGGCGCTATAGTTGGTCCCCAGAGAATCTCTTACTCTGAGGCCTCTGACATTTAAAATCTGTGCTCTGTGTGTGTGTGTGTAAACATCTGACCTGCGTTTGCACAGAAACCTTCTCTCAGGGCCCCCTGCTGGTCTCCTTGAGTCACAGCCTCAGGTTCCCAAAGAATTGCTCCAATTTGCCTTACAAGGCTGAGAGGGGTGGCCCAGGTAACATTTCTCTGTGACTCAGTGATTCAGTCTTCTTGGAAAACAGACCCCAGTGAAGGTGTTCATGTTTAGCAGGCAGTGGCAGGGCTCCTGGGGGCTGCCTGGTGCTCATCCCGACATGACTGCCTGCTCTGCCCATTCCCTGGGTCAGCAGACAGTATGTCCGTGGTCCCTGGAGGCACTTCATGAGGTTCCATGTGGGGGACCCAGCAGGAATGGAGAGAGGTACTATGGGCAGGTTCACAGCAGGTGCAGGAAGGCCGTGGGGCAGGCAGAGCCCAGCGGGTCAGGGCAGGCACTCAGCACGGAAAGGTCCAGTAAGAGACCGTAGAGGGAGATGCCCGGCCTGTCAACGGAGTCAGATGGCAGGGAGTCTGGGGCAGAAACGAGATGAAGCTCCAGTGAGGCGGATGTCCAGGGTCAGGGAGACCTGCAAAGCCAACAGGAGAAAAGATGGACATGAGATAATGCCACAAAGGGAAAACATGCAGGCGTGGTGACTCCCTATGTCAGTGGATGTGGATGAGAGTCATGGAAAGTTTGAGAGAAGAATTTTGCAACAAAGGAACAATACGTCAAGAAGCCCCTGTTAATTTTTTTAATGACCCAATTGAAAATGAGCAAAATATAAAAACAAGCAATTTATAGAAGAAAATAAAATGGTCAATAAATCATGAAGAGATATAAATATTCACCAATAATCACAAATGCAAAGTGAAACAATTATGTCATTTTCACCAATCTGGTGGGCAAAAATTGAAAACATTTTCTTTAGCTTTCAGAGACAGCCTGGGCAAAGGACACTTATTCTCTGCTGGTAAAGGGGGGAAATAGTCAATAAATTTCATCTATTCTATGCACAAATGCAAAGGGATGAAGTAGTTCTCAACGTGTGACAAAGTCCACAGAAATAGTCCATACAATCCATAGACATAAGGAGTGAAAAATACATCGAAAGAAAATACATACAAATGTTGCTCATGTAATTGTATATTAATGATACCAAAATTTTAAAAAGTGTAAAAAAATTTTTAAAATAAAGAATATATATTAAATGTGTTTATATATATTACATATTTTATAAAAGAAGAAAAGAAAATACATATGGTAATACTTTTTGTGAAACATGGAAACATTACAGATTTCGCTGGATGTGCGTGGCATGTATGTGTGTTTGTGTGTGGACCCTCGTACAATAGATTCTGCTAGATGTTCATGAGACAGAATATGGTGGTCACCCCTGGAGAGGAGATTGGAATCGGGATCCTGGTCAAATAGGACTTTAGCCTTAATGTTCACGTTTTAATAGGATAATTTATTTGTGTAATTAGAGACTTATTTAAAGAAGAAAATGACTAATGTGACAGATGGTATTTTCCAAAGATGGCTACAACAATCGCTCCCCCTGCTCTTGGCAATGTGACCTGTCACCTCCCATCAGCTTTCAAATGTCAGTCCAAAACTGACATCCAAGCTAAGCCTGTAGCCACTATGGAACCCCACTCATATTAATTAACCCTTAACAAAATCCTATAATGGGTTTATATATATATATATATATATATATATTACATATAATGGGTTTTTAATATAATGGGGATACATGCTGGTATCGCCATGTTACAGAGGAGGAAACTAAAGCTCTTACAGGAATCACCAATAGCAAGCAAAGACTTAAAAAAGAAAAAAAAATTATATGGAAAAATATTCAATCATCTCATCAATAATCAAGGAAATAAAATGAAAACAAAGATCTGATGTTCTATTCATTAAACCGTAAAACTAAAAAAAAAAGGGATCTATTTATTGCCATAAGATCTGTACACTCCTACATTATAGGTGAAAGTGCAAATTAACACAACACTTTGGAAAACAATTTGGGTTTCCTGACTCATGTCTGTTTCAAATATTTTAATTTCAATCTACTTTTGAGAGTTTGTCTTATAAATACAAAAGAATAAAAATGTTTTCACAAAGTTGTTCATTGGAACATTATGCATATAAATAGAAAAAAACCCTCCTTGTTTATGCTGGATTTGTGTGTCTTCTCCCCTCCTTTATAATCCCTTTGAATGATTCATTGAAATATATCATTATAAAAATTCAGGGCCCACATTTATTTATAGAAATTATGTTTATAGATACATTCCCATGGGAAAATCCCAGGAGGGCTTGATTGCACAAGAATAATGAAAACTCCGTGGCAGTGTTAGGGTCAACTTTATTTTCAAGATACTTAGTAATGTTCCCATCCTGTTTAAAATTTTTATTCTTAAAGGGACAAAACGGATTTGATGATCGTGTCTTTTTTGCCAGGCTTTTCCTAGACCATAGCTTCTGCCTCAAAGAGTCCAGGTCAGAAGATCACACCCTAGAGTCCGGCACAGAATCAGCCTCTCCCTGCCCCCTGAGGTATGATGACTGCAGGCCCATAAAGCGCCCAGGGCTGTCCAGGAGTTTGTGGGCACTACCGTCCCTGTGCCCGCAGCGGGGGACCAGGTCTGGAATGTCCACAGTCCTGCCACGTGTGTCTGGCATTCATCATCATCCGGGCCTGTCTGCTGGCGGCTGAGGTCCTTGACAGTTGGTTAATCTGCAGTGGGGTTTAAAGTCAAAGTCTGCAATTGAATTATTCCGTTATCTAGATTGAGGATTAACACCTCTATGGATTTGATGTCGAAAATGGCTCAGAAATCCCCCTTGACAAGCTCTCTCTTTATCAAGAAACCACTCCAATCTCACCCACTTAACAATTCGTGGTAAGAGCCTATATGAACTGTAATGAGGTAGTTCCCAATCTCCCCACTCTGTCCAACCCCCAGAGACAAGGTAGCAATAAGGCAAGCCTGCCTCCTCACCCCCACCCAAGGGCCTGGGATGAATCTGACTTGGAGCTCATAAAACCCAGACCCCCTTTCATAGCTCTTATTGCCAGGAGAGAACAAGTCTTCGCAGTTCACTCTTACCAGCCTCTGGCTCTGTGCTCCGCACCAGAGTTACAAAAAGTTTTTATAAGACTCCCTGGTGGCTTTCCAATACAGCCTACAGGCCCCTGTGGCCTCTCCAGCAGGATATTTGCATTTGTCCCAACCTCTGCTGGGAACAATCTCTTCCTTCTTTAGAGTGAGCACTGTGGCCTGGCACTTCCTTTTCACCCTGGGAAAACCTGCCAGTCCTCAGCATAGCAAACAGTTGATCAGACTACTTCTCTGCCCCAACGCACACTCCTAACCAGCCACACTCATGCTTCTGGAGGGTCTAAGCCCTAAAGCCCCTTCTCAGAGGTCTGACTCCTCCCCTTCTCCTCCCACTGCATCTAAATTGGGTCCTCATTGCTATTCTCTCTCACGACACTCTTTTATTTTGCTTGAGGGTGCTTATACCAATTATTTACAGCTTCATTCACAGTCATATATTGAGTACCTCCTAGGTGCCATGCATCATGGCAGAAAGCAGTAAACAGAGACAAAAGTCCCTAAACTCATGGAGCTTACATCCTAGTGGAAGACTCAGGTCTGATCACAGAGGTAAAGTACATAGTATGTTAGGGTGTCATCAGTGTGATAGAGAAACATAAAGGAGGGATGGGATAGAGAATATCAGAGGGAGAGGTTGCAGTTTTAGATAGGGTGCCAGGGAAGGCCTAATTGAGGTTACGTCTTGATCCTAAAAGATGAGGGAGCAAAACAAAGATTCCTGGGAGGAAATGTTCCAGACAGATGGGACAGCATATGCAAAGGCCCTGAGCAAACAACAGTCAAGAAACCAGAGTGGCCGGAGCTGACGGGTGAGCGGAATAACAGCAGGAGCTGAAGTCAGGGGGGAAGTGAAGGTCTGACCCTGTAGGGCCTGGTATGTCCCTATAACTCATGTGGCTTTTGCACGGAGTGAGATGGGAAGCTTTCACCATGTTTCCTGGGAAAAAAATAGCAGAGGTTTCCTGGGAAAAACATGATCTTCCTCAGGACTTAACAGGGGTGCTCTGGCAAACACCTGTTAGAAGGCTTTCAAAATAGATGGGGGTGGATTAAACAAGGGTAGTAGTAGCAGAGTCTATGAGAAGTTATTTAAGCCTGCATATATTTTGAAGGTAGAGCTGAAAACATTTCCTGATGGACTGATATGGGTGGGAAAGAAGAGTCATGAGGATTCCAGCGGCACTGACTTTAGTGAACAGAAGCAGGGTGCCTCCATCACAGAGATGGGCGGGAAAGCTGTGAGCGGCAGGCTGGTGGGGGTGGAACCCCCGAAGCTCAGTTCTGAACATATTGATCTTTAGGTAATTAGACAAATGAGTTTGGAGCTCAAGAGAGAGCCTTGGGCCGGACATACACACGTGGGAGTTGTCAGGATATAGACTACATTTAAAGCTATAACACAATGGATGAAATGGCTAAGTGTGCTAAATGTAGATAGAAAAGAGGAAAGGTCCAAGGACTGAGGTCTAGGACACATCCACACTGAGGCTGCGGAAGTGAGAAGAAGGAAGGGCCAGAATGGTGGGAACAGAGGCCGGCGAGCGTGGGGTCCTGGAGGCCCACTGAGGAGAGAGAGGGTGCTCAGTGGTGCCAAGTGCTCCTGGTTTGTTAAATAGGAAGAGGGATAAGAAGTGACCTTTGCACTAAATGTGATTTGTTAAGGGCAGTTTCACTGGAGTATTTGGGGCTAAGCCTGATGGGTCTGGGCTCAGGGGGAGTAGGGGGGTGACAGTATGGACCTCTCCTTCAGGGAATTGTGCTCTAAATGGAAGAAGACAGAAGGAGTAGTACTTAGAGTGAGAAGTGCTGTCAGGAGAGAATTTCTTTTTATTTTATTTTTGTCATTATTGCTGTTTCATGTTGTTTGAAGTTGGGAGATGTAACAGCATAGAATAATCCAGAAGGAAAGTGAAAATGGATGAATAGAAGAGAAATCGGTAAGAGACAGGGAAGTGCGTAATGGGTGGGAAGACATGGGACCTGGGTCAGAAGCAGAGGTGGACTGTAGCTGGGAGCGTAGGGAGCCGGTCCTTGGAAATAGAGAAGTAGCGTGTACACACACTGACACTAGGGGGGCGGCCCTGGCGGTGGGAGCATATGAAAGCTCTTTTCAGATCATTTTCCTGTTCTCAATGAATAAGGAGCAAGGCTTATCACTCAGTGTCCAATTTGGAAAACAGGAAACATTCTCAAGCAGAGAGAAGTTTAATGAAAGGAATTGGAAGGGCTGAAGAAGTCAATGGAGAAGGGATGTTACCCAAAGGGGACCATTATTGCTGGTAAAGTCACTGCTGATGAGAGCAGGGGCCACGCTCTGCGTGGGCGCCAGAAACGCCGATGTGGCTGGAGCATGCAGGCTGGAGCCGGTAGCTGCCTCCAGGTGCCTGCCATTGAAGGATCCAGGGTCAGAATGACCTCTCCCCTCCGTCCGCATTCTAATCTTGTGTCAATGCCTCCTATCGGCAGAACCAAAAAGCAGCTAAAGATGGGGTCTGGGAAATGTACTTTTGAAACTTCCTGCCCCCTGCAATACAGGAAAAGATCTTGGAAGACAGGAATGGAGCTGAGTATCAGAAACCACACAAGATCATCATCTGAGAGTGAGGATGAGGGAGAGACCCTGGATGTTTAGGGAGAGAGAAAAAGGCATGCGGTGTCTGCCTAGCAGGGTGAGAGTATGATTGGGCCTGAGCAACAATCGCTTTTCAGTTTTAAGGGCTCACTAGAGGTAAGGGAACATGGTTTTATAGTTAGACCACTCAGCATGGCTGTGCGTTCTTCTCCAGCCACTGAATAGGCAAAGATGTGGTTTAATCAAGAGAGTTCAATGAATCAAGAGCGGGCAATGGAGTGGAGGATATATCAAAGGTAGTGATTGTAATAACTGGCCCTAGGATTTAAGCTGAGTAAGAGAGAAAGTGAAGACAGGGTGGGGCAGATGATGGACATGTTCCTATAGGACTAAGTTCCTATATCCTCCATAACTGAGAGCTCCTTTCCATCAGAGACCAGCTCTGTCCATCCCACCACTGTATTCCCAACATCTGGGGTGCTGCCCAACACCCAGTAGGAAAACAGTAAGTATTAGTTGGATAAACTGAATGAATGGATGAATGTGTTCTGTGATATAACCCCTACTAGACTGTCAGCTGTAGGTCAGGGGCCATGTCTAGCTTGCTCATTTCTGTCTCCTCAGCATTATCATAGTGCCTGGCACATTGAAGGTATTCAAATAGGTTTAAGAAAAAATTGAATCATTTTCAAGGAAAAGGAAACCCAGCAAGCAGAAGCAGATTATGTTGTAAAAGATACAGAGCAGGCTGTGTAAGGCCTATAAACTCCAGCCAGAAGGGAGAGGGGGCAAATTAAGGCCTGGTGATAATCAGTTTATAAGCCAGTTGAATGCCAAGTTCAAGTTAAGAGTAAGCAGACACCGCAACATCCAATCTGTCTAAGTTAAAGGAATGAGCTGGAATATGGTAATATCAGAACAGGCCGGGGCCATTCATTCTTGGTGCAGTCACTGTGCTCATGCCAGGGTCAAGATAAAGGAAACCTAGGCTCAGGGTTTGGAAATAGGAGTTGATACATACAAAAGCCAACCTCCTCTCCCACCAACTTCTCTAACTCTACTCCAACTCCAAGCCAAGCAGGTGTATTGTCAACTGGGCTGTCCTCCAGGAGGGGGGAAGCCAGGCCCAGCTCTGGTGAACCTGATCATGCAGGGAGGTTGTGGGGGGTCTAGAGTGGGGGGCCACAAACAAGTGCTCATTCATTCAGCCTGGGAAGGTCTAGCCCTGGACAGAATCATGAACGTGGCAACCATGAGCTATTAGACTCTTGGTTTCTGGCTGCCACTCAAGTCTTATATCTGCCTTCCTTAATGTGAGGTAAGTCTCCTAACACTTCCTCACATACCCTTCAAAACTGCTTACAGTCAGAATAGATCGCAAATTTATGCTAAGTTAAACATCTCATTTCCTCAAGCTGACAGAAAGCTCTAAGGCAGAAGGACTTTGTGTAATGCATCTCTGAGACCTAGGCAGGGCCTGTTCTATAGAAGATGCTCAAGGGCGTTCAAGGAGTGAGTGAATTAACAAATTCAATGTTTGGGACCCCCTCACACTTTGGCAGCCGACACCTTAAATAACAGACCTTCATTTGGGAAGTGTACATCAAAACCACAGGGAGATGTACCTCACACCCACAAAATCACAAGTGTTAATGAGAATATGGAGGAGGTGGAACCCTCACACACTGCTGGTGGGAATCACAGAGTTAGGGGCCTGGGGAGAACAGTTTTATGACCCCTCAAAAAGTTAAACATAAAATTCCCATGTCACCCAGCAGTTCCACTCCCAGGTATATACCCGAAAGAATTGAAAGCAAGCCATGAATACTAAGGGGGACCACAGTCAGACCCAGAGGAGAAGTCATGGCTTACCAGCTCCAGGCTGCTGCCCCAGAAAGAGCTGGCTTTCTGCATTCTCTGGTTTGTTTTTCTAAGCTGAAAATCTCAGAATTGAGGTTCTAGAAAGAATACCTTTTAGGAATGAGCGACTTTGGCCCAGGAATCTGCAGCAAGATGAGCCATTATTACTTTGGTAGAACAAAACTAATGAACAGCTTTGGGTTAAGGAGAGAGGACATCCCCAAAGTGGATAAGGCAGGGCCTGGGATAAAGACGTGAGGCTGTATGGGAAGGACTGGACCAGCAGCAAATGCACACAGGCCCCAACTCTTGCCAGTTATTTGCTATAGGACCCTAAGCCAGTCTTTCACTTTCCTTCTCTGGGTCTATTTCCACATCTGTGAAATGGGTGAAACTATACCGTATCTATCTCCCCAAAATGGTTTTACTACCTGAAATCAACCTTCCTTACTAGTCTCCCCTTCTGCAGTTTCCCTAAGTAAAGTAAACTAGGAAAGCAGAAAATAAACTAATGAAGTTAAGATAAATACATTTTTTTCTGTTGGGAAAAGAGGATCTTTGAGACAGTGATTCTTAAACTTATTGAGAGTCTTTTGACAAACATGATGAAGGGTATGGCTCTTCTCTCAGAGGGGAGTAAGCCTCATGTGCACCCACAAATGGAGTTTTACATGAAATATCAAGAGGCTATTTTACAACCATCCATAAATCATGAGTCTAGATAAGAACTTGGGCTTTTAGAAAAGGTCTGTTGTCAAAATTAGCTTTGTAAAGGAAGGTGTCAGCTGCCTATCCAGACGGTGCACTGGGATCCTGGCTGCCAATTTACCTATGATTGGCAGTCAAGCAATTGCAGGTTGGGTAGAGGTAAGATAAGTAGCTCAGGGTAGATATGAGATGCAGCAAAATAATGTTTGCTAGAAGGGTGTAGGGCTCAGGAAAGTAGGCTCAGACATGCTTTCTTTGGAGAAAATATTTGGATCTGGGGTCCAGGGAGGACAAAAAGAAAGGAGACACGACACCTAGGGAAACTGAGCCAGAAAGAGTAGAGGTAACAGGAGCAGAGCGGGGTTGGAGCAGTCAGTGTCCTGGAAGGCCAGATCCTCTGTCCCAGGATGTGTGAAAGAATGCAGAAGGTAAAGGGGCTGAGAGGAGAAAATCCAAAGGGCAGAGAAAAAGGGAGGTGGGTGGGCCTTAAAACAGCCACATGAAGCTAATGATTGTCATCTTGATTGAATATAGGAATATTAAGTAAACAGCACATAGATGAAGAAAGCTAGATACATTGTGTATTGGATTCCGTGGAAAGCAGAACTAATTTATAACAACTGAACTACACAAAACAAGAATATCAGAAGGAGAGTTGGTTTGTGGGCCCAAAGGACATGGTTGATTACAGATTTACGTTTTTCATTTGCTTAGGGATTAGGGGAAAAGCACAAATATGTCGAATGTGGACAAAGCCTTATGGATTAAAAAATAATACCTTAATTGTGATGGCCACTGAGTTCTGCAGAACTAGAGAGATGAATTTAATATCAGTACCATTACAGAAATGGATAGGGAAGTCTGTACTCCAGGACGAAACTAGAAAATGTAAAAAAAGGATGAGGAAGTTCCTGGTGTACAGCAGGTGGCAAGAACATTACAGACAAAATCAAAGGGTGTTTAGCAAACACTGGGCAGGACGAGGGATCCCAGCAAAGGATCTTATTATTGCCAGAGGTTCCAGGATGCAAGATAAAAGGCAAACTTGGAGGACGCCTGGCTTACATTTTCCCTTTTCCTCGCCCCCTACCCTCAAATCCAGGGGCAAAAATATTAATTGAATTATAATTGAAATTTATGAAGAGGGCCATTTTTCCTTGTACATGCTATTCTGTTCAAATTTTAATTTTCTCCCTCATTCATGTTATTATTAAATACGTGATTCCATGGTTTGCCATTAAACTCGGTAATTACTTACTGTGCACCCACGATGAGTCAGACATTGCTAAGTACTCCAGGAGATACAGAGATGAATAATAAGCCATCAACCCAATGCTCATTCATTCCCATACATATATATTTTTTGAGCACCCACTCTATGTCATGTAATGTTCTAAACATTAGACATTAGAGCTACAGCAGAGAGTAAAACAGCCTCTAGCCTTATGGAATCTGCAGTCTAGGGATGTGAATATGCAGTTTAATGGTCCGATCATACAACTACACAAATAAATATAACACAATGAAGAAGATAAGTAACAAAGTAAGATACAAACAGGGAACTGTGATACATTGAAAAAAGAAAAGATGATATTTGGCTGGGAGGGAAGAAAGCCCGGGGAGCAGGGCAGTGTTCCGGTTGGTCTTGAAGAATGGGCAGGAGGAAGAAGTACGTCCGGGGGTGAACCAAGCTTTGGACACAGGAAAGCCTGGCTCCGTGCGGGGAAGAGTGGAAAGCCGGATCTGGGACACATAATGGCCTAGGTTGGAAAGAACTGGAAGACAGAGCTGCAAGGTTAGTGGGAGCCAAGGCATGGAAGTTCCCAGATGACTTTTGAAAAGGGACAGGGCTGGAAGAGTTTGTGGAGTGGATTGGAAGATAGGAAAGAGAACATAGGGTAGGAAAGAGGCACTTTTTCAACTTTCTTTTGACCAGAGCTCATTCCTTAACTAGAGGCCTTGGTGACTGATTACTCCTTTGTGCACATAGCTGTTGGTCTTTGCAGAACGAAATTCTGCTTTGAATATGTGACCGAATAGTTATTTATTAGCAAACTTATATATCCGTATTTTAACATTCAAACACAGCTATAATAATTTAATTTCCTTTAATAATAGACTCCTTTACATGAGTAAAGCCATCCCAACATTATGCTGCCCCAGACACCCCACTAAATTAAAGAGTGTGACCCCAGAGTCAAGTCCTGCAGAACATTGTGGGAGGGGGAACTGGCTAACCGCCCTCCAGAGAGGCACCGCCCGCTCTCACGCCAGCTAGGGAGTGGGCACCTCAGAAGTGGCAGTTTGCCTCATGGCTTCCTAATTCCTTGAGGCCTGACCTTCACGCCTCTCTCCAACGCCAGACTCCATTTTCATGGCATTCCTATCTAAGTGCCCCTTCTTTTTCAGGTAAGTCCATGATTAGAAACTCATTTGGGATCATCTGCTGCTTCCGAGCCTATGACCCGACTGCCTGGAGGTCTGGTTCCTTCAGTCCTCAGGACTTAGGGACAAGCAGATTGTGCTGGGCCGGCTGCCACTGGGGTGATTTCTGGGGACTGTTTGCCTGGGTAGAGACTCCAATAAAATCAGCGGCTCAGCATGGTCATCTGAAAAGCCAAAACCTGTAGATGAGGGTATGAAAGGAGAGCATTGGTTCCTCGGACCTTTGTTCTGCTAACAACAGCTTGAAGTTAGCGAGTGGGCCCATCAAGGTAGTGCAGTGTTGGAGGAAATGCACACATGTAGTTGGAGCCTTTGAAGTCCATAGATCTGGGTTCAGATTTCAGCTGTGCACTGATAGATGTGGTCAGGCAGAGCTAGGACTCGACCTTGGTTAGCGCGGTCAGCCTATGTACTTTACGTCCACATCTATAAAATGAGGTAATAATCGCTTCCTCTTAACTCAGTTGGTAATAAGAACTGAATGACAATGAAAGTGATAAAGTGTCTTATAATAATACAATTATATTTCTTTTTGATTTTCTGCAACTCGTGGCCCTTCCTGTTTTCTCTCCTGGCGACTTCTGCAGTTTTCTGTAGAGGATTCGCGCTGCATTTTAAGATCCCTCTGGCTGCAAATGCAATTGCTCTGTGAAGCGTCTCAAAAACTCTTGGGGCTTCGAAACTGAAAGTTTAACTGTGAGTTCTTCCCCATTGCCATCACCGAGAGACAAGGCTTCCCATTTTTGTTAGTCCCCCAAAGTCATTCTTTTCTTTCTAACCTTATTGAAGAATAATTGACAAATATAATTACATGTATTTGATATGTATATACATGGTGGAATGATTACCAAGATCAAGATAGTTAACACTCCCATCAGCTCACATAGTTAATTCTTTTTTATGTGGTGAGAATGCTTAAGATCTACTCTCAGCAACTTTCAGGTTTACATACTGTATAATTAACTACAGTCATCACACTGTGAATTAGACCCTCAGAACTTACTCATCTTATAACTGAAAATTTGTACCTTTTGATCTACATCCCCTCCCCTGGCTCCTGGCAACCAAAAGGCTATGAAATTGTTTGGGGTTTTTTTTTTTTAGATTCCACATATAAAAGGTACTATTGGTCTTTGTCTGTCTGACTTATTTCACTTAGTGTAATACCCTCCAGATTCATTCATGTTATTGCAAATGGCTGAAAAATATTCCATTTTCTTATTCATTCATTGTTCAAATGACACTTAGGTTTGTTTCCAGATGTTGGTTATTTTGAATAATGCTTCAATAAACATGGGTGTGTAGATGCCTCTTGAAGATCCTGATTTCATTTCCTTCGGATATAGACCCAGGAGCGGGATTGCTGCATCATATGGTAGTTCAGTTTGTAATTTTTTGAGAACCACCATGCTGTTTTCCATACGGCTGTACCAATTTATATTCCCACCAACAGTGTATAAGGGCTCCCTTTTCTCCACATCCTTGCCAACATTTGTTATCTCTTGTCTTTTTGATAATAGCCATGCTAACAGGTGTGAGGTGATATCTCATTATGGCTTTAATTTGCATTTTCCTAATAATTAGTGATGTTGAACATCTTCTCATGTACCTGTTGACCATTTGTATGTCTACTGGCCATTTCGGAAAAATGTCTGTTCAGGTCCTCTGCCCATTTTTTAATTGGATTATTTGTTTTTTGCTATTGAGTGGTAGGAGTTCTTTTTATATTTTGAATATTTACCCCTTATCAGATATATGGTTGGCAAATATTTTCTCCCATTCTCTCAGATGCCTTTTCGATTTCTTGATTTTTTTTTTTTATGTGCAGAAACTCTTTAGTGTGAGGCAGCCCCACTTACTTAGCTTTTGTGGCCTACACTTTGGTGTCTTATCTAAGAAGTCACGGCCATGCCTGATGTTCCCTGTGTTTTCTCCTAGGAGTTACGCAGTTGCAGGTCTTACATTTAAGTCTTTGAGCCTGAATAACCAAAGCAATCCTGAGATAGAAGAGCAAAGCCGGAGGCCTCACATTTCCTGATTTCAAGCCATATTACAAAGCTACAGCAATCCAGCCAGCGTGGTACTGGCGTAAGCACAGGCACATAGACCAGTGGAACCGAACAGAGAGCCCTGCTAGGACCTCTGCATACGTGGCCAACTGACTTTAGGTAGGGGAGCCAAGGGCGCACAGTGGGGATCGTTTCTTCAATAAATAGTGCTGGGAGACTGGGTATTCACAGACGAAAGAATGAAAGTCATTCTTTCAATGTATTTTACTCATTTAGTCAATGACTATTGAGTCTGTGCTCTGTGAGAGGTGTTTTCCAAGTACTGAGAGCAATGGAGATAGGAGCACGATATTATCCGAGCCCGGTGCAACCTAATAGTCCCCAAAGCCCACATACTTCACGTTCTCACTGCCAGTTTTCACTAAGCGCTGTAAGGACCTAGCTGTCTGTCTCCCGTCTGTGATCATCCCAGCCTCCAAGCTCATCCGTCTACTTCATCTTCTCTCAGAAGAAATACCCGCTCTGGCTGAGCCTTTTGGAATTTGACCCAGGTAATTGGCACTACCAGGCGAGGCTTGAGAAGGAAATGAGATAACACATGAAAGACCAGAAGGAGGACTTGACTCACTGCAGAAGGGTGTTCCCTTCATCTCAGGAGTTCCAGGCCTGGTCAAATGGTCCTTTGTGGAAAAAAGCACCCTTAAGTAAAAGCTGGGAGCAGAGAGAGAAACCATATAATGAGAGCAAAATATCCCATCAGGGAATTCCACCAGGGGCAGAGGTCTGGAGAGGTAAAGTGAGGTCAGCTGGGTGGGTGGTGGCGACTTTGTAGGACCAACCCTGTGGGTTTTGGTTTGGGTGAAGATCTGGACCAGACTGCCTTTCAGTGTAATCTTGTGGTGCCAGTCTGTTTCTTTTGGTTTCATAAGGTCTTTCTCCACCACCTCCACTGTAGTAAAGAACTCCGGAATTGAAAAGTAGAAACAGTGAACTCACTGAGTTTGTGTCAGGAACATTTTGGACCGTTTTATGGGGTCTCCTGTTTGCAATCCTTGCCTTAGCTAATAATCCATGGGCATGCCAACCCACAAAGCCTTGTTCGTTTGCTTTGGAAATGTTTGTCTTGGAACCACTGAAGGTATCAGAGTAAAGAAGAAATACTTAGAAGTGGTTAAAGAAACGTGATAACAGTGATTACATAAACTTGCCTTTTTTTCCCTATAATGGTATCAAGATTATGGTTAACAACCCCCAGAGTCCTCTATTTTGGCAATAGTTAAGAGGTCCAGGACTATATAAGGCAGACTTAGAAAATAGGTGGTACATAGAAAATTCGATTATGAATGCAGTTGCGTGGGGTCTGAGAGAGAGGCAATATGGAATACCTTGTAAGTATATTTTCTGATTTCAAATATGTTTTCAGAGCCAAAGAGCCAGGGAGCAATTCTCCCCACCTATGGACTCTTCAAATCAAGCCTAAATAGAATTTCCAAATATTAACTTGGCACACAAGCTCCCTGTTGGCAAGCCTCTCTGTTTCGGAACATCTGAATGATGGGTCTTTCTCAAAAGAACTAATAACTAATTTCTTGAAGGAGAATTCCTGCGGGTTGAAGAGGTATTCATATTTTGGGGCTTCTTTTCCTGTATTTGTCTTACTTACAAATCACCCGCAAAGGAAAGTTTCAGATATATTTAATGTATGGCACTAACTTTCAGACAAGTTTAATAAAATATTACTGGCGTCTGTATCTCATTTATCTTTTTGGCTAACCTCATCGCATTATGATCATGGCAGAGATTAGCTGTTTTCTTATCCTTTGAAGATGGATCTTGTTGCTCTGCTGTCATTGCATGTGGAATATTGCATAAGATACTGGGGATGGAGAAGCAAGGGGCTTCCTGTCGATTTCAGGCAGGATAGTGTATGTGCACTTGAGCTGAGGGGGCCTGAAGTAGACCAGATAGAGGACTACGGGATGCAGGGAAAGGCTCACAGGTACTGTTATTCTAGGCTGTTCCTGCCCGGCTAATGCTCTTCGCTTATCCTCTGATGCCTGAAATTCCTTCATCAGGCAAGACAGGCCACATCAAGAGAAAATGATTCGCTGCAAATATCTCAAGAACTACTAACACTTCAGTAAAATCTACTTCAAAATAAGCTGTAAATAAGTGGTACATGGTCCTTTATGTTCAGGCAAAGTGGAAGAATCTAGAATAATCCTAGAATAAGCAGGAAATACCAGGTTCCAGAGGGGCTGCAAAAGGGGTCCCCAGTGGTCAGGAAGAGATAGGAAGGTGCAGAAAGGACAGACTGAGAGCCTGAATTATCACTTATTTTGCAAGCTGGCCTAGGATGGCCCGCCCCATGTGCAGCCCAGGCGTTGGTCCAGCAGTTAGCCTGGCAATGGACAGCAGGTGTAGAGCAAAACATAAGATGTGTTCAAGTGAACAATAAAGCTTTGCCTCCTGAGTCTCCAGCGCTCCCCATACCAACCCCACTGAAACACGGCGGGGCCCCCAGGGCATGAGACACTGTGAACGTCGTAGATCATTTAAGAAGGCTCAAACCCGGGGGGCCCTCTGCGTTTCAGGATCCCAGCTCACCTGGGGCTAAGGGAGTACAGTGTGCTGAGACTTAACGCATTTCCGTTTCAGATCGTGCCTTCCATCCTTGTCGCCTTCTTCCTGACTCCATCCCTGGCCCTGCCGGTGAGTGACGGTGCAAAGGGTCCAACCGGTGTGATTTTCCTTTAGCACAGGTATTTCCCAGGTGATAATCCAGGGTGACTTCCCCCAAATTTCTGTGAGCACCCCTTTAAACCTGCGAGGTATAGGCCAAGAGAATCTATGGGCTTTCAGCTCTTCTCCCTATTGCTTGGTTTTCTCCAGAGCGTGAGCAACAGCCATGGATCCGTCGGGACCCAGAGCGTCCATGTCAGCGCCCTCCGAGGTATGGTCAGCATCCGAGACAACAATGTTTTGAGTGAATGGGATGGAATCTTGGACTACAAGAATGTAAGCCGTGGGACACATTCATTACAATGCCAAAGAAAGCCTGTCTGCTCCGAAAGTTAGTCTAGAGAGAAGAGGACACTACATTTGCCCTCTCTGGGTTTAGGCTCTTGACGGGAATCCATAGCTCCAGGTGAGGGACCTGCTCTCTGCAGCTGGGCTGACTGGTTTCTGAGTCAGCGGCGGTAGGAGGCGGGTCTGCGCTCCCTCTGGGGCCTGCATGCCTTTTCATCCCTGAGACGCCCTGACTTCACAAGGCTCCTCTGAAGTAAGAGAGCTATTTAAAGACCCTATTTCTTATAAGTGGTATATGCTATGGGAGTTATTTTGTCTTGACCTCAGATTTTGATCAGTTTATTTTCAAAGAAAAATGACTTATTTTCACTTTCCTAAATCTTGCCTCGGCTTACCCACATCCTCAGGGGGTTGACCCAGAAGAAAGGTGCAGGATTGGGAAGTGACTGGCTGGGCCCTTGGCCTGGCCTTTCATTGGAAAAGCTCTGTAACCACAGAGATTTCACTCAGCCTTTGTGTGCCTCAGTTTCCTCTTCTGCAAAACAGCGTCAATAGCTGCCCTTCCTACCTGAAGGGAACCTGAGAGGATTAAATGAAGTAAAACCCCACACTCCTCACTCTGGCCTGGTAGGCCCTGTGCCTTCCAACCCCTGCTGTTTGGAGGCTGCCCCACCCCCACATTGGACATCAGGGACAGACCCCTCGAACCCAGGCTCCCTCCCTGCTCTCACCCACACCTACCATGCTCTTTTCCCCAAACCCTTCTGCCTCACTCTTCACCTAACTGGCTCCTGATTTCCTTAAAGAGTCATCTTCTGAATCCTCCCAGAGGGCGTGCAGTCTAGTGACTGCCAAATCTGCTTTAAACCATAGAAACTTGTCTTCAAACAAAATTTCCCACAGAGCCCCATCACGTGGGCTAGATGTCAGAACTGCTGTGGCTGGAGGAGGTCGGTGCAGGACGCAGCGGGAGAACCACAGCTCTAAACCAGAGCCGAGAGGGGCCAGATGGGAGGCCCAGGCCTCGGGAAGGGGGCGGTCAGTGGCAGACTCAGGGTAGAATCTGAGTCTAGAGGTCCTGACCCAAGGCTCCAAATCACCCCACACATTCAGAGACTCTAACTTGCAGGATGCCTTCACAAGCAGTAAGTATCTCCTCCACCCTCTCGTGCTCATGACTGGAGGGAGAGGGCCTATTATTCCTGCTTTACAGACGGGGAAGCTGAGGATCATGGAGGTGGCTAAGTGGCAGTCAGGCCCTTAAAGTCAGGTTTGTTACGGCAGCTGATTCCCCAGCCCTCCTGCCTTACCAGGGCAGAGGGGATGGCGGGGGGGGGGCGGGGTGTAGCGTGCCCTGGGGATCCCCCCCCATGCCTGCAGGACTGGACAGTGCACGGGCCCTCGGGAGCAGCAGGGGTCTGTGTGTGTTGCCAGTCCTGGGGCTGGCCCTTGGCTCTGGTGCCCGTAGTGCGCTCTGCCGGCCACATCGCCATCTAAGGGACAGACAGGCGTGTGCCAGTGCTGATGGCAAGTGGGACTCTACTAATACTGCGAATGAGTGAATGATGGGTCTGTTTATTGCCCTAAGGCCCTCTTGGCAACTAAGCTGTTTAGCAAGATGGCCTGTGTTCTGGCCAAGATAGACCGAGCTGCCTTCCCAACTTTGGATGACATGAGCAAGGCCCTGGACCAGCAGGTAAGTGGGATCATCTCCCTGTGGTCTGCCCCGAGCTCGGTGTTTTCCAACTTTGCATAGCAAAGTGTGTTGCTATACACACAGGAGGAACTCAGTTCATGCTTGTTCTTAATGCCATGAAATCCACCGTCATGCAAAGGAGTTTGAGTCCAGTCCATGACCCATGCAAGTCAAATCACGACTGGGTCAATGAAAAAATCCCATATGAGGACATCATTTTAATGTATTACAGAAGGGTGTGAGCTACATGTTAGTGAAAATGAATTGTTGAGCATAAATATTAGAGTGAACTAATAGAGTATTTGCATTCTCATTCCTTAACTTCTCCCCTGAACACCCTCCAAACATGTACACACATACTACCTTTAGTTGAAAATAAGTCCAGGACTGCAGACTCTCTCTTCCCCTCCATCTCTTAAGGGTAGCCAAAAAATTGAAAAATCAGTAGGACGTCCTTGGCAAGTCATTGAAATCTGCAGTCATTTGCTTAAGCAACTTGCCCAGCACATTTGAGCAATACTAATGTTCATGGCAGCAGGGTCGCTGATTCTTGGGAAAGAGTGCACTTCAGCTCACAAGAAAATAAACCAGTTTATCAATTTTTTAAACAAAGAGAATGTGTTCCACTTATCTGATTCATAATGAGTAAAAACATAATATGAACACAACAAATCATTTTAAAGCTATTCTGTATCATCATTGGAGTTGCGAAAAGCATTGTAGGCTGGAAGAGCTGAGAAATTAAGGACGAATGAATAGACTGAGTCACAGGCTCAGACATAGATTTTTCTGGCGTAATCTCGCCACCTTGTGGCCACACAGGATATTGTTGCTAGAGATGAAACTCAAGGACCTACTTGGGTGCTTGGCTATTTTTGTAAACTGAATCGCCCTGCGTGGGAGTATGGCTCTTGTCTCTTCCTCCTTGTTGTACCACTTCTATATGCTGCCTCACCATTTTGAAATGCCACCTCTTCTAGGCTTTAAAGCATTATCCATCCACTCGCGGCCTGACCTATACTGTTTTACCCAGCCGGGTCAAGAACTTAGCCCAGTATGGCACGCCCATCATGGACATGTGTCGAGATGTTCCCACCTACTTTGCGCAGCAGCATAAAGAAGGTGTGTTAATAATATAACTAGAAACCCAAGACCATGGGTGAGATAAACAGCACAGGATGATTTTTAGGTCATTGGCAAATTGTAATGACACTTTTCAGGTCTATTCCATTTCTTTGCTACTGAGTATGAAAATGTGACCTGGGCTGTATTTTCCCCTGGTGGCCCCAGTGGTTTCTGGACTCCGGGCTCACCGAGAACAGGAAGTAGAGTTAACTTAGCTTTACCAGAAGATGGAGGACAGTCATCTCATCCACGGGGTTTGACAGTTGGTGGGTACCCTCACCCAAACACCTGCACAACCAGCACAGTGCCTGGCATCCCGCCATGAAAGGCCCAGTGTTTGGGGGTTCCCAGTCCTCCTCTTTCTCAGACTGCCCAGAGGTTGGAAGGCACGACCCCAATATGTAGTTAATAAGGACACTGGGAAAGGAACATCTCAGTGGCTGGCACCCTTCTGAGGATATGGTGACCATCAGTGGCCATCTGCTTGGAAAGCTACATAAAAGACTTTACAATCTGCCTGCTATTCCAGATACAGTCGGTAACTTCTTCCTGTTAGGCTGCTGTCAATCACTGACATCTTAGTATAAATGAACCCAATAAGCAAGGCTTCCTCCTAACAGGAGGATCCAGCAGGAAAATGGGGAGAACTTAAGGGCCTGGGGGCTTAAGGAAGATGGTTAAAGGCCAGTAAAAATAGTAAAAAGAGGGGATATGGAGCCAGTTATTGCAACGCAGGTGAGATCTTGCATTTCATCCCGCAGTCTCTTGCTGATAGAATTGTCGAGAGCACCACACTGATTTAGATGCAACTCATAACGCAGCCATTCTACTTTGGGTTCTTAAAGCAATTTAGTGATCTTTTTTGTAAACTGATTTCTTTCTTCTTAAAGGTACTGCACTGGCAATTAACCCTGATTCCTGTTTCCAAATCCAACTTCTGTCCTTTATGGGACTTTCCATCTGTGGTGAGATCCTTGGGCTCTGAACCTCCAGGTCAGCTGCATGGAGGATGGACCTTCCTGGATGGGGCCACTGGCCTGAAACCAAGGCCCACAGGCCCAGGTCTCCTTGGCTGATGAGAAGTTCTCATTTCAATCCTCTCCTTCTACCTTTCGACCCCAAGATCCACTTTGTAATCTAAAAAGTAGGCACACTTTCTGCATCTGGGTCAGAACAATAAAGTTTCCTGCCTCTCTGGTCTAGCAGAGGAGCCCTGCCTGCCTGCACTGTCCCCTCGAGTTCCTGGCATTGCCAACCACACGGGCTCCAGTGTGCGTGGAGGAGAGGAGCCTCTCCCAGGACAACTCATTTCTAAGGGCCTCTCTTTGCAGTGTCCCTTGGCAATCCCTTGAGAATTTTGGCCATAAATAAGTAAATAACAAGACACTAGCCAGGGCACAGATTTAAGCTCCGAGGTCTGAGACCACATCTCTGCCTCCTGCAAATTGGTGCTGGGACTCTATGGAAGCCTATTTGCTGGGGAGGGCCAGCCTGCACCATGAAAATCCCCAAGGGAGCGCCAAGTGCAATTAGACCTCCCAGACCTCTCTTTGGAACTAGTCTAAATCCCTTAGGGGTACCTCCAGGCATTTCTCTCTGTTACAGGTGAATACCAGACCTGACCTCTCAGCACCTGTCCTTTAACTGCCAATTCCCATAGCTGGGAGGGTCAGAGCCAGCCCTACCCACACCACACAGAACAGCCCTGGCTCCCCTTACCTTAGAAACAAGAATAAACAAGGAAAGAGTATTGGAGATACAGACACGGGTGTCCACAGAAGATTGGGTTGGAGTTTGGAGCTCTTTAAATGGGGTGGGATTAGGGAGGTGTAGCAAGGAGGTTGAACCATGCGGGTGCTTGGCATGGAAGGACTCAGGGATCTCAGCACCAATTTGCAGGAGACAGACCCAGATGCCAGCTCTGCAGAGTCCTCCTGTGCTGTGTGCACCCATAGTCATGAACAGACAGGCGACTGCATGGGAAAGGCCTAAAATGAGCCCCTCGCTGTACTTAAATAGGGTATGGTTGGGCAGGCCAAAGGCTCCGAACCATGGACTTGGTCACATGTGGCCAGCTGAGGATAAGGAAGGTGGAGGTGTGCGCATGAACACATTCAGGGTGGAAGCATCGGATGTGACAGGCCAAAGCTTGGTCAACCAGAGGCCCTGAGGGGACCATGAGGAAGGGCCTGGCTCGGGGAGCCCCCAGAGTTAATCCACCCACCCCAACTCTGTGTGTCCTGTCCAGACACCCAACCTCCACCTTCATCCCAGCTGTCAGAACCAGGCCCTGTCTTAGCCCATGTGCCTGAGTCCCTGTTAGAGTGGCCTGAACCCCTGCTCCTGGGCCTCTGTGACCATGCGGGAGCTGCTGCCCACTGACTGCTCTGATGCCAGCCTGCCTCCGCCCACCCCCCTGGACCTGTGAGCTTCCGCGGCTCCTGAATTTCCCATCACCTTCAGGCTCCACCTATTATAACATCCCTGTTCCTTCAGGAGAACTTGAGACCCCAAACACTACCAGGCTTCTCTCCGTCCGCCACCATCCCTGCAGGTGCTCAGCCAGCTAAACTGGTTTCCTCCCAGAAACTCGAGGCTCAAAGCCTACTGCTCTCCCACCATCATCACTCCGTGGCTGGGCTACAAGAGCAGAAAGCCTTTTCTTCTCTTGAGAAACATCAGGCACAATCCTCTAGACCTCAGGGCTTGCCAAGGTAGATTTTCGTCCTTTTGGTTACATGCTCAATCTTTAATTTTACGAAGAATCTTCTAGGCATGCACCAAACCTTAGGTCCTTTAGGAGTTGGTATTGGGAGGGCAAAATCCAAATATTCCATAGACTGGGCAGCTTACAAACAACAAACATTAATTTCTCACAGTTCTGGAGGCTGGGAAGCCCAAGACTGAGGCACCAGCAGTTTCTGTGTCTGGAGAGAATATTCTTCCTGGTCCATAGACAGCCCTCTTCCCACTGTGTCCTCAGATGGTAGAGGGGACAAAGGAACCTCCTAGGGCCTCTATTATGACCCCCATAACTTTGGGGATCAGACTTCAATAGGTGACTTTGGGAGGACACGTTCAGTCCAGAGCACCATCCTACTGATGACCACTGGTGGTGTTCACGCTTGGAGTTCTCATCCAGCGCCCCAGGGATCTACCAGATCGGAGTCTCAAACCAGGGACCCTGATCCTGACCCAAACATATCCCATGTTCATGGAGGCCACCAGCCTTCTATGTATCATACAATCACACCAACATAAGTTACGTACAATGTACTCCTCCTGTGAGTGAAGAACTCAAACTTCCTGCTAAATCTATTGTAATAATTTTTGAGTGTCCCTAGGAATGCCTAACAAGTAGCTAAGAATTAGCCCACTCATCTTCCAAGCACAGAAAATCTGTTTTCTTTTTTTCCCTCTCTTGGGGCAGCTGCTGTCATTGGCCTCTGCTAACATCTCAATGTCCCTCTTACAACTGGGAGAGGGGGACTGAGGACCCACAGCCCAGTGCCCTCAGCTGGGCCGTCTCCACCACTGCTGCCCCTCCCCGTGCACGCGCCCTGGGCAGCCGCTCCCATCTCTGCCTGACCCCGGAGGCTCCCAGGCCAGAGCAGCAGGCACCCTCTGGATCTAACGCAGCAGGAGGGAAGCACCTGCCCCGTGCTTTGGGGTCAGCTTTTCACACCACTGTGATGGGTGCCAAACCCCCCACCCTGAGGCCCCAAGCATGAGCCCCCTGGGCACTGGGGAGGGGACAAAGCCAAGCATGAACCATTGCACTGTCCTCTGCATGGCTCCTCTCGCCCGGATTTGCTGTGAGGACCACAGCCCAGCTCCCTCTTTCCTGAGCTAAGAGCTCCCTTGAGGGATCACCAGGAGTCCTTTGTCATGCCTCAGTCCCCCCGAAGACCCACACAAAACCCTCCACCCAAGAAATCTGAAATTCCTGAAAACTTCCCACCCTTGCCTCAGAGAGAACGCATCCGAGACAGAGGTCAAGCCCCCCGGCTCCTGCCCAGAGAATGACCCTCGTTGATTCCCTTGCCCTTGTCCCCTCTCTAGCCCCTTCTGTCCTAGACGGAGGCACTCCTAACTCTCCCGTCACTCCTTTCCGCCACTGCCTCAGGGAAGAAATGACTGGGCCGCGAGCCTGGGGTCTGAGCATAAGGGGGGCTGGCGCATGGCTGCCTCGCGCTTGCTCTCCGGCTCCCTGGCTGCTCCACGCTCTCAGTTTCCCAAGGGATCAGCAGCGGGCCCTTTATCCTGCCTGCAATGTGCTGTGTCTCCTCATGCTGCCTGCCGGGGGTGGAGAGACCAGCCCGTAGGTTGACCCGGATCTCGGCAGTCACTCCCATGGAGCCTCTGCCTTGGCCCGTGTGAGCTCTGGAGCTGCTTCTCACACAGGCAGTGGCAGGGCTGCTGCTGTCCATGGGCCCACACGCCCCCAGCACCCGGCCCTCTGGCCTGGTGCAGGCACTGGGCAGCTGGACCCTGAGCCTCTCAATGCTGCTGTGGGCCACCTACAGCAATGGCCAACTTGTGGGCTTTCTGACGATTCGTGCAGACTGGGCTGGCTTTCATTACATTCCATTGTGCTTTAAATTTTAAAAACATATAAACATTTTTAGTGAGGTAAAACATATAGTAAAGTGCACAGATTTTAAGTACACAGCTTAGTGAGCTTTTACTCACGTACCAGCTAGACGAAGATGTAGAATATCCCCAACACTCCAGAAAGCTCTGTCAGGCCCCTCCTAGGCACGCCCCCCCACACCCTGGTCCCAAGAAAGTGGAATATTCTGAGTCGCTCCAGCGAAATCCAAACACACCCTGGCAGGACCCTTGGAGTGGGAGTCACCTGCCGACTGTACGGGGCCAGTGACCACTTCGGGATTCCCCGTTATAGCAGTCAGGTCAGCGCAACCAAGAGAAAAGTGAGGCTCCCAAAGTCATTAACAGGAGGACAGGATGGTCGGCCATTGGCTGGGCACTATGCTCCGAAGACCGTGCCCTGATGGGTGTGGCAAGGGTACCTTTTCAGAGGAAAAGTTAAGAGGTGGCTATATCCTTAGACGCAGTGACAGGCGTCACTTCACTAGGTCATGTGCTGCAGCCCGAGCAGCAGGCGCCCAGGCTGCAGCCAGAGAATCCTTTGCCGGTGGTTCACAGCAGGCTGAGGAAATGGGCTCACCGCCTGAGAGTGAGGCAGACCAGACCCCAAAACCTAGGTTCCCGTATGTCTGCTGAGCCCCTCGCCTCGGAGCTGCTGTGACCCCACACACTCCGCTGGAGCTGAGGGAGCACCCGGGGATGATGTTTGTGTGACCTGCAGGACTAGCCGGCCGAGCAGGGCCAGACCACGGGTGCCAAGCAGTGCTTATTCATTCTGAGTGGCACACAGCACCGGGCTTCGGCAGCACGAGTGCAGGAATGTGTGAGCCTGGAACTGCAGAAGGGTTATGGGTTCAGGAGAAGCAGAAGCCCTGGTGGTGGGTGGGCCCAGATCCTGGGACACGTGTGCCACCTGGACGCACCCCACACTCTCAGGTGTATCTGTAAGGAAAGCTTTCAGTTTCAAAAAAAGAGAAGCCCATCACAGTCCTTAGATAGAGATTGACCCGTATCAGGTGAGTTCAGGGAAAGATGACTCCAGCTTGTGCTCCTCCAGAATGATGCATCCAGGCATTCGACTCTTTCTTTCCTGCACCTTTCCCCGGGGGTGTTACCCAGTGGTCCCAATATGGCAGATGCACCTTCTGGCACCAGCATCACTCCACATGGAAGGAAGAATGATAGCAAAGGGCAAAGGACAGCTGGGTCTGTCCCTCTTTATCGGGAAAGAAAAATCCTTCCTGGAACTCCCACTTAGAAGACTTCCACTTAGACGTCATTGACCAGAACTGAAGTCATGTGGCCACCTATAGCCCAATCACAGGCTGAGGAAACTGACATTATTTTCTTAAGGAAAATAAGATTATTTCAGCCCAGGACTCCTCACCCTTGACACTATCGACTACTATTTAGCTGCTGCTTAAACAAATGGAGGTATATTAGCAGGAAAAGGGAGATGGGGATTAGGTGTGGTCAGTGGACTTTTTGCCATTTAATATTGGAAAATCCTGATCAACAAGAGAGGACGAGCATTTCTTTAAAGGCCTTATCCTCTTTAGATTCTCTCTGTTTTGGGTCACTCTCCAGTGCCTTCAAACATCCATTTATTATGTTCTGTCCAGGTTCGTAATTGTTATGTCAGCAGGATTAGTCTGATGTAAGCTACTTCATCATTATCAGAAGCCAGAAGTCTCAATATTTTTTTTAGTTGATCAGTTTATATTTATTATCTTTGGGTTAACTAATACTTAAAGTCATTGGGTCAGTTATCCAAATAAATGATTTGCATCATAAAGTATTTGGGCACATATATTCTATCCTGAGAACTCTGAATGAACCAATTATATTTAGTTCTACCTAAGGTGAGCAAATGTGTCTATATGACATGTTATTTACTGGAAGGAACAAAACTTCATAGAAATTAAGCGCTCCATCTACAAGCCTTACTAAGAGTCCTACAAAACCTCGGTGGCCCCCTCCTCCCAGGTTGTGCGTGCCCTTGCAGACCAGCTTTAGCAGCCAGGTAGGCTCTTCTAACATCCTTGGCATTTTGTGGTGCTCAGGCCACATCCTCCCTGATGGCCTAGAGCAGCAGGTCTATGCTTGTGCAGACAGTGAGTTAGCGGAGTAGATATCCCAATCAAAACCAAGTTGATGAATGGATAAAAAATAAATCCAGCTGTATGCCATCTGCAAGAGACTCACTTCAGGTTCAAGGACACACAGAGTCTGAAGGTGAAGATAGAGAAAAAGATATCCCATGCAAATGGTACCCCCTGCAGCAGGGGTAGCTAATCTTACATCAGAAAAAAACAGACTTTTAGTCAAAACTTGTCACAAGAGAAAAGAAGGTCATTACCTAATGACAAAAAGGTCAATTCACCAAAAGATATAACAATTATAAATAGATGTGCATTCACATCAGAGCACCTAAATAAAAAATGCAAACATGGACAGATCTGAAGGGAGATATAGACAGCAATATAATAATAGTAGGGGACTTGAATATCCCACTTTCAATAATGGATAGATCATCCAGGCAGAAAATCAATGAAAAAACTGAAGACTTGAACACTATAGAACAAATGGACCCAACAGGTATATATAGAACATTCTACCCAATAGCAACAGAATACATATTTTTCTCAAGTGTACATGGAACATTCTCGAGGTTAGACCATACATTAGGCTACAGAACAAATCCTAACAAATTCAAGAAAACTGAAATCATTCCAAGTATCTTTTCCAACCGCAATGGAATAAAACCAGAAATCAGTAACAAAAAGAAAACCAATAAACACATGGAAATCAAACAACACACTCTTGAACAACCACTGGGTCAAAGAGAAGTCAACAGGAAACTTGGAAAATACCTCAAGACATACAAAAAATGCAAACAGAGTTGATGTCTTCCCTCCCCAGCCCCTAAGAAAGTTTAATGGAGACCCAGCTTCCTTGTAGTTTCCATTTGGACGCAATCATTTCAGGCACGTGCCCGGCCCTGTCCACCTGCTGCCCCTAACAGGTATTCCCCATGCCACCAGCCCTGAGCAGGATTAATGGGCTAAAAGAAAACAGAGCTAGGAAAAAGCAGAGCTCAAAGTTCTGCTTTAAAAGTGGAATTACATGATCAAAATTAATGATGATATCAAAATTAATGATTAGCTCTAACCTAATTTCATACGACATTGCCATTCAGAACACCCCTTCCCTCCAACACCCCCCCCACCAGTCTCAGCACATGTGTGAGAATGTACCCTAAGTGATTCAATTAGGCTCCTTTCCAGAGACTTTTAAATTCAAACTAATTTGAAATTAGAACTAAGTAGAGTGCCTTCCTCTCTGACAATGATGCTGGGAAGATGGGGACTTTGAGGTTCATAGTGGTGTTGGTTGTAGCCCCATGGAGAAAGCCAATGTGAAATGCTAGGCTGACGGGTAGACAGAAGGAGAGGTGAGAGTGGGAAAGAAGAGTCTGCATCTTCAAACACCTAGTTCTAGCCACCCCAGAGCCCAGAACTCCCTGTCCTTCTATGGTAAGACGAGACACCCTCTTGCCTCGGTGAGCTTGATTTGCGTTCCATCACTTGGCAACACAAGGTCCCAGTTTGTCCATTCTACCATTCACGTGGCACATTATTATACACTCTTTATTGTTATCAAGTGCTTTCATATCAATGTCTCACTTCCCCAACAAGCAAATAATTTTCTTGGCTATGGTGGCTTTGTCAGCATGCCTATCCCCGGGTTGAGCACATGGTAAGTGCTTTCAACACGTTTATTAATACTTATTAAGAAGCAGACACACAGCATTAGGAATAGAAGCAGTCGACAGCAGATAAAAATTCTTGTTAAAGTACTTCCTCTTTGTTCTGAACTTCACCCGGCTGACCGGTCCACGTGAGAACTAGCTATGTGACCTGGGAATCCGCTCACATTACATGATTTATTTGGAATATGGGGAACTGCTTCCCTTCAATATGTTGCCTTGGCATTTCCCAGGTAGATTCTCACTCCTGTTAAGATTTTCAGAAGGGTTCACCTTGCTCTGGGTGACAGGTGTTCCTCCCTCCCTTTCTCTTCACTATGGGACAAAAATACATCACAAGAGTGTTTGTTAAGGTTGCATCTACTCCGCTGATGGGCTCAGAGGAACTTCCTGAAAAGGGAAGTAAATGACGCTCAACGCTGGGCGCTTTGTCCGCTGGCTGCCTTCACCTGAGCAGTTCAGTTGCCGGATAAAAGTATACCAAACCCCGCCCCCTCAGGAGGTCCCTCCCTCCTGCGCCCCTGCTCCACCCAGGCTGCCCAGGTGTTTTGACTGACAGATGGTCAGCTGCTTTAGAGGGCAGGTGCAAAGAGAGAGATTTGGGCCCAGCTGACCAGCCTGTATGTGACCCAGCTATATTATCTGGGAAGTTTCACACCTTATGTACTTGACTTGAAATCCTGGCAGTTTCTTTCCTTCTGTATATTGACATAAACGTGTTTGGCTTCCCTTGACTGTTTACAAAAAAACAAACATCCAGAGATCTGTAAATATAGTATTTATGTTTTACCACTGCATCTCAAAATGAGTTGGGGCATTGAAAAAGAATTAAATTTGGCATCTGGGTGGAAACCAGGTGTACTTATTTGAAAAGATGAAACCAGTGGGCTGGTGCCTAAATGTGAATGTCTGCGCAGACAGAAATTCCAAAGATGCCCAGGAGACCAGTCTTTGCACAGCCTGAAACACCTGAAATACCTGAAATGGGAAAAATTTTTAAAAGAAAGAGCATTAAGAAACATATTACTAGAATACAGCAAACCAATGTCTTTTTGTAAATGTCTCGAGCAGGGGTTGTACATGTAATTTCAAATTCTAGTATACTTGCACGGCAAAGGATCATAATACATTAACTTAAATAAGACTGACAATTCCTGGAAGTACCCTCTGGCTCAATTCTATTGATGCTACAACATTCTGCGGTGATGGCATGCCTGTGTCTCCACTCGTAAGTCCTAATGACCTGATTAAAAGAAAAATATCCTAATCAAATGTTTTTTCTGGGCAGTAGAATTGCAATGAAAGCTAATTATTTTCTTCTTTAGGCAACTTCCATGCCGCTGGGGAATTTGTTCTGTTGCATTCTCTATCTGTGGCCTGGCCTCTCTGCCGTCCTTAGAAAGTTTGTGTAGAGTTACCAGCAATGGCTGCAGTAACCTGGATGAATCAGGGCTTCTCTTGGACTATTTCTATCCCAGATTCTGAGAATATTTACATTTTTAACTGTGTTGAGGAATAATTGACATAATATATTTGCATATACTTAAAGTGTACAATGTGATGACCTGACGTACATATAGGGTTGTAGCATGATTACCAAGATCAAGATAGTTATGTTCAGCACCTCACATACTTAACATAGGTAATTCTTTCACATGTGTGTGGTGAGAGTGCTTAATATCTACTCTCAGCAACTTTCAAGGATACAATACAGTATCATGAATGAGAGTCACCATGCTGGACATTAGAGAATCTAATAGTTTTTCCTTGGTAGCAGGGAACCTTTTCTTATTCCATCCTCTGTGTTGTCAGATTCTCCATCAGACTATGTGTTCCCTAGGAACAGAGTTTTATTCATTTCTGTATCATCCTAACATTTAGCACAATTTCACACATGGTAGCTACTTAATTCCCAAAGTAAGCCAAATGGAATAATGTTTCAAATTTATTTGTATTTCATACACCTTGCAGAGTGCCCCTCCAATTGAAAAATATTCGGTGAAGGAATGACTTATTGGTACTCACTTGTCTTCTCAACAACCTCCCCCTTATACAAGGGAACATGGTTGCAGAGCTCCCTGATGGGTGACCCGAACAGGAACCAGTTCACTTCTGTGACCAGAGACACTAGTGGGTTGTACTTGACCCAGATGTATTTGTCAGAGAACATTTTTTTCAGAGCCTGGGTTAGTAAAATAGAATGGGACAAGATAAAAGAAGTCAGATGATCTGGAGTGACATTCTAAATGGCGGCTTTTTCCTCTTTCAGATTTTTAAACAGGAGCAGGTCAGGAATCTCAAGACATCATCCCTTTCTGACCACTTGGTCCACAGAGAAACCCCATTATTACCAATATTATTTTGCTGCTGGTGACAATGAAACCCAGAGAGGGTGAATCTCATGCCAAAGGAGGCACAGACAGAAAGGTGCAAAGGGAGGACTAAACCCCAGGTTCCTAGTCTCATGCAGTGTTTTATTCTCTATATATAATGTATTATTTCTTTGCACCTTTGTGTCATTGGATATTATAACTTCACTCATTTTTCTGTCAATCACTGTTTGGTAGAGCCCTGCACTGATTAGAGAGGTTGTTCAGTCCTTTCTACAAAAACACTGGAATTTATTATAAGTTTTTGTTCTGGGGGCCATATAGTGGAAATCAAGCTAAGAGATACACCCCTGCCCTCAAAAATAATAAACCTGAAAACACTTTATAAAGTGGAGACCACCATATCTCCAGTAAATATGATATTAGGTCTTCTCCCTTACCCTGTTCATTTCACTATAGGCACCAGTATTCCCTGGTTCAAGAACAGGCAATATTTAAGGGTACCCAGAATGACCTGCTTCTCATAGATGTACCGCTGAAGTTGGTCCAGAGCAGGGATGGCGTTATGGTCCATCTTCAGGATGAAGCAGGCTCCTCGGGACAGCACCCTGGATGCGATGTAGCCCTGAGGCAGCAAGAGCACAGTTACTGCCCCCTCCCAGCTCCCTGGGTTCTGAGCTCAGTAAGGCAGCTGCGCCTTGAGGAAACCAAGGGCAGGCGTGGGGAGTGCATGTGACTGCTTTTCAATCTGCAATCCAGGCTACCCCCTGACTTCTTCCACAGAGCGCGTTTACTTTTTCACTTGTCATTTCTACCTCTGAAATTGTGCAAGCTGTGATATGTGCCTCGCTTTTAATGTTTCGGGACCAGGTTCTGTAGCTTGGGGTTTGAAAGGTGGCCAAGAAGCAGTTCCGCCTCTTCCTCAGTTTGGAGTACAAAAAATATTCTTTAGAACCACACTTTCCAAATAAACTGTGGATGTGTTAGTTACTAGCCACCTGAGGCTAGTTAAATATAAATGCAAACAAAATAAAATTTTAAAGTACTTCCTCTGTCACACATTTCAAGTGCTCAATACTCACAGTGGCAAGTCACCTCCCTATAGGGAAATGCGGACCTAGAACATACATTTCCCCCATTGCAGGAAGTTCTACTGGACTGTGCAGCTTTGGAGACTCTCCCTAACACGCCCACACACCCCCTCACCACCCCCACACCTCCCGACACACACACGCACACACACACACACACACACACACGTGTTCCATCTATTTGCCCCTCCTCCTATCCTCTCGTCATCCTTTCTCTGCCTCAAGCTCAAGTTCGCTGGATGTGGATGGGCTGGGGAAGCTGGAACCGGAAGGGCACTGGAGGGTGAGGACCTTGGAGCCAGAAGGAAACAAAGGCTTAAACCAAGTCCTAACTGCTCTATTTTTTAAAAGACATTTGTGGGATTTCCCTGACATCTGCTTTAAAAAAAAAAACACAATTTCAGTGCAACCTCTTTTAAACTGTATCTTCCAAAGCTCTGTGCTTTGAAAGGTGTCATGGAATGTAAGGAGATTTCTTTAAGGAAAGGAGAAATAAAGCATGTTCCAATGTCCAGTGAGATGGCCTACAATCTGTTCACATCCACAGTGCATGGCTCTGCCCCAGGGAAAATCAGGCTTATAATCAAGCGGAATAAATGGAAAGTAAACAGATGAATAAAGGGACAAAGGATAGAACTAAGTTTTCTGAGCAGGTTTCTGAGACATCTTGTTAATACCAGTAAATGAAACTTGGAAATATTTTGGTGTTCTTAGCTAAAGTATGTTGGTTCTTACAGAAGTATGATTTATTGCATATTCTATGTACGTAGTCCAATGTATATAGTTATTCTACACTCCTGCTATTTTGTGATTGTTTGTTTCATGATTTTTTTCTGCATGATTTTTTGTATTGAAGCCCTAATTCATTTATTTATTCATTTGACAAATAATTTTGAGAGTCTGTGTACCAGGTGTTGTTCTGGGCTTTGGTCACTCTCGTAGGTCCTCTCTGAGCCTGTAACGAAATAGTATTTTCCTACTTCCTATTTCCAATGGAAAAGGTCAAGCATGTGTGTGTGTGTTTCCCGTCATACTTTTTTCCTAGAAAAGATTTTCTATGTTTGTGTTTTAATTGATTACTGAAAGAGAAAAGCAGAGGGAAAGACATTCTGAAAGAATTGCAAGGAAAGATCTTGGAATTCAAATGCATAACAAATGGCTGACCCTCCACCCTTTAGAAACCCAGTCTTGAAAAATCTTTAAGCTATCCTGCTGCTTACATGCTTATAGTCAAAAATTGTGGTGGAGGAGCATGCTCCTGAATGAATGTTAACGATGGCGGTATTTCCTTCATTATCAATTGTCATTGTCTCCTGAAGATTGGCACCTTTCCTCACTGGGCTGATGATGTTAAAAACCTAGATTGATGACAAAGACATAATGGTTTTCCCATAAATCATAGGCATTTGAAAGGCAAACCTCCCAGCAAAATAAAGCCCTCAACTTACTATGAACAAGAATTTGAAGCCTGAAACCTCTCCACTGGCATGCCAAACAAAAAGCCTCTGCTAAAGTAAGAGTGCAAAACTGTTGCCCATAGTTTACTATGTGACATGTGGGAAAAGCAATGACATCACAGGAAAAATGAGACTGACCGCATCTTAAAGCGATGGGTTACACTTTTTAGGTATTGCAGTTGGAAAGAAATAAGCCACCTCATTGTTTCTGTGGTTGGTTATTTCTAGGATTCCGTCCCAAAAAGGGCGTGTAGACTCTCTATGCCACTTCAGATTGTCCTGTATCTTCCTCTTCCTCTCCCAATATATCTTCATATCCTCTCCAAGATATGAAGTCTATAGTGAACCAGCTCACCTCATATCCATGAGATTGCGTCCCAAAGATGGCCAGCACCACCAGAAATGCCACCTGAAAAACAGACCATTCACATCACTCTCTATAGGGCGGTCACTGAGGATGGGGACACAAGGGGACCCTAGACAGGACAAGCACAAATATCTCAGATGAACACCTAGAGACACTGATGAGTGGTCATGAATGGTCAACGTTTCGTTTCCAAGATGTGAAACACATCCATTCACTCACCAGGCATTTATTGAGTTTACGCTATTTGTCAGGCACAAGGTTCTACATCTGCTACCCAGTTCCCAAACCTTCCCAATCTCATTACCTTCTAGAGAGCATGTGTTCTGGTGCCAGGGAAAACTTGGGGCTGTTGAGCAGTGAGGAAGGATTCATTTTACTATGGGAAACCCCTGGCGCGATTCACACCGGGTTTGCATTACAGGGGCCAAGTTGTGTCCTCTGGTTTAAAAAAGGAAAATTAATTCCTTGAGACTGAGAGCGTAAAACAGACTTAAAATGGACTCACGGGTGGTAGAGAAACACTGGGCTCCCAAGGGAAATGATGAAAGTAGGATGCTTGGGGCGGCATGATAACTTTTGGGGCTGGCATCAAGGAACCCCCATATTCTCTTTAGTGATAGCACGCGAATGTGCGGGCCGAGCAGGCCCCGAGGCTGACGCCGAGGCAGCGCTGACAGCGGGCTGCAGTCACGCAGCCCTGTCCAACATGCGGGGCCTGGTTTCGTGCTCCCTCTTCTGGACATCCCCGTGTACCACAGCAGCACTGAAAACTGCTGGCGCAGGGCCTCTGCAGGGAGGCGGATGTTTTCCAGAACTGGAAGTGGGACCCTTCTTCCTCCCTTGCATCTCACCCATAACGTTTCTCTCCTGGGGGCCGGGTCTGGAGTGTCTAACAGAGACCTGTATGCGGATACGCAACCTGCCTACTTGCACAGGGACATAGGGACACGACTTCTCTGACTCTAGGCCAGATCTAGTCCCTCTGACACACCTGTGTACTCTATTTCAGGGGTCTAATAAGGCCTTTGAACAGGTGGGTGGGGGACTAACCACCTTAGTGATACAATTAGAGCACAGGAAGTGTCCCCTGCCCCCAAATAACCACCCACCTAATTCTGTGACTCATTCTGCACCATTACCGGTTTGTGTTTCAAGGTTAGGTCTCCACTTGGGAAATCAAGACACCCCTGGAAGAGGGAAGTCTTCAAACTGATGCCCTATGGAGAGGTACTGATCACTGTGCCTTCTCCCTCTGCCGCTACATGAGAACAAGGGATAGAGACAAGGGGAAGGAGTCCCATTCAGGATCAGCACATAGCCCACTGCTCCCGGAGCACTGCAGTGTGGAACTATGCAGACAGATCAGCTGGAGGAGGAGGAAGGGAGGTCAGGGCAGGAATGCTTTGCCATGATCGATCCTGCAAGTGGGGCCTAAAATGGTTAAAATTTAAGCCTATATCCCACATCTACTGGCTTGGGAAAATCACATTGCCCTGGGCCTGAGTCTCCTCCAGTGCAGAATGGGGTAATCCTACTTAGCTCTTAGAGCTGTTGAAGGGAATAGATGAAATCTTTCATGTGAAACGTATAGCACAGGGCCTGGTATGTACTTGGGAAATGACAGTTGCTGTTTCACTATTATTATTGTTGATATTATTATTTTTTAATTACCACTTCTCTTTTAGATGGTAAACGTTGCTGTCCTAAAATGCCTACATTCCCTCCAAAGCTCATAATAATGAATTATTAAAAATCCTCTAAATTAAAATTCTCTAGATATTTCCAGAATCATTTCCTTGTATATTTTAATAAACACCTCAAAAAATAGACAATGAACAAATAAATATCTGACTTAATATTCAACACTTTTCCTTCCAAAGACATTATTTAATCGAATCGCAGAAACCTAGCAGCATGAACAGTTTGTCAAAGACTTCTGAAACCGAAGGCATATTGGATATGAACATTCTCTGCAAGCAGACATTGCAAGAGAATAAAGAAGCATAAACACATACTCACAAGGATTTTCATTTTGCCTGAAGGGAAGAAGGTGCCGGAGCAAGCAAGGCTGCCTGGTGCAACTTCTACCCTTTATAGTCAATTAGCTTCAAGGTGTGGAAATCTCTTTCCAGAACAATCACTTTGAAAAAGGCCATGTCCGTATCTCTGACACACCCTAGCAAACTCTTTTATCGGGATTGAGACACAAGCACCTAACCTGCATCAATGAAGCTCATTAGTTAATAACAAAAATTCACTACTTGGTCACTATGTAAATATTCCCTGCTTATCTGCTTTATGTTCCGCTTGAGGTTTCAACTGCCACCCTTTAAAAACATTGCCGGATTCTTGTTCAACACAAATATCTCATCGACGTGGTAGGATATATTCCTAATATCTCTCCCTGATGGTAAAATTCTCCCTTAAGACTTGAGTCAGGCCCCCACTCGGTGCGTTTTCGTCACCGCTTCCACCCAAGGAGCAGACATGAGACTAGAGGTGAGGACGGTTGCTGGAGAACCTGCTTTGAGAATGAGCAAATTTAATAACTTTATTTCTCTTCCCCTTTAGAATTGGTGCCAATTTCCAGATTCACAATGAACAAGACTCAGAGAACATTCTGCCCAATTACAAGCATTAGCCAAATGTTTACATTAAGCCTTGCCCCAGACTCTGAAAACTATGTGTGATGTATCTTTGGCTAATTTGAGGTGCATGGAGAAATTTTCAGATTAAAAAAAAAATAGAATAAAGTTTAATTCATGTAATTTTTATAATGCCACAATCAGAAATGGCTAGCTAGTGTTAGGGTGGGATCATGAACTCAGAAGGTCGGGAAAGAAAAAAAACAAGCAGTATCTATAAACTGCAAAATTGTTAAACATTGAGAATCACTACAGCAAGCAAAGAAATAATATAAATAACTACATATATACTAAATGACTATATATATATGTGTATATATATATATATATATATATATATATATATATACACTACAGCTGGAATGACTTCCTAATTAGCAGCTTTAAAAAAATGGGACTTTAAAAAAGCAGACATCTGGGCAATTTGGGGGTTACCTAATACACTGGAATTCCCCTCTCCTGGCTAATCAGCTAGGGGTGAATGTAAAATGTGCTGCCTTATTAAATCTCTCTAAGGCCACAGCAGTAAGGATTATAGTTTGGTAATACATCTGCACTTTTCTCCCATATCTGGCTCCAAAGACCCCCAAAAACAAGCCAGCTCCCCTACCTATAGACATGAGGGCACATGGAGGTATCACACCCTACCTTCTCCTTTGCCCCTCTCCCTGCCTCCCGCCCCTGGGGGTTCTGAGTCTGTAACATTTATGGAGTATTTAATATGTTCTAGCACTTTCTAAGCATATATTGATTTATTTGATCCTCATAAAAAATCTGAAAGTTGCCTTCTATCATGTCCCATTTTCCAGATAGGAAAACTAAGGTGCCAGGAAGTAAAGTAACTCCTCAGTGTTATACAGCTTCTAAGCGCAGGAGGGAATTTCAGCCCAATCTGACTCCAGAGTCCACACTCTTTACAAGTACTATCCAGCCTCTCTCATTAGCTGTTGGGGAGTGTAACTTCTTGCCATACTGAGATGGGGGCATTTGCAAGGCAACTTCTGCTTCTGGAATGTTTCTTGACCAAAAGAAAGACTTGGAAATGGTCAGGCCTACCTACAGTTCAAGGGAGAACACATTTAAATAGAGAGAATGTGACACTGTGTTGGTAAAACTTGTCATAAATGAAATTCATTTTATTCAGTGCCCAGAGTGGGTGAAATCACTGTGGAGGGCCTCATGGAAATGGCCTCATGGTGGCTGTACCCACACCTTGGACACTGATGCAACAGGTGTGAGAAGCGTCATGTGCACCCTGAAACTTCCCTGGGTGGTTCTGATCGAAAGAGTTGTTTCGAGTCCTGCCCAAACCCCTCGAGAGAAAACAGATTCAAACACGTTCATAAATTTGGCCAAAGTCATATGTATAGTTAGTGACAAAAATAAGACTATGCCTCAGGCCATTAAAAGGATAATAAGGAAATATCACAGACAACTTTACGTCCGAAATTTAGACAAACTAAGTGAAAGAGACAAAATCTTGAAAAACACAAACTGCCAAATTTCACTCAAGAAAAAGTAAATACCTTGAATGGCTATATTAATGAAAGAAATTGAATGTGTGGCTAAAAACTTTCCCACAAAGAAAATTCCAGGCCCAACAGACAAAGTCTACCAAATACTTAAGGAAGAAATAATATCAACTCTACACAAATTCTGCCAGAAAAAAGAAGACAGAACACTTCCCAGCTCATACCCTGATAACAAAAATCAACAAAGATATTATGAGAAAAGAAACTACAGACTAATATCCCTCATAAACATAGGTGCTTTGGGTTAATGCAAATTAACACCAATAAATACCTATTAGAATGGATAAATATAACAATAAATGCTTTGGGTGAAAGAATTCAACAACCTTTATTTTAGACAGATTGAGCCAGATATAGTATATCCAGAGGTAAATATAAAAATTAAAAAGAGTTGCAGAAGTAAATTGTGTTCATACATGCACACATGAGAGAGAGATTGCAGAAATAGAGGATTTAGGTGTTATGATTTAAAAAGTAAGAGTTAAAATAGGTTGAAATTTATCAATAGTTGAATACAGCAGTATATGAAATAATTCATCATGACTAAGTGAAGATTTTCCTGGGAATTCAAGATTCATTTAACATTTGAAAATTGATCAATATCATTCAACATATTAAGTATAAAAATAAAGCCATATGATAATCTTGACAGAAAAATTTTTGGCAAAATTCAACATATATTCATGATAACAACTACTAGCAAACTAGGAATAAAAAGGATTTCTTCATCCTGATAAAGTTCATCTATAAAAAACTTTCAGCTAACATCCTACTAAAAATTCATAAAAGAAACATTGATAAATTGGACTTCAGTAAAGTGAAAAACTTTTGGTCTTCTAAAGACACTATTAAGAACATGAAAATAAAAGTCAGATTGGGAGATAATATTTGCAAAAAACTTTTTTGATAAAGAACTTCTATCCAGGATACATAAACAACTTTCAGATTCAATAAGAAGAAAGCATACATTTCAATTTTTAAAATAAGCGAAAGATTTGAAAAGATATTCAGATGGTAAACAGGTGCTCAGACTCGTGGTAACTTGGGAAATGCAAATTAACACCAATACACACCTATTAGAATGGATACAAACAACAAACAAGCAAGCAAAACTGAAAATTCCAAGTATTGTCAAACATGTGGAACAACTAGGACAATCATACATTGTTGGCAGGAAGACAGGATGCTCTGCTATAGAAAACAATTTGGCAAGTTCTCATAAAGTTAAATGTAATTATCATATGACCCAGAAATCCCACTCCTTGGTATTTACCCAAGGGAAGTGAAAATACATATGTACATTAGAACCTGTACTTGAATATTTACAGTAGCTTTATTTGTAATCACCTAAAACAGGAAGCAAACCAAATGCCTTGGATAGATTGGATGGATAAGCTGTGATATATTTATATAATGAAATAATACATAGCAATAAGGAAGGACCCTCCCTCTAATACATCACACAGATAAACCTCAAATGCATTACAGTGAGTGAAAGCAGCCAGAATCAAGACTACCTACTGTATGATTGCACTTACATGACATTTTGGAAAGAAAAAACTAAGAGGACAGGAAGCATGGGTGGTTATCAGGGGCTGGGGATGAGAGGTAGGGTTTCCTATAAAGGGTCGCAAGGAGACTTTTGGGAGTGAGGACAATGTTCTGTGTTGATTTCATTAGTGGTTTCAGGACTGCATGCATTTGTCAAAAGTCATAGAACCCCAGAATCATAAGGATAAACTTTACTGTTTATAACTTTTATCTCAGTAAGTTTCTAGCCAGGCTAAGAATAAGAGAGGACACAAATTAGTAATACAGAAATGAAAGAAGGGGGCATCACTACAAATCCCAGTGATGTTAAAAGGGATACTACAAACAATTCTATGTTCATAAATTTGATATTCTAGGTTAAACGAACCCATTTCTTGAAAGATACCGTCTACCAAAACTCACTCAAGAATAAGTAGAAATCGAATAGGCTTATACTTATTAAATAAACTGAATCAATAATTAATACCCTTCCAAAACAGAAACCACTAGGCCCAGATGTGTTCACTGGTGAATTGTATCAAACATTTAAGAAAGAAATTGTACCAATTCTCTACAATCACTTTCAGAAGATAGCAGAGGGACTGCTTCCCCACTCAATATGGGAGGCTAGTATTACTGTAATACCAAAAGAAGACATTACAAGAAAAGGAAACTACAGACCAATACTTTTCATGAACATAGATGCAGAAATCCTCAAGAAAACAGGAGCAATTAAAATCTAGCAATATTTAAGAATAATTATACACCACTATCTAATGGATTTTTACCCCAGATATGCAAGTCTGGTTTAACATTTAAAAATCAATTAATGAATCCATCGCATCAACAGGCTGAAGAAGAAAAATCTCATCATCATATCAATAGAAGCAGAAAAAGCATTCAGCAAAATCCAACACCCATTCATGATTTAAAAAAAAAGAAACTCTCAGTAAACTAGAAATAAAGGGGAACTTCCTCAAGATAGAGAATATCAACAACAAAAAAAAACCTGTCATACTTAATGGTGAGATACTAAAAGCCTTCCTGCTAAGATTAGGAACAAACAGGGATGTTTGTTTTTTAACATTCACTTTTTAAAAACATTGTACTGGATGTCCTAACTAATGCAATAAGGCAAAAAAAAAAAAAAAAAAAAGAAAGAAAAGATATTCTGATTGGGAAGGAAAAAATAAAACTGTCTCTTTTTACAGATGACATGATCATCTATGTAGGAAATCTGAAAAAATCAACAAAAGCAATTATAGCAAGGTTACAGGACACAAGGTTAGTATATGAGTCAATTGTTCTCCTACATACCACTAATGGACAAGTGGAATTTGAAATTCAAAACACAAAATCATTTACATTAGCACCAAAAACATAAAAGACAAACTTAAGTATGAATCTAACAAAAAACATATAAAATCTATATGAGGAAAACTACAGAACTCTGATTAAAGAAACTAAAGAAGAATAAATAAATGGAAAGGTATTGCATGTTCATGGATAGGAAGACTCAGTAATGTGAAGATGTCAGTTCTTCCCAACTTATCTATAGATTCAGAGCTAAAAAGAAATGAGTTATCAAGCTATGAAAAGTCTTTAAGGAAACTTTAAATGCATATTAGTAAGTAAAAAAAAGGTTACATACTGTATGATTCCAACTATGTGACATTCTGGAAAATACAAAACTACAGAGATGGGAGAAAGATTAATGGTTGATAGGGGTTGGAGGAGAGAAGGATGAATAGGTGGAACACAAATTTTTAGGGAAGTGAAACTATCCTGTATGATACCATAATGGTAGATATATGTCATTATGCATTTGTCCAGCATCACAGAATGAACACCAAGCATGAACATTAATGTAAACTACGGACTTTGGGTGATAATGATGTATCAGTGTAGTTTCATCAATTGCAACGAATTCACCCCTCTAGTGTTGACGTTGATAATGCGGGGAGGCTATGCTTGTGTACAGGCAGAGGGTGTATGAGAAATCTCTCCACCTTCTCTTCAATTTTGCCATTAACCTAAAACTACTCTTAAAAAATAAGTCTTAAAAAAACTGTTCTAAAAACAGAGGGAAAGAAAAAAGAAATGAAAAGCAAGTACAACAAATATAAAATAGTTACAAACCTACCTATCTTGATTGACTAGTAGTTAAAAATGGTAGTAGATAGCATCAACTATATCAATAACCACCTAAATAATCTAATACACCATGTAAAAGACAAGTTGGGTGGGTCAAAGAATAAGACACAACTATATGTTATATACAAGAAACCCACTTTAAATATAAAGACACCGAAAGGTTAAACCAAAGAAGTGATGAAAGATACACCATCTAACACTATAATTTTTTTAAAAGCTGGAGTACCTGTATTAATTTCAGACAAAGCAGACTTCAAAACAAGAGTGGCATCAAATCATGATAAAGGGATCAAACTCCAGAAGAGACAACAATCTTTAAATGCACCTAACAACAGAGTACCAAAATACATGAGGCTAAACCTGATAGAACAGCAATGAGAAATAGAAAAGTCCGCTATTTCAGCTGGAGACTTCAGTATTCCTCTTTCTGCGTTGATAGATCAAACAGGCATAAAATCAGAAAGGATACAGTTGAACTCAACAGCACCATCAATCCACTGGATTTAATGGACACAGAATATTTCATTCAGCAACAGCAGAACACACATTCTTCTCAAGCTTATATGGAACATTCACCAGATCACAATCTGGGCCATAAAACACACCTTAACAATTTAGAAGAATGTGTTCTTAGACCACAATGGAATTAAATTAGAAATCAATAACAGAAAGATAACTGGAAAATCCCAAAATATTTGGAGATGGGAAAACGCTTCTCCATAACATATGGATCAAAAAAGTCTCAAAAGAAATTAAAAGGAAACTTACTAAAAAGTTAACAGTTATTATTTCTGAGTAATAGAATATGTGCAGTTATTTTCTTCAATGATTTTCCATGTTTTTTTACAACTTCCTTTGAGTTACTTCCAAGATCAGAAAAAAAAATTAGATTATCTTTAAAGAGGAATGTTTAAAAAGTAGAATTTACAGGCTATGATGACCTGTTGTGTAAAGGAGGAGGAGAGGGTGGGGAAATCAGAGTTGAGGATAGCGGAGGCCTTACCTTGATTGACTAGTCATTTTAAATGGCCATTAAGTAAATAGAAGTAAGAGAAAAACAGCCTGTTTAGGGACCAATGTAAATGGTTTAGTTTGGAGTCCATTTGATTTTGAAACATGATTATTAAATACATCTAACATATGCAATTGTAAAACTACAGAATTCTGATGAAAGAAACCGAAGAACAAATAAATGAAAAAGTCTGCAGCTTGGCAGGGTTTGATCTGTTTTTTCATCACGTGGGGTGGCTCAGGTGTTCAGAATAGAGGAGGTCTTGTGGGGAGAATGGGAAAGACATGTAATCCAGCACCCATACTGGGGGGACAGGCTGACGAAGAGAGGCAAGCAACTGTTCCGGCGGTAGAAGAAGCAGCTGGAATAAGAATGGGAGAAAGGGCTATCATGGAAATTAAGGGAGGAGAGAATTTCAAAAAAAAAGAAGCTATCAGGGTCAAAAAAGTACAAGGAAGTCAAATCATATGAGTCCTAAAGAGATACCAGTGTGTCTGAGATTTCAGGGTCAGACTCCTTCCCCGCCTTGCTCACTGTGCCAGGCCTACCAGTAGCCCGTCGGACCTGAAGCCGTACTGCCGTGGGTGAGCCGTGACTTGGGGGGGAGAGAGTGGAATCAGAAAATCGGCATGAGTCTTTTAAGGGTTATAAAGGGAAGGGGAGGTACGAGTTCACTGTATGAGGAATGTAGAGTTAAGGGAGGGTTTTAGGTTTTGCTTTGTTTTTAATCTTGGGGACATTTGCCCATACAAACCCGTAAGGAGTAGCAAACCAACAGGAAGATAGTGAGGTCTGAGGAAAGGACAGCTGTCTGGTGGAGAAGGTGGGCATCGGGTGACAAAGGCAGGAAGTGCCACCAGGCATAGGCCACGGCTCCAAGCCACCAGTGCACACTCCACTGTCCCATCGGGCTTCACTCACGAACCACAGATTCAAAAATAGAATTATTAAGCATTTCAAGATGGAGGCTGCAAAACCCTAAACTCAGGTGCGGGGCTCTCTTCTGAGCTGAGCCCTGTGTGACTACACTGGCCACACGTCCTTAAGCCAGCCTTGCCCTCCATCTAGATTTCAGTATCTTGGAGTATAAACACTGGTCGTTTTGCCTCTCTGAATCTTCATAGCCCTTGTGCTTAACTAGGACACTGCGTTAGCAGGAGCTTGGTGAATTGTAGGTAACTGGTTATTTTGCAACATAAGAAAATAAGTAAGGGATTGTAGGCCTCTTGTTCCATTGCTGAGCAGCAAGTGAAAAAAACTTCCCTGGTCTGGATGAGGGGAGCTGGTTCTTTATTTAAACCCAGTGGGACCTCTGAAGAAAAAGTGCACTCCAGAATAAGTCCCAGAGGATAGGCTCTACGAAGCGTTTCTGGGAATTGGAGGCTTGGGCTTGTGGGTGGAGGAGAATATAAATGAATAAACACGGAAGCTCACAATTCCCTGAATAATCTTCATTTGAGGATGTGTTTTTGCAGAAGTGAAAAGATTACAAGTGTGTATGTTTTCTAATCTAGGGTTTAGAGAAGGAAACCAATTCAGATCAGTCACCCTGCAGAACTTCAGTGATCCACAACACCATGCCTCCTTGTTCAGCGGCCTTAGAGCAAGTCCTCTACTTTGCCCTCTCCCACCAGGGAAGGCCCAGAGGCACACAGGGTCCCCAGGTCGGCTCTCACAGATGTCACCCCTCGGTGCTCACCAGCTGGGATCTGACTTTCCTCTTCCGATGTTCAGTTCAGTCCTTCCCAGGCCTCAGAGCTGCGGTGGGAGGAACACACCTTCAGCATGAGCGCTGTCCCACCGCTTTCTCTAAACTGCTTCAACATGAATAATCAACAGGGGGTACGTTTTATTATTTCCAAGTTGCCCGTGAAATAATTAATAAAGCAACATGTCGCTGTCGCTTGGAGCATATTTTCTCCAACTCCTTTTCTGAATGGAGGTACTTAACCAGGTTTGATTGTTCTTTATGAGGATGGAAATGAAATTATTCATCAGTATGCTCTTTATCTCCACTTCCACATATTTTATGACAAGTGATGTCATCACACAGGAGACCTTCTTTTAGTGCAATTTTTCCAAACCCTGTTTACAGCACTCCAACACGCAAGGTTAACAACCAATCTGAGCCTAATAGATCATTGGTGGCCTCTGAGGGGATCCAGAAGGCCCGGCAAATGCAGCTGGACACACACACAAAAGCAAGAGAAAGCCAAAGTTATATACATGTTGGAAGGCAATGCTCCCAGGGGAAACAACAAAGGGAAGGGCTCTGTGATTCCATAGGAAAGGGCTCCCTCCGCTCTGCTGTCATTTGGAAAGCATTTCTCTCCTATAAAAAAAAAAACAACTATGTAATAAGCATGGATTTTCTGGCATTCAAAGCTTTCTAGCAATAATTATTGAAACATTATTGTACATTTTCCTACTGCTTTTTTTTTAGATGCGCCATTCCTGGCCACGAGCACACAGGGAAGACTTGGTGCAAGCACGCCGCTGCTGCCAGCGCCATGAATGGCGGCCCCAGGCACCAGAACTGGAGTCTTAGTTGCAGGCCAGTAAACGGAGAGCAGGGGAACATGGAGCGGGCAGAAGTGGCCCCTGCCCCCAAGGCGGCAAAGTATATTCCTACCATGTAAGGAAGCACTTGACTTGAGAATGTCACAAGGACTATCAAACCGGCGCATTGGATGCTCAGAAAACAATAAAGGCAGAGAGACCGAGACAGGGTCTCTGCCTGAAGAGGCTTCCACACCCAAGCAAATCAATTATGGTGGGAGATCACACAGGTTAAAAGCCAGCTGCACCTGGAATATTGGAAAATCAGGAAGAATTAAAGAGAAAACTAGATTACTAAGGGCTTCACAGATGTTAATGACCTCGAGGTCAGCCCATCAACACGTCTATACTGGAGAGGAAATCTTGAATGTGGCTATTTAATGATGAACTTGCCCCGTAAGTAAACATTCCCTTCCACTCAGACAAAAAGAAGGAAAATCAGAGACTGATTTCCATTGAAAAGTTCCAAAAGGCTCTCCAGATCCGTGGTATAAGCACATCATACATGGACGGCATCCCTGTTTGCTACACGCACACTGAGTCCCCACCCAGCTCGACAAGGAGGGTGTGGGTACAGGGAGGCCGGGGCATGGGTGTGCTGCGAGATAAAATAGCGATAGGGGCTTGGCCCTTGCATGGCCCACTATCAAGCTCTGAGGGCAGGGCAGGTCCTATTTGCTCACAAGCTGGCTCACCCCCCCCGACCCTAGGACACGGGGCCACACTCAGTGCATCACCATAGCCAGCCCAGGGCAACACCTCTCCAGCTGGCTCCAAAAATCAGAGATGAGTGAATAAGATGCATTTTTTTATCCTCTAGTTTAAACCTTTCCTTAATGCAATTGTAGTTGCATAAATAGAAGTGGACCTATTGGGCATCATATATGTGTCAGTATATTCTAGGTCCTGTGAAGCACTGACATGGTCTGTATTTCTCCCATGGGAAGACAAGAGACATAAAACAGCTCTCAGGGTGGATGGGAGCAAGTGACTTGTTCATGCTTGTTTGGGACTTTTGGCCTAAATAAGACCAGGGTTGAGGTTGAGGTCAACCCATTCACCACCCCCCAACCCACACACATATTCTCACATACCACACAAAGCACAGAGGAAGAGGAGCTTCTGATTTCTTGAGCCATTGAAATAGCAATATCATATAAAGGAGGAATTCCTTCTCCTTTATCCATAAGAAACCTTAGGTGTACGGTAAAAAAGACTCATTGAAAGAAGGAAGAACAGAATCTAGGTCTCCTGGCTTTAGTTCCAGTCAGTGGCTCTGCACATGGATTTTCAAATCCAAGGCATATCCTCTGAAGCAGCACAAGTTTTGTTTCCCTAACGAAGGTGCCCCAGGGGATGTTCGTAGGTATCAGGAAAAATATATCAATAAAAGTACAAAGAAAAACAACTGGGTTCTAATAGTCAATTAAGTTTAGAAGAATCTATATGAAACCACATGACATAGATTTCTCCCCTACAGATTTCTTAGCACATTTGATATGTGAATGTAAATTGTCAGTCTATAAGAGGGATTATTGGACCCTGAACTCTATCAATCTATGTCTATCTGCCTATCTAGCCATTTATCTATCTATCTATCTATCTATCTATCTATCATCATCTGTTATGGAGCATCTTCCAGATCAGCATTTCACAGGCCCATGGGAAAAAATGTCAACCTTGCACCCTTGGTAAGGCAGGACATGTAAAAAGTCATGTACCAAAGTGACCACCCATGGCTGAGTCTGAAGGCCATACTGTCCACTCTCCAACGTTGCCATGATACGACAATTCCTAAAGCAGAAAGAACTCTTCACACATAAATGCCCCACCCCCTCCTGGGTTTATTGATCTTTTGCAGCTGAAGAGGGAAGGAAGTTGAAAGAAATTAGTGGACACATTAAAAATGGAAACAGAATCTTACCCCAGCTCTACTGATTTACCCATCCAACATTTTGAAAGAGATGCTGCTAGTGAATCAAGCTTCATAACTATGTAGCCCCATCCTGTGATTCCAGCCCACACTTCAAAGGACAATCATGACCTCAGAAAGGTTTTCAAAGGGGAAATTATACACCGATGATTAATCAGATGCACTTTCCTCTTCAGCAATTTGATTTACTAGCTTCAGTTTGTAAGAAACTTACTTGTTTGCCCACGTGACAGTTTCTATTAGCACTCTGCTTCTGAAGAAAACATTTTTTTTACTATTTTAACACAATTTCTGAAAATTAAATTACCTAGAAGCAAATAAAAGGACAGAGATTTCTTTTATAGCTCCAGGAAAAAAAAAGTTCTCCCCGAGATGTGGATGGGGAAGATGTGATGGACACAGTGGTTATTCGAGCTGGACCTTGACAAATGAATAGCAGTTTACCAATTGGAAAAGACTCCAGGGTGAGAGAACAGCATGTGCAAAGGCATAGGGCACAAAACATCCTGAATATTCCAGGGATAGTGGGAACTCCAGTGTCAGTAGGATATAGGTATATAGCATAGAGTGACAGATACAGCTGGGAAGGCTTTGGAAACCTTATTATAAAGGACCCTGTAGGCTATTCCAATGAGTTTAAAGCTTATTCTATAAACTGCCAGCGACAATTTCTAGGCATGGTAGAGTCATGTTTATTTGCATATGTGCTTTTAGGGAGACAACCTTAAGGAAAATGGAGAAAATGCACTGCAGCAGAGAGACTGGTGATCAGAGCCATCAACGACACAACTGCTGCAAAAGTCCCAAGGGAAGAAGCTGGGGGCAAGGCCAAAACTGAGAGCCAATTCTGAGATGACATGGCAAGGTTTAGAAACTTAACTAGATGATGGTTTAAAGACAGCCGCCGGGTTTCCTAGATGTATGGTACTATCACTGAGAGAGCTCAGGATTGCAGAAGAACATAGAGGTTTAGAGGGAGTAACAGAGCATATTTTGCCTAAGCAAAACCATTAAAATGGGCTCAGGTAAAGGTGCGAAGAGGAAACCAACTCTCCCGTTCTTACCGGAGCTGCTACTGCAAGGCCCAGCATGCCCACAGGTTCTCATCTGTGGTCTTGTTTGAGTTTAGGGATTACTGTTTTTCTCAATCTGAGTATATCAATTTATAAAATGCCCACACCCACCTCTTCAACAGGACCAGAAGTTATCATAAATCATATTGAGTTTACTGCGATATCTTCAGCTTCGGCAAACAATGAGATCAATTCCATGTTAATGTGCCTCACTTGCCAGGTAGATATTCCAAAATGCTTCCTGGTGCGTAGGATCGTGGCGCAAACATGGGAAATGGAAAGATAAGTCTTTTGATTCCACCTGGTCACACCTAATTTAAGTAAATCCTGTCAAGTACAAATATAAGGAAGGTTTCTCTTCTGGTTCCACACCTGCCTTCTCCTCCACGCCATTGCTTTGGGGAAGCCAAGATGAAGCTCACAGTGAGTAGATTTTTCCTTTAGGATGTATTATCTTATAATTGAAAACTGTTAACATACTGAGCTGAGGGGGTCTGCTTCTTATGACAATCTTACCATAATGGAAAAATTTGCACACCCACACAAAATCTTTCTTTTCATGGAATTGTGGCATTTATAAGCATTTCTATAGAGAAAGATAAGCATACTTGGAATGGACAGCTGTCTGAGCATTTTATTGCATGCTACCTTTAAAAAGATTATTTTCCAGTTCTCCTGATTCAGGTCCGGACACAGAGCAGGCAGTTTTAGGGACTGCCTAAATTAGAAAATGCCTGATTTTTTCCCATATTCTTGAATCCCTCTTTTGACCAAAACTCTTTCAGGCAAGATTAAAAGCTTATTATCAAGTTAAACCAATGAGGGATTCACTGGCTCGTTCTCTGCTGTGTAATGAATCTCCAAATAAAAAAGGTTTGCATGGACCCTGTCCATTGTCATTTATTCATAAAAAACACCTGAAGTTACAGCGCACCATCTTCCCTGTGGCTCCAGATAAAGGCTGAGAGGATGGATAGCAGGTGGATGACCAAATTCTGGCAAAGGAAACCGTGGTAGTGTGTGTCACTTATAACAAGATGCAGAGGAGCTAGAATCAGGTGAATATTTTCATGTTTCAACATACTAAACACTAAAATATAACAGCCTCTGCTTCCTAATAGAGTTGCAAATGTAAAATAAGTTCCAAAACAGCAAAGTTAAAAGAAAAAAGGAACTCTGAACACCTGTCAGATGTGGTTTCTCTCCTAGTTCTGTCATGAACAAGAGTTATTATCTTAGCCAATACAACCTTGGCCAAGTTACCTATCCCCTGAAGCTCAATTTCCTCATCTGTGAGAGAATCGCGTTATACTAGCAGATCTGTAAAATGTCCTCCACCTCTGACTTTTTAGGAGACTAATTTTATCTCCTTCTTATGCTATCAGAAAAAAAATTAAACAAAATTTTTAAATTACCTTGAATTGCCAGTGCACCTCTCAAACCGTTTTGCCCCAGGCAAAGGAAGTGAGAACAGAATTGGGTGTCCTGTGTAGAGTTCAGTACTCTGACAGCCAGTGCCTCATCCCCAGTCAAAAATGACTAATCCGGATATCCTGGGACAGTTATTAACTTCCCTTCTGAGCACACCTGAAAGCCAGGCTCTCCATCCTTGGCCTCTCATCACCAGCATCCAACCTGCTTACTAACCCATTGCTTCCAAAAATTTTTTTTTAATAAAGAGTACTTCTGCTCTTAGGAGGTCTAGGAAGGGAAGAAATCATCCCAGATCCAACAGAAAAATTAACTCGAATCATTTTCAAGAGTAATTCTCAGAACTTACATCCATTTTCCTATCATGTATGCTGTACATTTTCAAACTTATTTTCCAATAAACTGACACTTCACAGGTGTTTCATAAAATCAACATTAAAAATTCCAAAACTATATATCATACGAATGTAATTACTATAAGTAATTAACCTGCAATCCTACATTATCATTGAAACTTTCTATGGTTGAAAAAAAATATGAGGTCAAAGAAGAAAAGACAGACCACTCAACAGATTGGTGAAATCAGTATCTTCCATGAGCCTGGATAGAGAAAGAAAGAAGAGGTTTTGCCATGTGAAAATAGACCAGTGTTATTTGTGATTTTCAGATTATCTTTGCTGGACTTCTTGGCATCTTTCTGACTCCTGCCCTCGCTGATGTGGTAAGTATCACTTTTTAAAATATATTGCCAAAATGCATTTGCAAAGAAATGTGTTATTATATTTCTTATCATTGATAAATTTCAGTCTATCCAGGTCGGCAGTGACAGCAACAGTGCTGTAAGTGGGCAGCAGTCAGTGAGTGTCAACAAGGATAATAACGTGGCCAACGTTGACTATAACAGTGGATGGAACTCTTGGAACACCTTGCTGGACTATGGCACTGTAGGTAGTCAACATGCAATTTCCATTCCTTACAAACGTGATGCTTCTTTTTTAACAGCAACAAAATGCCTGCTAGCCATAAAAGAATTAAAATAAATTCTAAGTGCACATGAGCATAGAGAAAAAGTGCCTATTTTGCTCAGCCAGTGTCACCCCTGGATATAATTGGTATTAATAAGTTTCCCACTATCAGTTAAAATTCAAACCTATAAACAGTAATTAGGACCCACTATGCTCAAGAGATTAGGAACCCTTAGACAACTATGAACACCCTTTTGCTTCCTACAGATACCCCCACTGAGGAGAGACCTATATGCTGTTACTGCTGTCAAAGCATAGTGCATCTCACTCTAGCTTCAATTTCCTTCCAAAGAGACCGAAATTAAAATTCCACTTGTAACTCTAAAGGGCCAAAGGAAATATAAATAACAATATTAATTGGTAAAGGAAGAAAAAAGAAAAAAAAACACAACCCTTGGCTCTGATTAGGGAGACCCAACTCTCCAATTCCCAGCTCTGTACTTAACAAACTTTTACTTTTAAAAAGCCAACTCTTTATTTCAGTTTTATCATCTGATCAATTAGAAAACAAATTCCTGTCTTATCTGCCTCTTTGAAATGCTGTGAAGTTCAAAGGAGATTAAAATGCGATTGCAATTTAAAGTTTATTTCAGCCAAACAGACATATATAGAGTGACTGTTGCCGTGCTAGGGCCTGAAGATAAAGCAACAAGTTAGACACTGTCTCTGCCCTCAAAGAGTTTGTATTCTGTCCTTACAAATGTCAGCAATAGATATGATTGCAGAGCAGGCCCGGCGCCACTGCTCTTTTCCCATTTCATCATAATTTTGCAGCTCCATTTCCCTCAGCTGCTGAAACTGATTTCTGATGAGAAAAGCTCCTTGGAGAACATACTTCCTGCTATCTACCATCTTCTTTAACAGGGCTTCGTTGCCACCAGAATCTTTAGCAGAAAGGCATGTATTGTGCACAGAATGAACAAGAACTACATGCCCTCTCTGCAAGCCCTTGATGTGCTGGTCAAGGAAAAGAAGGTAAAAATTAAGTCGTTTTATTTTTGCTCGAGGCAGATCTTCTGATCTCCAGTATAATGAGGGTCACAATCATTCCCTCTTGACCACAGCATGTTGTAATGTGCGGCCCCAAAGGGAAAGAGGAACTGGCAGTTGCCTGAGGGGAAACAGCTGCCTACACACTCAGGTGCTGTGGCTCACATCTGCCTCTACAGAGGCTAAGTAGAATACCTGGTAATCTTTACTGCTAGAGGGTCAAAGCTCTACTCCAGCCAATGGGAACCCTCCGCCCTTCTCCAAGGACATTTTCCCACAACAGTTGGGTCATTAAATTAACCAATAAAAGTAGAGGATACCCAGCTAAGTTTGAACTTCAGATAAACTATGGATAACTATTTTAGCATATGTTTGGTCTATGCAAAAATATGCAATATTTATACCAAAATATGATTTGGTGTTTATCTGAAACTCATGTTTAACTGGGTAACCTGTATTACCAGGCAACCCTAGTTGGGGTGGCTGGGAAGAAGGGACCTACCATTCTTTAAAAAGTTTGCCTGAGTTCATATTTCTATCACTGATAACTGTGTACCTTTCACTGACAAGGTAAAGAAATTGAATGAGCCACATTCTCAAAAACTGATTATTAGATAGCTCAATCCACGAAATCTAAGATGACCAAATGAGATCCAAGCTTCAGAATAAATTTAGCCTCAAACCTCTGCTTTTATGAGAAGCTGAGGTTTCAAACCAGCTAAGTCCCTGGGACCCAGAAAGTCTGAGCTCTATAGGGCTGGAATTGGCTCCTCTCCATTTTGATTATGGAAATTTTGTAGCCAAGCAACACCCGCTATTGACCTTGTACCCATCCCTCAATTCAACAAATAACTGGGCTCAGCGTTCATTCTCTCTCTTCCTTTCCACGGCCTTCACACTCAGCTTCAAGGTCAAGAACCTGGGGGACCACCTCCCAAGGGCCTGATGTACTCAGTCAACCCTGACATTGTCAATGACCTGCACCAGTATGGGGAACCCATTTCTGTCATGTGCAAGGGGATTCCAACGTACATGGCTGAGGAGACTGTAGGTGAGTAGCCTTTCTACTGTGGACTCCAAGTCAGTGCTGGTAGAGTTTTCAGGCTATTCTCAGGCGTGTCCACATAGGACACCAGTTTAGGAGATGATGATCAAAGCCAATCAAATCATTTGCTGCTGGCAGCAATCTTATGTGATAGGTTCTATTATTATTCTCAATTTCTGGATGAGGAAACGGAGGCATGGAGCAGGGTCAGAAATCTCTTGCCTGGGTCAATCCCAAGCATTCTGGCTGTAGATTTTGTGCTCTTAACCATTCTGAAATACTGCCTTTCAAGACTGAAGCAGGAGTAAACACAAGATAGAGTCAAAGGAATGCATTAATTGCTAAATGGAAAGGGAATGCCAATAAACCTATCGACTTTTTGTAGCTCAGTCACTTAACTTCTGGTATTCAAAGAACAACTTACATAAGAACAAAGTATCCACCTAGGAACCTAAGCTAACAGCAACTTTTTAGGTCCCTGAGTTGATTGATTTAACATAGATAGATAGATAGATAGATAGATAGATAGATAGATAGATAGACCAACAGACCAACTGATCTTGAAATGAGTGCATAGCTAGTTTGGAAACTGTGTGAAATCCCAAAGAGTCTTTGAAGAGAAATTGATACGGGTTTCTTCTTTTTAATCAGGAGCAAGCCTGGCTTTTAACACAGAAAAGTGCCTCAGTGCTGATATACTCTGGATTCTGAACATTTCCTTCTGTGGAATAGTGGAGAATTAAAAAAAAAACTTGCCGTAGATTTAGTCATCAGAATATCCTATGCAGAAAAATATGGGTTCTAATGTTTTTTTTATCATGTCATTCTGAAGTGTTTTCTGCTAGTTATGTTTGGCTTATTTAAGTTTTAATAAATCTACTTGGCATTGAATCCAATTTCCAGTAAGATTCCTTTTGACTTCTGTTTGGAATGCAAGGATCATAAGGGAAATGTGGTGGTCGTAAGTTGTCAAAGTGCATTAGACCCAACCCCTAACCCATATTCAGGACCTGTCCCTTATAAAGAACCCCTTCAGGTGCGTCAGATACTAGTAACCACAGCTCTGGGCATGGTTCCAAGACCATCCGAGTTGAGGTGCACAGTAACATTTCAGATAGGCAAGGGCTAAAATCCACTCAAAGTAAATTACAACAGAACAGCAGGATGCGGGAATGTTACTGCAAGGATATTGCATTATCTAAAATAGTCTTAGGGCAAGAAAAACAGCTGGTATCCAATAGACTCTATTGACATCAAGCACAAGTCTCTTTCTCTCTCCCTGAAGCTATGTATTCGTTCTTTTATGTTCCTCTCCAAATTCTGCTTCCCTCTTCTTTCCATCTTGGAGATGGCTTTTTCTATGCTCATGGCAGAAGATGACCGAACAAAAACATTAGCCTTGTTAACATGTCTTTCCAGCTCAAAAGGTAATATCTAATACTTTTCATTCCCAAATCCAATTTTCCTTGACCCTATTTGGTTCAAGAGTCCACGACTCCACTCACTGCTGGCCATGGGACTGCAGTCACATGGTACATGTACAGCGCTGAGGTCTCTACTGGAGGAGAAAGATCCCAGAGGAAACAGAGGATATGTTGCAATGTTCAGTGTGTTCAAATGTTGTGTATTACAATATGAAACCACAGTTCATTTTTAAAATTTCTCCCATACATTTCTTTTAAAAATCCTGATGCTGTAAGAGGATAACTTGTCCGTTCTGGTGTCATCAGATGGGATATCCCTAACTAACCCTAGTCAGAAACAAAAAACAAAAAATTAAAGACATTGATTCCCACCACATGGAAAAGTTCTGTATTTACCAGGTCTTATTGGGAAGAAATGGTAGTAATTTTCTTTACCCTGAGGCAATTTCATTGCTGTTCACAGGAAGTGTCCTGCCAGAGTAGTAGAACTTCCAAAACATCCCAAAGCCATGAAATGTGGAAACCTGTCAAAGATCCATCAAAAATCAAGGTCTTAGATACTGCCCTATCACTATGAGTGAGAAAGAAAGAAAACTACGACTCACGAAATGGATACAATGTCATGCAGCTAACCTTTGAGAACTGGTGAATCCCATAGTTGTTAGAAGAATTGTCTAGCCACTATTCTAGGATAAGAAGTTAAATTCACTAGGAAGTTAAAAAAGTTATAGACACCTATCAAAATATATGAAGGAAAAATCACAAGAATTTCAGGAGAATTTAGTCATCTCACTAACCTAGTTATTTTAACACATATCGTTCCATAACTTATAGATGAAGCAGTTAGGGATATTTTTTTAATTTATTCAATTAACAAGCTTATTTTATGAACATATGTAGAACACTTCAGAATACATATACTTCTTAAATAGTATGGGACATTTAGAAATAGTGATCACATGCTGAAACATAAATCAGATCTCAAAAAATGCCAAATGACTGGCATCTAAAAGAACACATTTTTCTGACTTCAATTTAATTAAAATTAATAAATATTCCCCTCCAAGTAAAATAAGATAGTTCCATTTGTTTTGAAATTAGGCAGCATATTTCTAAATTACACATGAACCAAAGAAAAATTCATGATGACAACTAGAATGTATTTAAAACTGTGCAATGATGAAAGCACAAAATCTTGCCGGTAGCAGCTGGAGCAGTGTGTAGTGGACTATTTGTAGTCTTCACTGTCCATTTTACAAAAGAAGAAAGACTGAAAATTGAGTCAACATTCCACTTTAAAAATGAGGGAAAAGCATACAATTTCCAAAATAAGTAGAAGAAAAGAAATGATACTGACAAGATCAGAAGTTAACAATATACAAAAATTACATAAATAATCTCACCAAGGTCAAAACTTAGTTCTTTGGAAAGGCATAAAAATAACAGACCTTAGGTAAAATTGACCAGATATAAAAATAGATAAATCACAAGCAATGGTAGGAATAAAAAAGGATACTAACCTACAGATGGCACAGATAATAATATGGTCATAAAATGATTGCAAACAACTTTATAGCAATAAATTTGAAAGCTTGGGTAAACTGAACATTTTTTTTAAGCCCTACCATATTTCATTCAAGAATAAAATTATCAAGACTGAATAATTCTATAACCAGTAAAGGAATATGGTTCAGAAATTTAAAAACTTCACTCAAGAAAGTTCTAAGCCAAGATGGTTTCTATACTGAGATTTAACAAATGGCGACAACATAGATGATTCTAATCTAATAAAACTCTTCAAGTGTATAGAGCAGGAAGTACTTCCAACTCATTTCATGAGGAGATTATTAACTTGATTCCAAAACCGGACAGAAATGTTATGAGAGAGGAAAAGTACAGAACAATCTCTGTCATGAATGTGATGCCAAACATCTTAACAAATTGATAGCAAATTAATTGAGCAAAATGTAGAAAAGACAATACAGCATGACTATATTGGATTTTTCCTAGCCATGCAAGTTGGTTTGATATTAGGAATCAATAATGTAATGTTGCCACATTAAGAGAGCAAAGGACAGCAATCTTGTATCGCAATAGTAGCAAAATCACATAATAAAGTTGAATATTCATTCATAATAAACAAGTAATGCTTAATTTGAAATTAAAAGAAACTTCATTAAATTAAGATCATCCAAAAAAAACTACTTTAAATATCACACAAAATAATGAAAACATTCTTGTTATGTCAAGAAACAGGACAAGATGTCTGCCACCACAAATTCTAGAAACATTGTAACGAAAGTTAGTAAAGCAAGAAAAAGAAATATTAAATATAAAGACCAGAAGGAAAGGAAGAAAGAACTACCATTATGCCACATGCCATGGTTTTCTGTGTAAAACACACAAATCAATCTATAAATAAGTTTGGGAGTTAGAGTATGTAGAAAAGTTCCTGCATAACTATCAAATATGAATTGCATTTTTGTGTATCAGCAGCATACATATAGAAACGCTAATATTTTTAAATAGCATTTATAATAGCACCAAAAGATACGACATACCTAGGAAAAATTATTTTATTAATTTAACAATATTTCTTAAGCATCTGCTGCATGCATAGCACTTATTGTACACAGGTGAAATCCATCAGCAAATAAAAATGCAAAGATCCTTGCCTCATGTAGCTAACATTTTAATTAGACGAGGCAGAAATAAATGATTAATGTAATTAACACACAAATGAACAAATACATAAATAAACAGTGGGATATTAGGTAAAATAGTATTATGTACTATTAAATTGTCAGATGTAAAATGATAAATATAAGGGGAAATGCAAAGCAGGGTAAGAGGTATCAAGAGTGCCGGGAGGAAAGAGGCAGTTTGTAATTTTTATGTAGTATAGGCATCATTGAAAGATGACATTTAAACAAAGACTGGAGATAAAGCAGTTAGGCAAGTCAATATTTCTAGGAGAAAAGCATTATAGGCAAAGGACATAGGCTAAGGCCTAAGGCAGAAGTGTGCCTGGCATATTAAAAGTACAGCATGGAAGTCAGCGTGGCTGAAGGAGAATGAGCAGAGCAGAGAGTAGAAAGAGATGGAGGGAAAGTGGTAACAGGGAACCAGATCATGAAAAGCCTTGTAGGCCATTGTTAGAACCTTGGGCATTATTCTGAGTAAAATAGGGAGACATTGCAGGAATTTGAGCTGAGATAGGATATGATCTCACTAAGAAATAAATTAAACAAAAGATGGGCCAGACTTCTACGGAAACTTTATTGAGAGACATCAAGGTAGACTAAGTAAATGCAGATGAACCTGGTCGAGAATTAGAAGATTCAATATTAGGGGAATGTCAGCTCTCCCTCAATCTACAGATTCAATGCAACTCAAAATAAACTCTCAACAGGTCATGTAGGTGCATGTGTATGGGGTACATGACAAGCTAACTTTAGAATATACATGCAAAAGCAAGGAGCCATTCAGGAGACAATTCTCTGCAGGTTCTTGATGCTTCTATGTATCTTGTGAGTAAAAGCGCTGACTGCCCTTTGTTCTCAACTACTTTTGCAGGAATATTTGTAAAGCAATCAGCCTTGGAAGATAAAGATAGTGTCTCTTTTTAGAGCAAAAAGCAAGCATGTTCACTGCCTATTCTAAAAGATTTGAGGTCCCTCATCTCAGGGTTCTCTCTGTAATGCAATCCACTGTGTGTGCAAGCATCCACCTGGGGTCATATGCATTAACCCTCTGGGACTCGTAGGCAAGGCACACCGACACAAACATGCTCATGCTCATACCACTTTGCTGTGCTATAACTAATTAACTAATAAAGTTAGGATTCTGATATCTTCTGTCATCATCCATGAAACTATGTCAGGCTCACTTTTCAGCTTTCAAGTAGGGTAAAAATCTCAAGACATTTCCTGAAAAATCCAAGAATAGCGAAGTTACCACTATAGAACAACAAAATGGGTGAACTTGACATATCAAAATTATTATAAAGACATAGTAATCAAAACAATGTGATATGAGTACCGTGATGTACAAATCCGTCAGCGGAACAAAATAGAAAGCCCACAAATAGAGCCGCATCACTACGGACTGAAATAGGATGAAGATCGCATCCTTGGTGCTTGTGAAAAAAAAAGGGTTTTTTCAATAAGTGGTGTTAAAACAGGTAGCCATATGGAATAAAAAGACATGGAAAAATGAAACCAGACCCCTAACTCATATCATATTTTAAAAATCAATTCCAAATTTATTAAAAACCTAAATATGAATGTCAAAATAAAAAGTCTTAAGAAAAGATATAAAATAACAACTTCTTTACTGAGAGAGGGAAGGATTTGCTAAACTTTGCAGAAAAAGCTCTAGCCCATAAAGTGAAATATTGATAAATTTCTCTGGTTAAAAATAAGAATGTCTTTTTATCCAAAGACACCACAAATTAAAAAAGAAACACAAACTAGTAGAGATATTTGCAACACCTAAACTGGATAAAAGATTAATATAAAAGTTGTATGAATGGGGGGAATCTAGTAACCACAATGTTGCTTATGTAATTGTATATTCATGATACCCCAAAAAAAGTTGTATGAAGAACTCTTACATATCAACAAGAAAAAGATGCTTAACTAATATAAAAATGGACACAAACAGGTTTCTAGCAAAAGAAGAACCCTGAATGCTATATCTAGACATGAAGAGATCTTAACTTCATTAGAAATGAGGAAAATGCAAATTAAACATAATGAAAGATCATTTCATACCCATGCAATGAGAAAATGAAAAAGTATAATATCAGGTGTTGGAGAGAATGTGTAGTAACAAGAACACAGCCAGAGAGAGCATGAACTGATACAACTACCCTGGAAAACAATTTAGCATTGTCTAATAAGCTGAAGGTGTGAATCCTATGACTTAACAATTCCACTCAAGTACCCCATTTGCAACTCTACTTTTTATGCTATTCATTTCATTCAGGTATTAATTTATTTAACAAGTATCATTGAGCACTTCCTATTCATTAGACTTCTCTAGGATATGTATAGCCTAGAAAATTCTTGCACACGGGCATCTACAAACAAGTACCAGAAGCAATATGTGGGGCAGCAAAAATACAGAAAGAATACAAATGTTTGCCAACAGTAGGATAGGTAAATAAATTGTGATGTGTGTATTTACCAAAATACTAAACACCACAAAAAGAAAAACAAATTAATCACAGCCACCCACAACAACATGGATAAGTCACCAGAAAATAATGTTGAGCCCAGAAAACAAATTGGAGAAGAAAATGTATTTATATAACGTTCAAAAACATGCAATACTAAACAACACATATATTTTAGAAATACATGCGTATGTAGTAAGACTATGACTAAAAGCTTAGGGAATGATAACACAAAATTTGGTTTAATTGTGTACCCCTGAGAGGGAGAGAAGGGCTGATGGAGGGACAAAGGGAGACTTCCAGGGTGGTAGAGCGGCTCTCCTTCTCTCTTGAACGAGATTGAGTGCAAGGGCATTCATGGGGGGGTGTGTGTGTGTGTGTGTGTGTGTGTGTGTGTGTGTGTGTGTGTGTGTGT
>JAQQAC010020896.1:47487226-47511358 GCA_029783875.1 Phataginus tricuspis | reverse complement strand
TGTGTGTGTGTGTGTGTGTGTGTGTGTGTGTGTGTGTGTGTGTGTGTATCATTATTCTTTATACTTTACGTGTATTTTAAAAGACTCTTTTGCACTTGCTCAAGACTTAATTACAAGGTTTAAAGTTAAAAGCAGAAACAGATAGTATTATGAAGACAATAAGAGATTAGACCTGTACAGATGGAAACTGCTCTTTCATTCCAGCATAAGGCAGAGGCCTCTCACCTCTTGCTTAACTCTGAGGGTAGTGATTCCAAATGTTCAGCCTTTGACCCATGTCCCCAGAAGAGTGGTGTCAGTGAAAATGAGTTCATTCACCATCAGGATGCAGAAAGGTCTATAGAGAGAAGCCGCTGTCCCTGAGCTGTGCCAGAGCCACGCCCTGCTCTCCACAAGATTCTACAGCAGTGCTTGGATGCCCGCTGTGAAGTTTTCCATAACAGTTTTGTTTGGCCTTGTGGATAACCTTCATACCAAACCATGGCTGGCCCTATGCACCTCGGCCCACTGGGGTCTGGAAAAGATGCAGAAAGCATGCAGAGCTGGCTTGCACCATCATCAGAAGTTTTAGTGACTTCATAATCCCAAAGGCACTGGAGAGAAACAGATACATCCCGTTACAAGCCTGACTCTTAGAGGGAAACAAAAAATATTTTAGATAAGCCCTTGCCCATTATTAGAATATCTTTCTGGTTTCTTCCTAATTGTACTTCTGACGTAACTAAATAGTTCAAACCAAACTTCCAGAAATTCAGATCCTTCCAGAACATCAACTAATACATTTTAACCTAAAGTCAAAATTTTTAAGGATTTCCTTTCAGTAGATACATATATCTATTAACTGAATTTTACACTTTCCACATATTCAAAAATTAGAAACAACCAATCAAGAATATCAGGAAGTACAACCAAATTAAAGCATAAGAGAAAGTATGAAAAGCCTTACATTTAAGTTACTCCTACCCAGATATTCAAATTAGCTTGGGTCTGCTTAACCATCCTTCTTCCTAGCATTGCCTTGATCACAGATTTAAATCAGAAAATAACAAATGACCTGGCTCCTTTAACAAAGAGCATCACCAATAGCACATCCCATTTGCAACTCTACTTTTTATGCTATTCATTTCATTCAGGTATTCATTTATTTAACAAGTATTATTGAGCACTTCCTATTCATTAGACTTCTCTAGGCACTGGAGATAAAGTAGAGGAAAGAAGCAATTAAAATGCCTGTCTTCATACATAAAGTTTACAACCCAGTGGTGGAGAAAAACAATAAATAAATAAATATACAATATGAATAATGATGATAACTGTTAAGGAAGGGACAGAACAACATGAGGCAAGAAGGAGAATCATCAATGGAATGTTGAGGTCAGGGACAGGGTGCCGTTTTATATTAGACAGGCAAGTGCATAATAAAGAATTTGGCTGGCCTCTGTCCCAGGTTCCTGGGAGGTAGTTTCTAAAGTGATAGGAACATCTTTGTTATTCATGGTGGGGGACCACACGTGATAGCTTATGCTAATGAGATGACTCATAGGGGGTCCCTAGATAATTTATGCTAAGATGACTCAGGATGAAGGCTAGTCATGCCAGAAACACCAACCATGTGATCAGAGGGTTGGGGTGTTAAGCCACATGATGTCAGCCTGATATCAGAGGCAGGTAGGAGACTGGAGAGCAAGTCACATGACCAATGAGTCAATCATTCATGCTTACATAGCGAAGCCCCAATAAAAGCTGTGAAAACCAAAGCTCATGTAAGATTCCCTGGTTGGTACTCCATTGTTGCATCTGGAGGATGACAATCCCGACTCTATGGAGAGAGGACAAAAGAGCTTCATGTTGGGCAGCCTCCTGGACCTTGCCCTGTGCATCACCCTATGGCTGGTTCTGATCTGTATCCCATTGTTCTAATAAAACTGCAATCATAAGTAACAATGCTTTCCTGAGTTCTGAGTCATTCAAGTGAATTATTTGTAGCCAGCTGATCGGAAGTGAGAATGGCCTGAGACTCCTGAACCTGCAGCTAGTATCTGAAGTGAAGGCCATCTTGGGGAGATAATAATGTCTACAGAATTGATACTGTTGCTTCCTTTCTTACATTATCTATTTTCTTTTTGCTTACTTTCATTAGCTAGAGCATTAAGAGCAATGTAAAATAGAACACAATATATACATACTCAAGTTATACCTCCATTTTCTCATCATTAAACAGTATGCCAACAATAGTTTGTCAAACACACATTGGAAGATTTACTTTGTGTAACTTTCTAATATTTGTTAGACTGCCTTAACTTAGAAAAAGAAAATTTAGTAAGATAAACTCTAAAGTGTTATGTTTACTAAAGTGGAATGAACTACTTTAAATAATTAGAAGGATAAAACCTTGGTCAGATAAGAAAATGCTTCTATGATTTCAACATTATTAAAAGGTCTGTTTCACAATGCCAGATAAAACATTTGACTTAGTCGGAAATGGGCTTCTAACGAATCCTTCTTACATAATTGGAGTGTCCTAGTTTATAGTTAAGGTGCGAATGATGACTCCCTGGTCATATTTCAAAGTACCATATTCAAAACCCATCTGCCAAGAATTCCACTCTTTCTATCTCCATAGAGTTTCTGCCCTGCTGAATCTCAGCTATCCTGGGTGTGTACTCATGTCTAAATCACCTTCCTGTTACTCTCGCTTCTGCACGGAACCAGAACCCAGACATGTCTCGCTGAGACTGGAAGATTCCTCAATGGCTACTTGAACCTGCTGACTTATAGCTACTACTGTGCCCCAAACAGGAGGTCTGGTTTTGATATTAAAACCCAGATTCTTTTAAGAGGGGTCTATGCTTGTTCTTGCCAGCCACCCACAAAGGATCAGTTCTCAGAGCTGCTCCTGAAACCTGCACTTGTCAGACGTGAGGCTAAGGCTGAACCTCCTGCTGTTCCAAGGTTTGACTCCTGACACAGCTTCCTTCCCAAACTGCGGTGGTTCATCCAGATTACTTTTCCAATCAAGCGTGTGTCATCTAAACATTAGACACTACTCCAAACCAGAGGAGCAGCTCTAACGTTAGCTTATCGGTTCTCCTCCTTTTCTGTTTTACAGTTTAACAGTTTATGCTTTGTTTAACATTATTTGTTAATTCTTACTCTCCTCAAGCTTATTTTCTAATTCTTTTGTAGTTTATTGAGTTGATTACTTAATTTATTTGTGTTATTCTTTTCTTTGTTAAATAATGCAAACACTGAACACCATGAAATTCTTCTTGGATAACTTGACTTCATCTGTTAACTTTTGCCATATCTTCTTGACATTATAGTTATTTAAATAGCCAATAATTACATCTTTTATTTCCTCATTGACAAAAAATTATTATAGCCCAGTATCATGAATTTCTGTTTTTTGAAATATTATTTGTTATTTTATTATTAATTTATACTTTTACTTCATTGTGGCTGATGAATGTGGCCCGTGAGATTTCTACCTACTGGAATTTGTAGAGATCTTTAAGAAAAAAATCATTGCCTGAGCTATGAACAATTTTTGAATATATTCTTGGTATATTTAAAGAGAATATGCATCAGCTTCAAAATTCAAAGTAGAACGTAACGTTACAGAAGATGGAGCTTAATTCCATCCCCTCCACTTTAGGTGGGCTCAATGACTTGCTTCTCTAATAGAGTATGGGAAGGAAGGGGGAAAGTGGGAACTTTACAGTGAAGAAATCTGACAGACACCACCTTAACCAGGTGATCAATGTGAACATCGCCAGTCATGCTGATATCACACAGCCTTTGATTCGTGTCCTTCACCTCTCTGGTGTGTCCCCGCAAATCCATAAGCCCAGCATAATCAGGAGAAACCATCAGACAAACCCAGACTAATGGGCATTTTGCAAAATATCTGATCATATTCTTCAAAAGTGTCAAGGTCCTTGTATTGGTTTTTCAGGACTGCCACTACAAGTTACCATAAACTTGGTGGCTTCAAATAGCAGATGTTTATACTTTCATAATTTTGAAGTCTTAAATTAGAGTGTCAGCAGGGTCGCACTCCTTCCGAAGGCTCTGGGAAGACTCCTTCCCTGCCTCTTCCAGCTTCTGGCGGCTCTGTGCTCCTGGGACAGCATCGCTCCATTCTCTGCCTTTGTCTTCACATGGCCTTCTTCCTTACATGTCTTCGTGTCTCAAATCCTCCTCTCTCTTTCATCAGGACACTGGTCATGGGACTCAAGGCCCACCCTAAATCCAATGACCTTACCCTGAGGCCCTTACCTTAATTACACCTGCAAAGACCCTTCCAAATAAGCTCACATCCACAGGTACCAGAGGTTGGGCCTTGGATGTAACTCTGGAATATCCAATTCAACCTACTACAAGGAGACTGAGACCCTGTCACTGATTGCAGGGAGCTAAGGAGATGTGATGACTAAATGCAGTGTGGTGCCCTGGGCTGGATCCTAGAGCCAAAAGGGGACATTAACGAAAAAAACGATAAAATTCAAATAAAGTCTGTAGGTGAATTAATAATATTGTAACAGGGTTAGTTTCTTAAAGTGTTTAATATCATCTTCTTGATATGGTCTTACATTGATATCACAGTTTTGATCACTGTGCCATGCTTAAGATGTTCATTCGTATTAGAGGAAGCTAGGCGAGCAGCACGTAGGACCTCACTGTACTAGCTCCACGACTCCTCTGTAAATCTAAAATCGCTTCAGAATAAAAAGATTTTAAAGTGACCAGATGAGACTATCTTATTAAAAGATAAAGACTCAGAGATTGCTTAAAAATCCAGGTATTAGACAAGAGAAAACTAAAAAAAAATACTGAACATGGGAAAATAATTTGACAAGGATATATAGTACATTTTAAATAAAGAATACAATCAGGGTGGTAACACTGTCAAAAAAGTACAACTTATGGCAAAATCAATAAATAAAATAATAGGGAGACTTTTGTGATGACAAATCAATCTATCCATATTAAAGACCTAATAGTCATAAACTTTATATACCAAATTACATAGATTCAAAGTATATATTTTTGGAAATGTATACTGTCGTAAATGTCAAAAGAAACCAGCAAAGCTACAAAAGGGAAGAGACCTTATAATACGCATTGGTTTTTAATAGATGAAATACACAAAAATAGAATATGAAAAACTTCAATATTTAAGTGGTTGCACCTGGATGTAGAATCACCATGAAATGCAGGCTCATATAAGTATCTGCTACCAATAGGGTAAATATCATGGGCTGTGCTGTGCTGGTGACACCATTTTTCTGAAATGACCAAAAATTCCTAATAGAGTGCTAAATGAAGGAAATACTGTCTTTCCCTCTATCTACATGCATTCCTAAAAGGTTTGTAACTGCAAAGTTACAAAGTAAGTCTCTTTATGTTAAAAGCAAGTTAGTATCTAGACTCTGAAGATTATAAACAGTCACATAGGACACAGGACAAATCTTCATAGCATGCGCTGTAAGCCGACTGAGCTGTTACCAACATATCCTTCAAAATGTCTTTAGCCCTTTTCAAAATTAATTTTGACAAAATTCCCTTACAATTTTATAAAATGTTTTACTTTGCTTGCTACATGATGTCTGTGAATAGTCGGGAGGGACTCCCAAAACAGAGCCTTAGCAATGGACACAAGATTTTCTTTTTATGTTTCACACCACCTGAAGTTAGCTGGATCTTCTAATTAATAGGATTCTCTAGTTAGGAGACCATTGAAGCAGTTGAAACACCTGTTTTCTTTATCTGATGGGAACGAGTGTGAAAGACCATCACACTCTGTCTTTTACTCTTAAGGATCCTGAAGTAGCTGGCAGAGTCAGGCTTTGCCCCATGGCAACTGCCCTCTGCTCCTTCGTCTGCTCTTCTGGACACGGCAGGACTCGCATCAGGTTGGATCTGGCCAGAGGGGGTCTCTGTACGGGGAATACCCACAGAGTGCCAAGTATTTCCTTTCCTAGGCATTGGTGGTAGTACTGTAGTGAGCTGGGGCACTGGCCCCTTCCCTGCCTAGAATGACAATTCTCATCACACCTCTGTTGTTGGAATACCTTGCAAGCCATCCGAGTGAAGTGGAATCTGGGTCTGCTGCTCCCAGGACAGTATAGACCCATCCCCGGGTCACGTGTGCATTAGGGATGTGACTTCCTCTAACTCCCCCTCACCTCACCTTCACTTCCAGCCCCAAGGGACATTATTCTATGTCCCAGTAATGTGCTGTTCAGGCAACTATTTCCTTCTCTTGCTTGAATCATGAGCTGGTTGGTACTTCCCTCAATCTGATTCTTTATCACAGTATAGGTAACAAAACTTCTCAGTTTCTGACGTACTATTAGTTCAGTTCAAAGGGCATATGGAAGAGGGAAGTTAATATATAGGCTGCAAATGCCAGCCAGGAGCTGGAGAGGAAGGTGAGCCAGTAACAGATCCCACCAGGGCCTTGTCAAGGGGCTCTGAGGATCTGACAGGTGGCCGGTGGATGGGAGCAGCATCCATGATGGGGCCGTGGCGACTCTGGAGCTGAGGGACGGGAGGGACAATTGTTGAGTTGCTTGCGTCTCTGTCTACAGGCCCTGCCTGGCTTCAGTGGACAACAGCCACATTAGCCTAGACCTGGACAGACTACAGCAAGATAATGACAGAGGCAGGCCCCACATGCATTTTTAAATCATTTTTAATGCAAAAACAAGAAAATTAGCAACCAGCCTTGTAGCATTAGTCTTCGGGTTGACATGCATTAACAATTTTTATTTAGGAGTATGTGGATTTGCTCACCCATCAAGCAATTTTGATCACTGGGCCATGCTTAAGATGCTCGTTCGTATCAGAGGAAGCATTCTCTCACACATTTATTCACATAATATCATTCACTGAGAGAGCAAGCATGGGATATGGAAAAGAGCTTTAATTGGCGTAAATATCAAGAGTTAAGTCTTAGGTGAATACACAACTCCTTTGTTTATTCTCATTGTGAAGAATATCCAATGCTAGAGCTGTAGGGAACGGAGTCCCAATCTTCCATGCACATGTGTGCACACACTCACACAGAGTCCAACGCCCTCCTGGGGCCCTTTGAGTCTTTTTACTAACCACACAAGGCAGTCGAATCAACAATGCTGTCTTTCATGCTTGAGCTCTGTAGACGGGACCCCCCTCCTCAGCTGTTCATCTCTTCGGTGGAAATTGCTCAGGAAACTCAGTACAGCAACCCCCCTCCCAACCCCCACACCCCAAGATCACATTCTCAGCAATCTCTAGGAACTTCCTAGGGAAGCAGTTCAGGGAGATGCCTTCCCACTTAGATCCCTAAACACTAGTGTCCTCCAACTCTCCACCCTGTGCCCATCGGGGCAGTAGAGGTGCTCGGTCACAGCACCTGAAGCCATCTCCTGTAGTGCCAGCGTGGCAGACTGTGGATGCCAGATTAAGCAAAGCTGGATGCAAAAAACGGTCCTTAGGTCAGTTAGTTAACTGCTCAGGGCCTCGGGGAAAAAACAGTAGCTAATAATGCGTGCTGTATTAGTCAACAATGACACACAACCACAGAATCTCAGCAGCATTCAAGAGTAAGCATTTATTTTCACACACATCTGTGGTCAGCTAGCTGGGAATTGGCTGACCTAGGCTGGGCTCAGTGGAACATCTCTGCTTCAAGCTATGAATTGAGCTGGCTCCAGTCTGTTCATTGTGTCTCATTCTGGGCTCCAAGTGGAAAAGGCAGTGCCTCCCTGGGAAAAACTCTTCTCATGGAGAGAAAAGAAGTGTCAGAGAGCATGGCCAACCACTCTTGGAAACAATGCAAGCACATTCCAAGCCCCGGTTTGCACTGTATCTACTATCATCCATGGACTAGCCAGTCATAGGGACAAGCCAAAAGTCAAGTACAGGGAAGTAATCCCCCTGCATATGCCTCATGAGAGGCACTGAGAGATTACATGGCAAAGAGCGCTGATCCAGGAAACAGTGAAGAATTGGGGCTGAAAAACCAATCTGCCACACTAATTTATAGCGTTGTTGGAAAAATTTAATGTAATAATGCATGTAAGGGCATAGATACACAGTAAGCATTTAATGACCATTGGTTTCATTCCAATCATACGTTCCAGGCCCACCACTGTCATGCTGGCTGAAGTCCATTCAGGCTGCAGTAGACTCCTGAAATACGGCCTCCATCAAATCTTTACCTCACTCTATGGTCATGGTTTTCCCCACATCAAAAAGTAGAGTTGAATTCTCTCCCTTCAGATCTAAGCTGGCCTTAGTGACTCTCTTTGACTAATAGAAGCAGAAGTGACATTCTGAGACTTCCAAGGGTCAGACATAAAATGGCCTGTCACCTCTACCTGACGCCCTTGAGACGCTCCATCTCAGACCATTCCCTCAGGGACACCAGCCACCAAGCTTTAAGAAGCCCAGGCTACACAGGGATGACACACATACATGCTTCAATTTAAAATTCTACCTGAGCTCCCACCCATGTGAATGGGCCATCCTGGATGTCCAGCCCAATCGATCCTTTAGATCACTACTGCATCTTGCTGCAACCACATGGGACCTCCCCCCCAAATGAGAGATACCCAGCTGAGCCCCAGTCAACCCACAGAACCATGAGAAACAATAACAAATTACTCTTAAAATCATTACATTGTGGAGTGGTTTATTTTGTAGTAGTTGTGACCAGAACACTGGCCACTGGCCACAGAAACCATTTAGGACCCTGACAGACAGAGAATGTGCCACTTTACAACCTGCCCATTCATCCCCAAACCCGGCTCAGTTCACTCCTGGTGCTGGTCCTGCCTCCCCTTTCCGGCCCTGTCAAAGCCCTATGACAACGGGTAAGCACCGGTTCAGCTCCCTCTCCGGCCCATTGTACTTCAGAGATGGGCAGGGTGTCCATGGTATGAGAAGTAAATAGGATTAGTTTGACAGCCATTCAGGGAGAAGTCGACAAGCACAGGGTTAGTCCTCCAGGGACTGAAAGGGGATGGTTGTCCAGAGTTCTGCATGCATGTATATTCCCCTGTCTCTCGTCCTTCAGAGACTCAGCTTCAGATGGACCGAATTGACCCTTAGGGTTTCGGTGAGTGCCAATCTTTGCCTTGATCCCAAACATACTTACTGTCATACTCAAGAGGCACTCTGAGAATCGGATTCCTCGGAATTCTGCACTGACCTCTTACAGGCTCTGAGAAATGCAGGCCAATGGGCAGGCATCTGAAGCTGGATTAAGTGTCTCACAGTGCAGACAAGGTCCTGGGTCTGGCAGCATCTCAGCACCCACTGAAACCTCCCCCTTCAGACTGTGAGGGCGTCCACAGGAACCCATCAACATTTAGTTTCTTGAAAACTAAATGCAATTACAACACTTCTGCTCAAGTGATTCCCCCCTGTTTGTTTGCTTTGTACATCTGCTCTGCAGAAGTCATTTTGCAGTACCGAGAACAGCAACCCTGTGTTTGAGGTCAAGGATCTCTGACCCTTACAAAAGTCAAAGAAAGAAGCCTCATCATCCACTTAACTAAACATGGTACAGTCGTTTCAATGACTTAAAACAGGTAGGTTGCAAATTTATGATGCAAAAACCAATGTCCTGGCAATAGAATAAAGAAATGTCAAAGCTTAGTACTTTGTTAGGTCAAGCACTATGCTGTGAATGGAATCCGAGGACTCTAGTTCCCAGGAACTTTAGTAATGAAAGAAAATTGGACGGAAACGAGCATCATGTCTAAACTCAATCTCTCAAAACTTCTTTTACTCCTCATCTTCCCACTTACAGACTTGTCAACATCCTTCCCACTGTCTCAATGGGTCACATGGTGGAAAGAGCTTCCCCAAGTGAGGACAGGCCTGCCTCCCAGCTCTACAGCTCATGGGTGCACAAAATTCTTAAGAAAATTATTTGACCTCTCCAAGACTCAGGTTTTCATTCATGAGATGAGGATAATAATGTCTCAATAATAGTTGTTGCATGAAATGAAATACAGCATCAGTGACTCCCAAGGGAATTCTGGTCACTCACTCACACACACACACACACACATACACACACACGTGACATATATACATATATATATGACAGAATTTTTAGCAAAATGTTTAGAATTTTTAGCAAAATCTGAAGCCTCCCATCTTAAAAATAATGTAAATTTTTACTTAATAAAAACACATAGTTTAAAAGTCAAATTGTCTAGAATTTTTATAACAAAATGTTACAAAACATTTCCTACCCCACCATTCTCTCCTTTTTCCTTTCAACTATTTTAGCTAATTTTTCTGGCATTTCCACACTGCCATGTTTCGAAGTGATGTGCTCACATCGATATATTTTGATTCATCAATCTCAGACGTTATCCATTGCCTTTCTACTTTGGAGGTGAGATTTAGCTCTCCTGTGTCAATCATATCAGAGCAGCCCTCCATTTCTCTTTTCCCCCTTGGCAGTATCCTTTCAGGAGACCTTCATTCTCCTTCTTCCTGGGCTGGCTCTATTTTCAACCATCTGCATGGCCATCATGCTGGGATGTCCCACTGCTGTCATGCTGAGAATTCTCTTTGCTTTATCCTGAGGTGGTGTCCTAGTTAGGTTCTCCAGAGAAATAGAACCAATAGGATATAAATAGAAAAAGGAGGGAGAGAGATTTGTTTTAAGAAATTGTCTTATGCAACTGTGGGGACTGGCCAGTCTGAAATGTGTAAAGAGCAGGCCAGCAGGCCGGAGACCCAGCAAAGAGCTGATGGTACAGTCTGGAGGCAGAACGCCTTCTTTTTCAATGCACTTCAGTCTTTTCTCCTAAGACCTTTGGCTGATTGGATGAGGCCTGTTCATAGCATGAAGGGTAACCTGCTTTACTCAAGTCTACTGATCTAAATGTTAATCACATCTAAAAATTCCTTCACAGCCACATCTAGACTGGTGTTTATCCAAATAACTGAGCACCTATAGGCTAGCCGAGTTGACCCACAAGACCAGCCATCACAGTAGGGCTCTCTGTTTCCTTACCATTATGTCTTCCTTTTGGGGCTTACTCCTTCGTGTTGGTGGGGTTTCTCCAGCACCGTCTTGAGAAAGCACATGTGGCCGGTAAATTTCTTGAGCTCTTGCATGTATGTCTGAACATGTCTTATTGTAGCCTGATATTTCAATGATAGTTTGACTATGTATAGAATTCTGGGTTATAAATAATTTTCTTCAGAAGTTCAAAGGCTCCATTATCTATTGGATTTCAGTGTTGCTGGTGAGGAGTCCAAGGCCCTTCTGATTCTCCTTCCTCTTTGTGGGGGCCTGACTTTTCCATTAGAGTCTTATGAAACCTTCTCTGTCCCAAATGTTCTGAAATTTAATAATGAGCTTAGAGTAGGTCTATTTTTAGCCCTTGTTCCGGAGACTCACAGGCTCCATTCAAACTAGAAACTCACATCCTTCGTGCTAGGAAATCTTGTTTGTGATGATTTCTTCCCTTTATTTTCTCTGTTCTCACGTTCTGTAATTCTGTTATTCTCTAACTACGTTGCTGGAAGGCCTGCCCTTGTCATTATTTAGCTTATGTTTTCTTCCCATCTTTGCATCTGTTTGTTTTTGTTTTTTGCTCTACTCCCTGAAAAAAAAAAAAAGTCTTCGAGATTATTTTCCCTTTATTCTGTTTTTTCCAATTTGATTTCTAAGCATTCTTCTTTTTCTTTCTACCATCATTTCTACAAAACTCCTTTCATGAACATCACCAAAGGACTCCTAGTTGCTGAATTTAATAAACAGTTTTCAATTCTTGCGTTCTCATCCTCTGTACCCCTACTGAGACTCCTGACTATTTCCCCGAGGAACATGTTATTTCCCTTCACCGTTCCTCTCTCTCTCTTCCACACTCTGGAAAATGCTGGTGTTCCCCTGGTGTCCATTCTGGACCCTCATTTCTATCACTATTTTCACTTAGTGGAGGCATCATTCCCAACTGTAAGACTCACATATATAAGAGTCTTCTGGATTCTAATTTTCCAATTAACATGAAGCAGCAATATGAATTAAGAGTGAAGGAAGGGATATTGTAAACTTTGAAGAAAAGAAAGAGACATTTCCAAAAGGGAGAAAGTAATTCAACTACAAGTACACTATAAGACTACCAGCATATAGTTGAGCTGTAGCAGATGAGGACTATAAAACATAGTCGTTGTTTTAATTTTATGTTAGTAGAACATGATTTATGGGAAACTATTAAAATGTGGAGCACTATTCCAAAATGCTCCTATATATGCATAGGGTTTGCTGGTCTGGGATGTTTTTCTTTTTTCTTTCCCTTTCCCACAGTCCTTGAATTGACTGCATCAAGAACTATATTTTAAGTTGATTCTATTACTAAGTTTTTGAAGAACTCCCTCCTACTTCAGTTTTATAGTTTTTTTTTAGACACCAAATTATAAAACTTTCCTATCTCTCTCCTGAGGTTTTCTTCCTGCCTCTGAGCAAATCTGATTTCTAGAGGGCAGTGTTCTGAGCATGTGTTTTTATTTCTTCCTTGAGCGCCCTAAGATTTGTAACAATTTCACTGGTTTTTCCCCTAGGCTGTAGGAGCCTGTAGTGTTTTTATGTTTATTGATTAACTCTACTCTTTTCTTTGGCTTAAACTCACACTTTAAGTGCCTACATTTACAACTATGGTCAAGATTTCATTGCAGGTTAGTCCTTAACCCTTGATGATAAAAACAATTAAGAGGAAAACAAAACATGCCTTGAACTCCGCCTATTTTGAAAGGAGTCTGCTCTAACTGTGAGAACCGGTCTCTGGGAATGCAAAGGCCCTTTCCCAGTGAGTGATATGTGATTTCTCCACTGTTATTTTGGCCACAGTAAGGGAAAACGCTCTCATATTTGAGGATCTGAGATGAGCCTGCTTCTTAGACATCTATCTTGGACACATGCTCAACTGAGCCTGAAAAACTTAGACCAGGAAGCTAACCCAGCTCTGACTATTGTCCAAGAAGTTCCCTAAGGAAGCAGTGCTCAGAGGCAGACTCACCAGGTAAGTGCAAATCTTGTTACTAGCTCTGTCTCTGTCCCCAAGCCCTTCTGAACCTTGGTGATCCACCATGGGTTGATTACAAGTAGGGACAGGCTCCCTGGGAGTTTCTTTGACCTGCCTGGAGGCGGCTGCACTTCTCTTTGCCTTGGGTTCCTTCTTGATCACTTGCGCATCTTCTCAGGAAAGGAGTATCTCGTTACTAGTAGGAAGAGACGTTGGTCATGTCTTTACTCACTCACAGTCTGGGATAAGTCATCCCCAAGAGTTGTGGTCCAACAGAGCATCACTGAGGATTGCCTTATACCAGACCTGCTTCTCCTTGGAATTGGCATGGTGGGGTGGAGGGAACCGGTTGAGTGTCCTCTGGGAGTAAGGTTAACCACACTGTTGTACCAACACCTGGTTATGCATTTATGTTTCCCAACTAACTCTCACAGACCAACTCTGCAAGGTCTGTATTCATCTTTGTATCTTCAGTGTAAGCACAGGGCCTGCCCTGTAGTAGGTATTCAGAAACTATCATTGAGTGAATGAATGAGTTAATAAGGAGAACTAATAAAAGTGTTTTTCCTATGGATTGCTAGATCTCAAAAAATCAGTATCAGAAGGAAGACATTTTTTTTTTAGAGTTTAGCATTCTTGGCTAAAAGAAATAGCCCTGCAGCTAACAGGTTATTGATAGCCCCAAAGCACATTTTCTATTTGTTTTCTGCATTCCCTAGGAAACCATCAATTCCCATTAGTTCCTGGATGAGCTGGAATCTTCATCTCTGCATTTCCCAATGTTGACAATGCAAATGCCTATGGTATAGAAACAGCTTTGTTTCACTGGTTGTAGAAAAATCAAACAATCTGAAAGTGGTTTTTCTAAATGTATTCTTCTCATCTCTACAAGAAATTCACATGCAATTTCCCAGAATTCCCCAGTAACAATATAAGCTAACATCTATTTTGTGCTCCCTGAGGTTCCACACATGACATACATTCTCTCTTGAAATCACACAACAACCCAATGAGGCAGGTGATATTATTATCCCCATTTTGCTGATGGGAAGCTGTTATGGACAGGTCATGTCTTCTTAGTAATGCAACCCAGTTAGTAATGGCAGAGCTGGGTATTGCCCTAAATAGCTGCTGGGCAATTACACTGTTAATTAGCATTCTGTCCTGCCCAGTATTCAAACAGCTTATGGCAATTACCATTAAATCTACCTTTTTTCAACAGACCTCATCAGAGAGGAGGGTATGAAGCAGGGAGAGAGAAGGAATTGGCTATTGTAAGGCTGTATTAAAGTGCATGCCCCCTGTAACCCCCACAACCATTTCTGAGCGTCTACAGATATATGTATCTTGAAAAATCTCCAAGGCTTCTTCCAAAGTGAGTGAGCCTCTTAGCCCCCACCCCCTCTTCCCCCTTCCATACACCCTCATCCACACATGTGTGTTTACACACCTCGAGAACCGTGGTCTCTCTGGTTTGGGACTTGGACACATTAGCAAAAGTACTGAGGAGTAATGGGTTTGCTAGACTAGGTAGATTTCTTCCGGCATCTTAAGTTGGAAACTGGTCTGGTCTCTGAGTGAGACCTGGTCTTGACTATGCTTAAATATGCCAGGGTTGAGCAGAATTGGGAAGAAAGGGGCTCAGTTGGTCTTGTGCTTCGCTTTGTGCTGGCCTTGAGTTGTCGGAGGCAGTCTTCCACCAGGCATCTGTAAACTCTGAGCTTGTCAGTATGCTGAATCATACTGGTCATTTGACCTCTAATCTGGGTTCTGGATTGGGTTGGCCTGGTCCCTGCTCTAGATGAAATGAATGTCTTGTTCAACAAGGTTTTGAATCTGTGTTGAGGATGTGGGATGGATTTTTTAGGATCTGCTGGTATGAATCACGGATTTTTCTCTTGGCTGAATCCTTGTAGGGATGTGTCTTCATAAGGCTTCCTGTGCTAGACTTTGAGCTTTGGCTAAACTTTACCTGGATTGGGTTAAGAGTGGTTGGTGATTAAACTTCATGCTGGGCTTGGGTGTTGCTCAGCACAGGCTGTGATGGTCTGTGGGCTTAACTGAGCTGGATTGTGAACCACATGAAGCAGGATCTGTCTCTGGGATGACACTGGCTGATATATGCAAATGGCTCCTTTTTTTTCAGGGCTTTGGGTTGGTTGGCATTGGGTTAGGGCTGTGCTGAATGAGTTCTATTTCTGCAACTGCATGGTTGTCACCAAGATTTTAGGATGTAGTGGGATTGCCCTAAAATCAAGGGATGTATCAGACTGAACTGATTTTCAAGTTAGACTATGCTAGGCTTTGGGTAGGGTTATTAATTGATTGAATACTAATGGAGTTCAACCAAGCTTTGACTGTTTCTGGGCTGAAGTTGCGAATGACCTGGCCTATGGGATGACAACAGGGTATCTTCCTATAGACTGTGATTCTGCCCCAGGGTTAAAGTTATTACTAGTACCTTTGCTTTGACTAAAAGCCATTGTTTTAGAAACTGTCATTCTGGATGATAAATTGGTTCTGGGAATGCTCTCCTAACGTTTTTGCAAATGGTGGTCCTATGGAGCACAAGCATGAAGGATATCTCATGACAATAAAAAGAGACTGTTTTTACTAAATGAAATTTTGCTTTAAGAAGCTATGGGGTGCCATCAAAGCCCAAGGACCAGTGGAACCTCCAAGAACTTGGCAAACATTGGACCCATTGGCTTAACACAAAATTTGGTGGAGAGTGGCATATCTGTCCCTCCTGTGGACAAATATTTCTAAGAAAAAATTTTCCTGGGTTTTCTTGCATAATCTTTGTTATCTGGAGTATTTTTCAGAACCTTTGTCAAGAACCTAGACAAACAATGCTCAAGTGTCCAGTGAGATTCTCGGAAGGTAAAATAGCAATGTTGTCAAAACAGCAAACTTTATTTTGACAGTTTAGCAAAAGGGGCCCAGGCACAAATGTTGGAAGGAGGTGCGGCAAGTGAGGGAGAGTGAATCGCTGGAGGCTGGTAGACTGGAGGGAAGTCATATTTAACAATTTCTATCTCAAAGAAGGAAGTCTGGAAAATTCAGGTACATCAGTAGTGCAGAACTAAAGCCTTACGTTTCCCCTCCCTAGGAACTCAGTGCAGTCTAATGTCCCTCTTAATTACTCCACTGGAATGCTCCTTGTTGACACATTGTCAATTATGTCAAATCAGTGGGGTTTTCTCAGGGTTTATCCTCTTGACTTCCACAACATGTTGACTGCTTCTTCCTCCAAGAAGCCCTTCCCTGTCTTGGCTTCCAAGTTATCATTCAAACACTTCCACATGTATAATTTGCCCCTGTGCTTCCCCAACTCCAGAAACATCTAAACGTTACCTCTAATATCGCCATTTATATTGTTTTTCCACCTACTTGAGTTTGAAAGGCAGAGGAGTTCCTGCCAAACCTCACATGTCTATTTCTATGGACTTTGGGAAGGCCAGCCAATCGCCTCCAGAACAGTGAGGTCCTTGGAAGGGATTAGGAACCTGGACACCCTCAGTCCAACCACAGCATTGAGAGTTCCTTTGAGAAGACTGTAACCTTTGCATAAGGGGATCTTGACACTCAGATGTCTTAGATGTGAAATTAATCTTGGAAATCCACCTCCCCCATTTCCCTACATGCACTGATTATAAGGCTGCTATATCTCAACAACTAAAGGAAAATGTTGCCAATCTGAAGAACCTGACATGTCTCCTCTTGCAGACCCACTGAGCCACCACGTTGCAGTCACACCAGGGCATCATTTACCCCTGTTATGGACTCTTGATATCTTCATTTTACTTCAGCCTTCCCTTGGAATAACCACATCTCCATAGCTCAGTGTCAAGTTCACTTCTTGGGAATATTTGGAGGAATATTACTCACATCTACCCATGGTGAGTAAGGCTGACACAAAACTCTCTGATTTGGAAGAGGTGCTTGAAATGGATTTCTCTGGACTGGAGGGAAAGGAAGTTTGAGCCACTTTAAGAGCTAGTGATGGTCAGCTTGTATTAGCAGATCTCTTTCTAGAATATCAGGAGAAAGGCAGAGGGAGCTGGAATACTCAAGTGTCTGAACCCCTCTAAATACCTCTCTACCCTATAAGGCATCATCTTTGTCCAGCAGAGCCTCTTTCCCCATAGCTCGTTTCATACTGAATTTCCTTCCCCCTCTAGGAGCTGTGCTCTCATCTATTTTTAATAATAGTGCCTGTCACTTAGAAGAGCTCCATCAGGACACTCCTGGACCCCTTCCAGACTAGCTTTCTAAACTGTTTTGTCTGCAAAGCTCTCAAGACATTCCTTTGTCACCCAAACTCTAAAGGCCCTAAAAGGCATGGTTATGAGAGGTTTTCTTAAGGCCCCCTGACTCCTCCTGTCCCCCGAATCCTTTTGAACATTTAAGCCTTTTTCTATTCCTTGCCAACCTGTCACCCACAAGTGTTCTCACCACTGCATTTTTCTCTCTCTCTCATATTCCTTTCCCTTACTAATCAATTCCTCCTCATTTTCCTGGTTTCATTTACCCATTTAATTTATACAGATTATCTTCTTTTTCATCATAGAAATGCAATGGGACCAGGATGACTTTTCAATCCTTTGGGGAGGGGAGAGGTATGGAAAAGGAAGACTTGGACCGATCAGAGTATTTTAATCTCCCCTTCCAATTATTCTTTCCTGAGAGCAGTAATTCCCACAGTGTGGTGTTAATGGATGTTATATAAAAAGAACAGTTTCACAGTGTAGTAAGTCTGGTAAATACCATTACACAATTTTTTTCCCCAAAGAAATTCTCCAAGCTTTAACATGATAATAGGCATTTGCTAGTTATCTATTATTGCATAACAAATTATCCCCAAAATTAGAAACTTAAAACACTAATAAACATTGATAATCTCATAATTACTGTGGGTCAGGAATCTGGGATTGATTTAGCCAAGTGGTTTTGGCTTGGGGTCTCTCATGAGATTGCAGTCAAGATTTTGGCCAAGGCTGCAGTCATCTGAAGGCTTGACTGGGGCTGGAGGATCCACCTTTCAAGAAAGGTCATTCACACAGCTGGCAAATTAATGCTGACTGTCAGCAGGGGATCTCAGTTTCTTACCACATGAAACCTCCATAGGGCTGCTTGAGTGACCTCATGGCAGGGCAATGGGCTCCCCAGAGCATATTATCCAAGAAAGCAAGGAGGAAAACACAATATCTTTTATGACCTAGCCTCAGAAATCATACACCATCATTTCTGCAATATGTTATTAATTACAGGTATGTATTATTCAGTATGTGCATGGAAGGGGGCACATGAGACACCAGGAGATGAGGAATGTTGGGGATTATTCTGGAGGCAGGCTAGTGCAATGCTTTATGTATCTCCAAACAGCAAAATGAGTGTTTAATGGGGCATTCCAAGACACTAGGATTCCATGGTACCACGATAGGGGGAACTACTATGGAGGGTCACAAAAAGGAGTAAGGGGTTTAGAGGCTCACAGGTGGAGGGGAAGACATGTGCTAGAGAAATAATCCTGGAAAATGGCACTTGAGTGTGCACTGGGGACTCCCCAAGTGGAAGACACAGGAATGTAAAACTGAGCTCCTTCTGGAACCTGGGCTCAGAGGCCACTCTAAAGAGGATCACCCACCTTAGAAAGGCTAACACAGACTTCCCTGCCAGTCCCAAACTGTTTGGAAGGTCCATACTCTTGTAAGCTGTTTGCTTCCTTTGTCCTAAATCAAAGGTAGGGTGAAAAAAAGTCAAAGTGCACAAGCTGAAGAGAATTTATCACAGAATCTCTAAAATCTGGAGATGGAGACAATCTAGAATGCTCAGCTGTTCCATGCGGGGAGCAACCTTCCCTTTGGGAGTGTTTATGCTATTCTCCATCACATGACTGGACGGATAGTCTCTTTTGTGATCTGTGCTAACAGTATGGTAAGGTCACTTGGATGATTCCGGTTACAAAGGGCCAGTTCTTCGCTACTTCATTTGCACAATGGCTTATTTGCAAAGGTCCCAGCCTCGATTCTGACCCGCGGTGCTTGGAGGAAGTTAAGTTCTCATCAAATGTTTGCAGAGACCTTATCAGCAGGATAAGACGTAGGATAGGAGAGGAAAGGACAGAGATAAAAAGCTTAGAGAACAAGCGAGAGCAAGGTACGGGGAAGAAATAATGGGGAAATAAGGTGAAGCTGCAAGAGAAAAAGTAAGGAATAAGAAAACTCGCACAGCCACGCTCCCGTGACCGCCGAAGAGCGCTTAGGCCGTCTTCGGCCACAAGGTGGCACCCGTTTAATTTTCTTTCCTTATCAAAACAAGAAGGCGGCGGGGTGGGGGCGACAGGAGGGAGAAAAGGCAAAGCTCTTCCCCAAGCAAGAACAATTTGAAAACCCACCCCGTAATATTTAAAATCTGGGACAAAGAACCGTGCGGACGGAACTGCTTCAACTGCAAAACCTCAGCGCAGCCTCCCGAGTGGTCCGCGGGCCCGAGTCAGGAGCAGCCCCTTTAAAAAAGCGGAGTACAGTATTGGGATTCTTGAAACCTGAAACCTAGAAACAGAATCGAAGCGGAAACCAGAAGGAAAACCTTGAACTCCCCCAGACAATTGCTTCCGGGGAGTTTCAGGAGTGCGAGGGGGGAATAAAGGGCCCGGGAGGAGGGCCCCTTGGATGGCGCGTCCCTGAGAGTCCTGGCGAGTTCGAGGAGCGTGGGAAGCAGAGGACCCTACCCTCTCCCTGGGCTGCAGGTCATGGCCTCCGTGGAGCAGAAAGCCCTCGGCATTGGCTTCAAGTGTCTCTCTTTGGCCACTTTCGTGCTCATCTGCGCCGGGCAAGGGGGACGCAGAGAGGAAGGGGGTCCAGCCTGCTACGGGGGATTTGACCTGTACTTCATTTTGGACAAGTAAGTGCCGTGAGTTGTTCCTTCCTAGGCTGGGCTGATGATGCGTCTTCCTCGGGCTGGGCTTGGTGGCAGGGTCGCTTTGAGGCGGACACGCATCTCCGGACCCCAGAAGGACCGCGGCCCCGGCGCTGCGCCTTTGTGAGGGAGCGCGCCTCTGCATCCTTGTGGTGCGCTGCGCCGGCCGCAGCCGCCTCGCTGCTTGCTGGGGACAAACTTCTTTGTCGCCTTGCTTTCTGTGATCGAGGAGCGTGCACGAGAGTGTGAGGATGCTGTTGACCTACTACGTTCCTGTGAATCCTTCCCGTTTGCTTTAGAAACTGGAGAGAAAGGCTTGCGTGCGAGGGGGAGAACTATGAGGCTCAGCTAAAGTGAGAGCCGTGGGCTTTTTAAAGGCAATCGTGTTGTTTTTAAAAACGCTGTCTTACATAATGCAGTAACTTTGTTTCTAATAATATAAAGCATGATGCCTGAGCAGTTAGGGAAATTGTAAGGCGGATTTCTCAACCTTGGCCCTTAAAACCTTAAGTTTTTAGGCTGGGAATCCTATGTTGTGGGGCCGTCCTGTGCATTGTAGGGTGCTAGCAGCACCTCTGGCCTCTACCCAGTAGATGCCAGTACCACCCCCTTCTGCCTTCCTGCTCCCCAACTTCCCCCACCCTGCAGCCCCGCAGTGGTGACAACCAAAAATGTCTGCAGACATTGCCAGAAGTCCCCTATGGGTAAATTCCCACTACCTCCCACTTTGCCTTGAGAACCCCTGACAGAGACGAATTCAAGTTCCTGGTGATTTGACTGGTGGGCTACCAGGGAGGTGCAGGAGCCCTGGTTTCCTTAGGAAAGTGCATAGTGGTTAGGCTTCAAGGCTGTGTTCAAGGTCGAGCTGAACTCTGACCGATTAAACACTTCCCAAATCCCCGTAGATTTGCCAAGCCACAGCCATTCCAGGAAGCCTTGTGCCATCTACTAAAAACCAGCTTCAGCAGTAAAAAGCCCCCTCAGAGGAGATCCATGCTCAATAAAACTGTGCAAGCTCCCTAGTGCCAGGAAACGCGCTTGCTGTTACAGTGGTGGGGAGATGAATTTCACAGACTGGAAAGTATTTGAGAGTTGGAAAAAGAGTCCTGCAAAATAAGCTGGCCAGCTAGACACCAAATGTGCTTTGCAGTTGCCCCTGGAGTTTGATTTTTCCGTAAAGGCTGTTTTGAACTTCAGATTCTTTGGATGAAAAGTGAGATCTCTTTCATGCAGATTTATGAGACGGTAGATGATACACTCCAATACTAAGAAAAGGAATTTCTTTTGTTACTTTTAGTGGCTGGGAGCACCAGCTCACAGATTCAGAGACCATGTCTGAAAACAGTCAGAGGTTCCCGTCATTGTGCATTTCCCCCCCCAAAAAGGCATTTCAGAAGGACATACAGGAAGACTTGAAAAACAGACAGAATCACCATGTCCCTGAATGGGATGGCTTGACTCCATACTGTAAAGATAATCACTTCTCCCCAAATTAATTTGAGTTAAACTTTTAAATCAAAGTTCTGAAGGATCTTATTTTGGTGGTAAGAGGAATTTAATGAAATGATATAAGGTTTATCTTAGGGAAAAAATCTGGTAAATAGAGCTAATTCTTTTCTCCTTTTTAGAAAAGAATAATGAAGAAATATTTATACCTTCAGATATTAAAATGCATTATGAGGCAAATTAATTAAAACAGGGTGGTAAAGGCCAAAGAATAGCAGACAGAATAGAAAAAAATCTAGAACTAGGTCCAAGGACTTGTAAGCATTCAGTGGAAGTTCAAATCAGTGGGGAATTAATTTGTTATTTTAAAAAATTATTCTTGGACAAATGGTTGGTAACATAGGAAAAGAAAAAGGTTAGATTTATATTTTATACCATGCACCAAAATAAATTCCAGAAGGATTTTATTTTCAGATAAATGTCCAGAAAAAAATAACCAGAAGGATTGAAAATTTAAGTGTTTAAAATGAAATGATGGAAAAACTAAGAAGGAAATTTACATGAGTATCACTGTAGTCTTGGGTTTAGAGCTTTATAAACAGGGTAGAAACAATAAAACTAGGAAAAGATTTAAATACATTAAAATTTTACATTTCTATAAGTGAAAAGTGACATAAATAAAAGATAATAACAAGTTATAGAAAGTTTTGCAACGTAGATTACTTTTTAAAGATTAACCCTAATCTTTTAAACCCTAAAAAGCAGTTTAAAAGACCATCCCAATAGAAAATAGGCTGACTACACAAAAAATATGTAAGCCAATAAACAACCAAAAAATCTCAACTTCACTAGTAACTAAAGAAATGAAAAAAATCAAGGAAGATGTAATTTTTATTAAGTAGCCAAAGATTTTTAAAGAATTTCAATATTCAGTATTGGCCAACTAGTGAGTGGGAAGTGGGCACTGTCATATCCTACTAAGGAAAATGCAAATTGATACAGTCTTTCTAGACTCGTGATATCTCAGAGAACTTTCTGGGATGATGGACACGTTCTGGACTGTTCAGTGCAGCTGGTATGAGGCTACTGTGGTACTAGCCATATGCAGCTATTGCACACTTGAAATGTGGCTAGTGCAGTTAAGGAAGAGAACTTTTTATTTCGTTTAACTAATTTAAACTTTAATAGCCACATGTGGCTAGCATATTAGATGGTGCAGACAAGAAGATAATTTGGCAATGTGTATCAAATGCTTTTTAAAACTGGGGAAACTACTTTTCCATCTGGCAATTCCTGTCCTAAAAAAAATAATCCAAGATCGCCCTAAAGAAGTGCCTATATGAATGTTCATGGCAGTGCTTTTTATAATAATAAAGCTGAAAATTACCTAAATGTTGAACAACAGGAGACTTATTAAGGCATGATACATGCATAGTTTGCATAGTTTTGAATATGCACATATGCATGCTTGCAAGATATTTTAGGAGGGATATTTAATGGTCATAATATACTCTTAGGTAAAACTACAATTACCAAGCATTATATGTGCATTATGATTCTACCTTTGTAAAAACTCTAAACACACACGTGTATGTCTCTATTTACCCAAGATGTAATAGTATTTCTGTCTAAAAAAGATTTTTTAATTCTTCTTTTATATTTTTCTGAATGTTCAAAGTTTTCTACAATGAACATTATGTTGCTTTTACATTTGACAAAAATAACTTATTTTGAGTTTTTAAAAATTCAAGTGTAAACTCAGAGAAGACAAGTAGTGATTCTATAGCATCTCACTACGCTGATGGACAGTGACTGTAATGGGGTTGGTGGGGGGACCTGATGAAGGGGGTAGTTTAATCACCATAATATTGCACATGTAATTGTAGATTAATGATACCAAATTAAATTATTTTTAAAAAATTCAAGTGTAAGGAGGGTCTCTAACTAGCATGCTGAACTCCCAGCATGTGATTATAGCGGGTGCTGCCTCTTTTATATTGAATCCTGGAGTCCATCTCTAAATGTACCATAGGATCCATTGCCTTTACACTGGGGACCCAAAGATGCTCCAGGAAAAAAAATGATGGGAAGCTCTTCACAGGTACCTACCTTTGCATTTAGGGGACTCCTCTGTTTTCCTCTAAGTTGTCCTATTGCTTGAAGTGAGGGATATTTTGCGCTGAATGAAAAACTTGATAGACCCTGGTATGAGAGCATGCACACCTCCAGTTTGCCATCTTGATCCAGGCTAATTTATGTGGTCATTGAGCCCAGAGCTGGGGAGTGGGTCAAAAGGCAGTGATGGCCAAACAACAACAAATGTTGGCGAGGATGTGGAGAGAGGGGAACCCTCCTACATTGCTGGTGGGAATGCAAATTAGTTCAACCATTGTGGAAAGCAGTATGGAGGTTCCTCAAAAAACTCAAAATAGAAATACCATTTGATCCAGGAATCCCACTCCTAGGAATTTACCCCAAGAATGCAGCAGCCCAGTTTGAGAAAGACAGATGCACCCCTATGTTTATTGCAGCACTATTTACAATAGCCAAGAAATGGAAGCAACCTAAGTGTCCATCAGTAGATGAATGGATTAAGAAGATGTGGTACATATACACAATGGAATATTACGCAGCCATAAGAAAAAAACAAATCCTACCATTTGCAACAACATGGTTGGAGCTGGAGGGTATTATGCTCAGTGAAATAAGCCAGGCCGAAAAA
>JAQQAC010020896.1:47199361-47486726 GCA_029783875.1 Phataginus tricuspis | reverse complement strand
CGGGGGGGGACCTGATGAAGGGGGTAGTTTAATCATCACAATATTGCTCATGTAATTGTAGGTTAATGATACTAAAATAAAATAAATTGTAAAAAAAAAAAAAAAAAGGCAGTGATGGCAAAGAGGATACTGGTGGTCCCCACGGACCTGGTCTTCGGTCCTAGAAAGAACCTCCTCTAACGGTGCTGTCCAGCACCCAAACACAGCACAGTGCAAAGGGAAAGCATGCTGACTAACTTTTTCCTGGGGCTTCTAAGATCCTTGGGCTGGCTAGACGCTGTCTACAGGCTAAAACCAATGGATCACAGGGCACTGAATTCACCGTTCTTTGACCCACCCCCAACTCCCTGGTATCCAGCAAATGGATCTCTTCTTTTCCATGACAGTCAAATACAGCTCATTTCAGATTTCAGCAGGATGCATCTCTGGCCTGGAGGAAATCCAGATTATACATTTAATGGAACATCATGTTTTCTCAGCCAGGAGCACGGCTTCATAATCACCAGCTAGAGAACCGCAGTAACACAATAGGGCATTATTAGAGGCTTTAGCGATGGGGCTGGCGGACTGGGCTTCAGGAGGCTTTATACTGATGGAATTTCATATTCATTTGAACATGCTTTCCTGGTTACAGTCAGGAAGAGTAGATTGCTGGGAATTCACCCAGGGATTTGAAAAGTCAGATTTGGAAGGGCTCTCTCCAGAGAACAACAACAGTCAAGGAGCTGCCGCTAGGCTCCTCTAAGTCTTCCAGGGGTCCCCTAAGATTAATGCACCCGTTGAACAACCCATGGACATAAGTGTGCCTTTTCCCTCTCACAGAACTCCTCTGTTATTATACTATATATTTATATATGACACATTGGTCTGTTTTATAGAGAGCTGTCAGTGACTTAAATGGAAAAAGAGGATTCTCCACCATGAGTCTTGGGGAAGTCCTGGCTTGTGTTCATGTGTGCCCTAATGGCAAAGATAGAATTTTTAGAGGTAGAGAGCAGGAGGTGTGGAGTAGGTGATGGGCCAAAGGATGACAGTAAGCACTGAATATCTTGATTTACAGGACTTCCCAAAGCCATGACCTGGCACCCAGGAAATCCTTACACTTGTATGGGCCCCTCCACAGACTCATCATGGGCTCCTTCCCCATTAGAGCCCCCGAACTCCTCCCTCTGCTACTTCAGTTTTGTTCAGCACCAATTTTCTCATTCTCTTTTCCCCATCTGAGGGGACCCTGTCTTGCCGCTCACCCAGAGTTCCCACCCCAAAACCCACAATTAGATGATCCTGTCCATGGTGGCAATGGTCTGTAGGACCATTACTATGTGTTCTCCTCCAGGATCATTAACAGATGGTCCTTAAACAGATGTTTGTGGAAGTAGACTGGGACCCTCACCACCAGGTATAGTACTGTTTTTCAGAGAAAATGCCTCTGGGTTCCCAACTACTTACTTAGAATAGAAATGTTTAGAGTCAGAACTGAAGCCTCCCAACACTTACACTGTCTCACAGGTGCTCCAAAGACGACCTCACCTGGTAGCTAAGACATGTGCCACTGTCCCTAATTTACAGATGAGAAAAGTATTAATTTTGTAAAACCCATTCGGTTAAGTGACCTTCCCAAGGACCTAGGATTAGCTCATGACAGAGCTGGGACGATGTCTGCTCCTGACATCCCGCCCAGCTCTTTCCACTCATCCCTGTCCCGCGCAGTTGGGCCATAATGAGAAGCACATGGCAGTACAGCTAGAGGAACTGGGTGGATTCCAGGAGTTAAACATCCCTGCATCAGAGTTTCAGTAAATGATGGTGCATAAGGCAATCAATGTTACTTAACTGAGGAGCTGCTACATTGCTGTTACACCAGCTGTAGTTGATTGAAAGTTTCAGGGACTCCAACCCATTGCAGTCCACAGAGATGCTTCAGAGATCCGGGGGGTGAACTGATGGACAGGATTCGAAGGTGTGTCCAGAATATCTGATTATGATGTACTTAGGCCCAATAAACTAGTAATTTGTTCAGATTGAATCTGATGGGAAAACAAAATTCAACTCTGGAGATGTGTTAAAACACAAGATGCAGCTTGTTTTTAGAGGAGGGTTTCGAGAGATGAAAATGCAAAATTAGCTCTGAATCAGGAAAGCAAAGAAAGCAAAGGTATTAGAGGATACCTTGAAAATGCTACAATAATAATTCTAAGAGGCATCATTTTAAAGAAGTTTCTCAGACCCCAGGAATGTTCTTCCTTCCATTTCTTCCTTCCTTTTTTATTTTTGTATTGAAATGGATTTTTATGGTTGGTTTTAAATTTCCTCCCCTTAGGTTTGGAGAGGACTTAATCCGGCCAAGTAATAGTTGTTAGGACTGCCTACAAACTGGAAGGATTGGTGTAAGGGTCAAAAATAAACAAATCAGGCATAAATGTTTTGTTTTGTTTTGTATTTCTGTCAGGGTCGGCCAAATAATTACCTCTGGTTTCCTTAGTTGAGGAGACCTGGTACAACTCAGTGTCAGCTGAGAACAGAACCCAGGAGTGTCAGAGGAAGCACCCATCCCAAGATAACCTGTAATTATCTGCAAATGCTAAAAGGACTCCCAGTGGTCCAGGAACAAACGCTGACATCCCTTGGCAAGACTTGGCTGTCACATAAATGCAAATGAGATTTGCTTTATGCTGATTTAGAACGCGTGTCTATTTTTGACATGAGGCCAAGAGACTGGATTTCTCCTCTCCCAGAGATTACTCAGCAGCAAAAGACAAAGTGGGTATTTGGACATTTCCTGACATGTTTCCTAGACATGCCAGGTTGATACTGAAAAAAGTAATTAGGTTTCTTCAATTCAGCTGAGCTGATTCTTTCAGCCATCTGGCCCGAGTATGTTCCCCAATCCCGTCACAAGTGTGTACTCCCTTAAAGGCATGGACCACACAATGCCTACTGCAAGCAATGCCCTGTTCTGGGAGCTGCAAGGAATGTAGAAGAAGCAGGATGCAGTTCCCAGACTATTTGCTTTTTAGGCCGAAGGACATTAGAAGGACTCCAGGTAGCCAGAGCTAAAGGCTTCTGGGGGATCTGGGGCAGGAGGCAATAAAGTCCATTTTAGATTAACAATAAGAAGAAATAATAAGTAACATTTCCTGAGGCTTTGCTACCTGCCAGGCACTGTGGTAAGTGCTTTGCCTGTGTGATCCTGTTTAGTCTTTACAACCACCTAAGGTCAGTATAGTCATCATCACCGTCTGATACACGAGGAAACTGAGGTTTAGAAAGGTTAACCAAGGTCCCTCCAAGTAGTGAAACCCAGCCTCAAGCCCAAGCCTCTCTGACTCATGATATACGCACAAAGATGAAAAGAATCTAAACAAGTGAAAGAACATTGAATCAATCAGGGTAGGTTAGGTAATGCTGTGGTAACAAAATCTTCAAAATCTCAGGGACACAGAACAGCAAAAGTATAAACCTTTCTTTATGATCTCTGCCTATGCTACATGTCTGGTGGGGGTCAGCAGGGGCTCTGCTCATGGTAGTTGTTCTGGGAGCCAGGCTGGTGAAGACTCCTTCTCAATACCAACTTCTACCGTCCCGGCTGCAAGGGAAGAAAGTGCTGGCGGGTCTCTCGCTGGTAATTAAATACTCCAGCCAAAAGTGACGTGCATTCTTCCACTCACAACCCATTGGTCAGAAGTTGTCACTTGGCCTCACCCTGTGAAAGGAGGGTGAAAAATGTCATCCTCCCATATATCTAAAAGGAGAGGAAAGCCAGATATGAGTGGGCATTAAAGCCTATACTGCAAACTTATACTTATATACTGCTTTTGGCCTGAGTAAGCGAGAAAGGAGTAGTCACTGAGAGAGATAAGAGATAAGCCTTTTAGAAGAGAGTCAGTTTTGAGCTAGGTCTTAGATATATTCCTCAGCCTGGAATTCCTATCAGACATGATAGTTCAGAGCCACCCATGAGGCAGGGATTGCTCTTCCCCCACTCCTCTATTCCTCCCATACTTCAGATGAAACATTCAGTGCACTGGGCAGGGTTAAAGTAGATTACATGGACAGTAGAAATGGAGATTAGACAAGCTCTCCTGCCACCTACATATTACATGAGTGTCTGAAAACTAAGAATCGCTTTTTCCATAGTTTGTGGAACATGAGGGCATTTGGAAGGCTGGAAGGGAGAGCTGCCCGTGGACCACTGCGGCAGCTGAACCAAGAGGATGCCGTCTATTGCAGAGGCTAATTCAGAGCTTGAATAAGAGTATCAGAGCTCCAGCCAAAAGTGTTTCTCAGTGGAGGTGCCTTTAACATTTTCAGTGGGACAGTTTTTCATTGTGAGGGACCATAGGATGCTTAGCATTTCTGATCTCGTTTTGTAAATGCCATTAGCCATTCTGGCCATTGCGATAACCAAGAAATAAACGCCTCTACATCTATTCTAAATGCCTTCCTGTAGGATGGTACCACTCTTGTTAAGAACTCTGACTAAAAGACTCCAGGGTAAAGCAAGGCATGCTGATAATGTTAATTCCTAAAACCCCAGGATGACATCTGAGCAGGAGGACCATTCTGCTGGAGGAAGAAGTGGGGAGGTATGAGTGATGAAAGGCCAGTGGAAATTGTAGACCTTGGAAATGAGTTCTCTACAATAGTGGTTCTCAACCAGCAGCAGAGCAGAACCTCAGGGGACCAAGGTAGGCATGTATATTTTGGAAAAGCTTCCTAGGTGATTCCGATGGGGGTCTCTCCTTCCCACAGTAAGTCATGAGACTGAACAGGGAGACCAGGAAAGCTGCCCCATAGTGATGGCCTTTCTCCTCTATGGGGAAGATGTAGCCGAGGCAGCAGACATCTCAGAACAGGATGCCAAGCAGAGTTCTTATTTTAGGTAATGGTAGGAAAGCCCAACATGACATGGGGGAGGAAGAGCAAAGGACTAACCTACGCTTTGCCCTTCAGTGTTGCCAGGTCCTGCCATGTGTGCATACACATGTAAACCATGGTGATTTCCAGGCAGGCCAGTGTTCCCTTCCAGTTAAGACTCCATGCATGAAACGTGGCCCCAGTGCATCATGGGAATGAACTGAGGCTCAGGCACAAGGGTTAAGAGAGCTAACTTTCTAAATAGGCATCTCTAGCTTCACACACCAGCTCAACCTTTCACCAGGCTTTGTGACCCTGAGAAAATTACTTAACCTCTCTGAACCTCAGTTTCCTCATCAGTAAGATATATATTAACATTTTTGCCTTGCAGAAGCGTTGTAAGGACTAAATACTATTAGATTAAAACCATTCATGAAACATTTGGGATGTGAATACCCAGATGATAGATGGAATAGTTATGGTGACAATGGTGATGGTGCTGGTGGATTGGGAGTGATGGTGGAGGTGGTGGTGGTATCTCCCTTAGAGAAAGACGATGCGGTCCTCTAACAAAAGAAACCTCCCTAGACTCCAAGCAGGACTACCTGGCTACGGTAAGGAAGGCATCAACTCAATTTAGTATTTATCAAACTGTGCAAAACTTTTGGAATTACAGAATGCTTCAGACTTGTCCCTGGCTCTCAAGGATTTCAGTTTAGTAGAAGAGACAAAGGGCAACGGAAACAGAGTTAGTGAAATAATTAATTTTGGTCAAGATGAGAGAGGCTTAGGAGGCTACACAGAGATGGTAATCAGATCTGATACTTGAACGCTGAGCAGGATTTTGTCAGATGACAAAGTGAAGAAAAAACATTGTTAGCAAAGGGACAACATTCAAGATAGCAAGGTGACCCACTCTTTCTGATGACAGGGAGAGTGACAGAAAAAGTTTCTGGACAGTGGATTTTCTGGACAGTGATAGGTTATATATATATATGTATAATTTATTCTTATAGTAGGAATGAGCTGAAAGAATAAATGAAATTGAGAGCTCTTTCGTAATGAGGAGCTACAGGGCCTGATGAGCAATTGGATGGGAATTCATGGGAGAGAAAGAGCTGCGAGATTAAGAGCAGGTTTCAGAAGGAAAGAGGAGTTTGGTGTGGACACGGTGAGTCTGAACATGTGGGCACTTGGGTGGAGATGCTGAACAGGCAGCTGGATTTACACCCTGCACCTGAGAGTAAGACTGGAGTGCTGTTAGCCCGAGGGGAGTAGTTGGAAATGTGGATGTGGATAATAAGTAATAACGAGATAATATCAAGATAATATCGGGATTTAAAAATGCCAGAAAGAGGTGGAGTTTAATGAGGAAGATGGCCAGGGTCCAGCCTAGAGGAATGGCTAACAGGAAGGTCTGGGCCAAAGAAGAAACTACAGTAAATAGAGCTGAGAATAAGTTGCTAGAACAGTCGAAGAGAACCGGTAAAGAGGCAAGGAGAGAGAGAATTTCAGTAAAGGGATGATCAGCTAGAGGTTTTCTCCCTAAAATCATCTCCTCCTCTTTTTCAAGTCTTGGTCCACAATGTCACCATAAACCTAGTCAATGAAGTCGAAGATCTGGGAGGAAGCGTCTTTCAGAGTCTGCGAGGCCTGGCGGCACCTTTCCTTTGTCCGCCCCGTTCTGTGCCTTGTCGTTGCCTTAGTTCAGGCCTTTACCATTTGTCACCCATTTCACCGAGACAGTCTCTAACGTGGTCTCTTTGCTTCCTTTCTTTCCTCTTCTCTCCTACCCTGTATTCTTGACAGTGGTACCAAACTGACCTTTTTTGGAACACAAATCTAATCTTGACAGCATCTTCCCAACCCTTTAACCTTTAAACACTTCCAAAGCTCTTTTAGGATAAACGCCTTCGCAAGGTATTCAAAGTCTTGCAGCTGAGGCCCATGTTTCCCTAGCTTCATCTGTTACCCCACCTCCAGCCCTCATGATTTCCAAGTGAACTGTACTCTGCAGCCCCTACACTGACCCATGCTCTTCCTGGCCTTCAGGTGGGATGCTGCTCATCACCTCTCCCATCGTAAATAGCTGATGCCCTCTTACCCTGTGAGATGGTCACTAGTACTTGCTGCCCTCCACTAAGTGACTCCCTGTGGAAGAGAACATCAAGAACAATGGCCTCCCATGTTCTGTCTTCATTCAGAGCCTGTCCTTGTTCAGAATCTCTCGAACTGATAACAACTCATATCGTGGCATAGGCTGCAGGATGGTCCGTTATTAAGAGATGGGGAGGAATAACCCCTAGTGTTTGTCATCTGGGGTCTCATTCAGTGGCCTTATTGTCTTTTCCTCAAACCCTGGTGCTCAAGCATATACAGCTCCAATTAGTAAATACCTGTAGGAACCACTCAGAACAGAGCTTTCACAAGATCTTGGTGGCAAAATGTCCAATATCAGAATCATTGTCTTCCTACCACCCTTCCTTGTGTAAAAGATAATGCAAATGTCAGGGTAATGGAAATTATATAGCAAGTAAGTGAAAAGTGAAGTGTCCTGTCACTCTACACCAGTCAAAACCATCAGCAATATAAGGGAAAAGGAAATACAAGATGCCACTGGGCCGCCGTAATCTAACCACAGATAAATGCGTGTATGGCCCAAGGCATTCCTAAGCCTATGCTCGTTGTCCTAGTACTGGTATTAATAGCTTCCTGTTTACCTTATTCCTATTTTATTTATTTTTATTATTATTGATTTTATTTACTCCCAATTTAATAGTTTTCTGTTTTACATTTTACTCTTGAAAATGTCTGTCTGGGTTTTAAATTATGTGGTCCTCCTGATTGCTGATTCCTTTTACGAATTGTCATAAAAGACACAGTGTTAAAGGAACAAAAGAGGAGAGTATTGAAGGCCAAACAGGAGAAGCCCCTTGTTCACCTTAGTCCACTGAAAACAACACCCTGAGTCCATTAGGTGCTCCCATTTTATGTCTTTCCTGGGATCCCCACTCCCAAATTCCCTTAATAATTTGTGGTAATTCTCTAATACTTCTCATCATCTTCGCACCTAACACTGTAATTGTAATTGTACGTTTCCTGACCTTGCCATGGGGAGGTGGTGTTGCATAGGTGTTACAAGGTTTAAATACCAGAAGGGAGAGGGTATGAGCCTAGTGTTTAGACTAAGAACCTGGTTCCAGAGCCAAACCCTCCTGAGTTCAAATCCCACTTACTGGCTGAGGTTACTTCACCTCTTTGGGAGCTGAGTTTCCTCATCTGTAAAAAGGAGATGATAACATCGTCATTAGGGTTGCTGTGCCCAGAACAAAGTCCTATGAACACATAGGAAGTGTTCACTAAGTGGTAGCTATTGTTATTAAGTGGCAAGTGTTATTAAGTGTAAAGTGCTCAGCATAATGCCTGCTTAGTAAGTACTCAGTGAATATGAAGTGTTATAATTATTAATCTTTATAGATTCAAAGGCCATACCAGGTACTCAGAACTCAGTTTGCTGAATGAATAAATATTAGCTGTTGTACTTATGCATACTATAAATGAGATGGGAGCTAAGAAAGTCTTCATGCTTTAGCAGAAATAAAGGCTTTGGCAAGTTTTGGAAGTGCTATTTTGGGGTATCATAAATGCAGAAGCTAAAATTTAATGAGCTGAGGGGCTTAGTGGGAGGTGAGAAAGGAAAAAAAGTTTGTTTATGACTTAGGAACATAGATGGTTAGCTTCTCCTTCACCACCTCCCCCCACTATCATCTAGAATCGCCCCATCCCCCGAAAAGAAGAAGAAAGAGGCGTCTGGGGGGACCTGCATCAGGTCCTAAGACTAAAGGCACTGACATTGACATGCAACACGCTTGTAAGAAATTCCACCAGAAACAAAGCAGATGGACTGAGTTTAAAGGAGGTCAGCCAGGATCTACTCTCAGCTCTGTTGCCAAGTTGTGAAAAAACAGATACAGGAAGATTCTGGAGGATCCCCAAGAACATCCCAAATCTGGAAGTGAGTTTGAAGACTGGGATATAAGAGGGATGAGAACCATCCCCGCGGAGCCTCGCTGCCCTTGGGTGTCAACATCACCCAGAAGCAGCTGCACGGCATACTCACACGGACAGTAAGCGACCAAAGAACCCGTGAACACCGGGCATCGTCCTAAAGTGACCTGTGCGGCAGTGCTGAGTCCTCCCCAAGGTCCGGGGCCTCCTAGGAAATGGCAGTGTTTGGTCTTTGATTCTGTGGACGCTGTAGAAATAAAGTCGGGTATGGCACAGTGTGAACCTAGAGTAGAGACCAGGCCAAAAAACCCTACATATGGCAAATTGGAATTGGTGTAATCAGGTCCAAAACAAACAACAACCCTTGCAAGGATGAAATTCATCTGTGGGAAATGATGAGGGTCTATTCCATCCCCTACTGTCCCCTAATTGATGGGACAATAACATAAGCTTACTTTAGCCATCAAGACCAATTCCCTTCCACCAGATTAACTTCTTAGAGAGGTTTGTAAGGGTGAGATGATGAAAAAGAAAAAAAATACTATTTGGGATGCATATACCAGATCTGGTTACACTTTCCCACATTCAAGGATAGGGCCTACAGAATTGTAGCAACTTAGAATAAGGGATTAAACAGAATTCCCGAAGTGGAAGAACATGTTTATGGAAAGAATTTTCAACAGGAAAGAGATCATTTTGGCAACAAATGTTTTATGATTTCAATAATGCTAAATAAAATAAGCAATTTGTGAAATAGGAGATAAAATAGAAAATGCAAAGACAAGACCTAGAACATTAAGGAAATATAATATAGAAAAATGTAAAGTCACCTGAAAAGCAATAAAGAGCAGAACTGACAATGTAGAAAGTGAAATAAATAAGGAAGGTGTGTTTGAGAAATTCTCATAATTTGAATAGGAAACGAGATAAAAGTGATGAGAGAGAAGATGATAATGACTGACAACAATAGATATCCAAACTAGATAATTTGGGTTGCTAAAGAATAGTCTAGAAGAAGCATTCAAGATTTAATAGATGAGAACGCTCCTGACTTAAGAATAACCTGTAAATGCAGATTGAATAGTCTCATCAACTAATAATCATAACTAATTAAAAAAATAATATTCTGGGGAAGATGGGTGGGAAGGGAGGGATAAGAGGGTAAAAGGGGTATTACAATTAGCAGACGTAAGGTAGCGGGGCTACGGGGAGGGCTGTACAACTCAGAGAAGACAAGTAGTGACTCTATAGCATCTCACTACGCTGATGGACAGTGACTGTAATGGGGTTGGCGGGGGGGACCTGATGAAGGGGGTAGTTTAATCAGCATAATATTGCACATGTAATTGTAGGTTAATGATACCAAAATAAATTGTAAATAAAAAAAAAAAATAATAATATTGACATTTCCTGATGAAAATTTTTAACTGCCAAGACAAAAGAAGGATTTTATGAGTGGCAAAAGACAGGTTATTACAAAGACTATAACATTAAATGGTGCAGAATTTTGATGGATAAATTTATGACCTAAAATGTTATAAATACAATTAAAAACAGAATGGATTCTCAATAGAGAAAGTAAAAAATGTAAATTTGTATGAAGGATGGAGAAAAATTAACCATACTACATTCACATATCCAAAACAAGTACAATTTACTTTTAGCTCCTAAACTCTCTTCCTTCCAAGTCCATTTTCTGGGTGGTAGGAAGTATGGAAACTCCTACATTTTGAACCAAAGTGATAATATTAGTCCAATATCATTATTTAAAAAAAATCCCTTTAGTCAGAATGCTCTGTCTTCCCAGTTTTGTCCTTCCCCAACAGAATCTGAACATTTGAGAGAAACTAAGTTGCCCTATGAGTAGGTCCTTTGGTTTTAGACCAGTTGGTTTCATGGAAAGTTCTTTCACATCTTCAAGGAATAGAAAATTTCAATATCAGTTAAACGGTTCCAGAAAACAGAAAAAAGATGGAGAGTTTCCCAGTTTATTTTAGGAAGCTAACATATAGCTGATAGCAATAGCTAATAAAGATAACACATTCATACGCAAAACTTCCAACCAAATTTGAATAAAAACTTTAAATCCAAAATCAAATTTCATTAAACCAAAACTAACAGTATAGTAAAAGAATAATATACCAAGGCCAAGTAAAATGTATCCTAGAAATGCAAGGGTGCTTCAGTATTTAGGGAATGTATAAAGGGAAATCACATATATCTTCAGTGTTGAAGATAGAAACCAAATCATTTTCTCAAAATCATTTTCTGACATCTCTCTGAACACTTAAAATATTCGAAGGACATAGACGATATGAATGATTAATGAGGTTGATTTAATAAATACATTTTAAACCTTATACCCCACAAAGAATAAACTTCCCTTTCAAATGTCCATAAAATATTTGTTAAGTCACAAAGAATGCCTCCATATATATCCCCAGGCACAATTTTTCCAGTCCACATCCTCAGCAATAAATAACAGGAAATGATTAGTGAAAGTACACTAAAACGTCATCTACCAGGAAAAAAAATAGGTAGAATTTTTATATTACCTTGTCATGAGAAAGACTGAAAGACAGTTGCTGTCTAGGACAGAGGTTGGCAAGCTACGGCCCGCAGCCTGTTATTGTAAATAGAATTGTGTTGTTCACCATGCCTCGTTGTGTTCATGTGCTCTCAATGCTACTTTTGTGCTACAGTGGTGGAGTTGAGTAGTTGCTATGGAGACCCTGTAGTCCTCAGAGCCTAAAATATTTACTGCCTAGCCCTCTGCAGAAGAAGTTGGCTGACCCTGGACTAAGAAAATATTTGCACCCCAGTAGAAAATGGGCAAAGAATATTGATTCCAGGGTTAGCTTCGTGGGCGTGGGACTGTGCAGTCGCCCAGAGGCCCCGAACTTAGAAAGGTCTGACACTGAGTCTAATGCTCTGCTGTCACCATCTTAAATTCTTAATTTTTGAACAAGAGACCCTCATTTTCATATTGCACTGGATTCTGCAAATTATATGGCTGGTCCTAACTGATACTCAGTGTTTCTAAAACAAAAGTCAAATGAGCAATAAATATGAAAAAAATATAAATACAGCCAAATAAAAACTATAATGGAAATCTATTTTCATTTATAAAATTTACAGATATTTCAGAAAGAGCTAATCTGAGTGTTAGTAAGAGGAAGAAAACAAGCACTTTGTCTCTTGCTCCTGGGAGTTTAATAGACGTTAACAGTGGGAAGTGACTAACAGTGGCCTCTGGGTCCTGTGTGCCCGCTGAGCTCCCAGCAGGATGCTTGGCACCTTACAAACACCCGATTGAACTCTCAAAACAATCCTTAGGAATAGACACTTTTTTATTCCCTTTGCATAAAGTAGGATGCATAAAGAAAGTGAAACGCATTGAGCAAATGTCATTTGTCACACTAGTAAGTGGAAGAATAGGAGTCTGAACTCCTGTCAGCCACCAAGGTGGTGCTCATAACTGCTTGTCTGAATGGCCTCAAGAATAAATTGTCCCACATGTCTCGGGATGGAGAGGCTTGGTGATAGCTATCAAGAGTCTTAGAATTTTGTATAAATTTTAACCCAGAAAGTCTTAGGAATTTTAAAAATTCCAGTATAAAGAAATGCAAATCACAAAATATGTGTCTCGGGGTAGAAACAAATTATTTTCCCTATACTCGAATGTGTAGAAAATAATTTAAAGCTGCTTTGTTTATCCTTGAAAGACCCTCCTGCTGGGTATAGATATGGTGAGGAGGAGAGGCAACTTTCTTCCAAACTGGAAATCTAAGGCCAATGCAAGAATTGTGCAAACACTCGGTAAATTTAAGTCTTTTACATTTTGCCACCCCACCCCACACTTCTCCTGCTCAGATGGCTGTGTGTTTGAGGGGGCCTTACTGTACCTCTGCGGCATGCACATGAAAGGGACATCTGACTTGTCATGGCAGCCACAATACTCTCCCTTGTCTGCTGGTGATTGCCTGGTGCTCATCCACAGATTAACTGCTGCCTTTGGCAGGGAACCTGTGGGTCTCACTGATCACATCTCAGGGTGCATTTCAATTATGGGAAATGCCTTTCGGGGAGCTAACAATTTTCTGATTTTGTGTTAAATTTGCACCAAAAGTACCAATAGTTGATACCAGAAAATGTTTTTTGGCTTTTCCTGGTGTGTATATGTATGTGTGTTGGAAAAGATAAATTAATAGAGAGGAAAAGAGTACATATTTTGCTATATATCCTAATGGTCATGATCCAGAAAGAATATAGTTTACATCTTGACAAGAGTATATATATACTTATACATAATTGACCAGAAGTTTCATTTATTATTACTTTCTGCTACAGTATGCAACAGATCCTGCTATTTCTATTCTTTTTTTCTTTTTTTTTTGTTATGTTGGCAACATCCCACCAAACTGAGTTTCCAAATCCATACTAGGTTGCATTCTACAGCTGGAAAGTCATTGTTTTCATAACTGTCAGACTGACTAAAGGGGAAATTCCTCACAAGTCAGTCATGTGGGGCTAGGGTCTCCCTAACATAGACAGGAGTGGGGTGGGTAGCCCCATCCTCACAGAACAGGAACAGTGCTCATTGGCTTGGTTTGGATCTGGACTGGTGTATGAAGAAGTCAGAGTGGAGACAAGAGTCAAGGTCAAGCTTTCTGAGCAGGAGGGAGGCCTGGCCATAACCCCAGTCTGTAATGGGGAAAAGGGCTGAAGGCCTGGGCCAAGTTAAGGGCTCCAGCCAGTTAGAGTGCAATTCGAGGCTAGGAGGGAGGAGAGGAAGGCCAGGGAAGGAACTGGGGAGCAGAGGGAGAGAGCCTTTGACGGCAGAACTAATTGCTGGTCCCGTTTAGTTACGCCTGAGGCTGCCATACCCAGGATTAGCTGGGGACCTGGGTGGGTCACTGAATACATCAGTGACTTCAGCCGGGTGGGGCTAAGGAAAAGCAAGAACTCACAGTTTTATAATTTCCATCCTTAGAGCGAGTCGCTCTTCCAGGATTAAAAGACTCTTGCGTGGTGGTTCCAACTGTGAGCTCTCTTCTTCTCCTTTGGTTTTATTCTACACCCGTGTGCAAAAGAAGGAGGGACAATTTAAAGTCAGTTTGGCCCACTTGATTCTGGGTCTGGTTGTATGTGTGGCTAATGGAAAGAGCCTGTGTTTTCTAAGGAGCTTAACCACAGGGAGGTTTGGAAACTTACATAAACACAAAAGAATGTATTTCAGAAAACAAGTCATAATGAGACTCAGAGTTCTTATTTTGCTCCTACTCTTTGCATATTAGACCCTTGGAAGTAATCTGAGGGCAATGCTGGGTTGCATGCAAAATCCCTCACTAGGAACACACAGTGGACGCTATATCACAAAAATTGGTTGACGCCCTACAATGTTGCAAACGCTGGAGAGGGCATAGGAAAACAAAAATAAGTAAGAAACTCAGGAGCTGGCCCCAGGAATTACCTTCTTATGGGCCTGGTAATGAGGACTGGTAGCTTTGCCTCCCCTAGGAAGCCCTTCTCAAAACCAAGTCAGGAGGTGGTGTGAGAAGGCGTTGACCCTGATTTTGAGTGGACCCCGATACACTGAATGAATCTTCAAGTCACAGAACTCTGGGAGTGTGTTCAAGCAGAGTTCCGAGGAGGCTCTTTGAATTCCATCTTTTGCTGAGATATGTCCATGTGGAACTAAGGCACAGAAGGCCGAGAAGGGGCCTGAATCCCCTGCACCATCTCAGCTGGCCTATGGAAATCTTCAGGGGCTAGAATTGCTTTTGAGTTAACATTGAATTGAGTCAAATATCAGGGACCTTTCAACATCCACTGATTTCTAGAACATGGGCATTTCAACTCTGTGACAATAGTTTGCTCAACAATTTGTTGTTAAAAGCAATTAAAAATATCCATGCAGCCCAGTGGACTCTGTACTTATACTTGAACTAAGAAGGAGTTTTTATTTCCACCATGCAACTCTGGTAACAATGGGTAGGTGAACCATTACTGCCTGAAGAGGACATCAGAACTCCATAGTTGGGATTTAAAAATCATTAGCACTTCAACAGGTTGGCATGATCAGTGAGATGTTTTATGCATTGTAGGGTGGAAAGAAGCTGGAACTGGATCCACTCTCTGCCACTTCCCCAACCAACACCCTACTTCTCCTGGATGTGACCAGGAGTCCACTTAGCTCCTCGGTATTGAGAGGAAACCAAGGGTCTGAACATGGACACGCTACCCTGAGTCACTTATTCTGGGAGTAGACACTAGGGCAAATTCCAAACCAGAAAATCAGTTTACGTGAAAGAGTGCAAGTGAGACCAACTGAGTCAAAGACCCAGCATATCTAATCCCATGGGAAGAAGGCAGGAGCCTGGCTGAGGTCCCAGTGGGTAGTTTCCAGAGGCCCCATGAGTGAAATATTTTAGAGTTCACGGTTAGGAAGTCCAGCTGTGGCAAATGGGGGGAAGACAGGGGAGAGGAGTGGGCAACAGGCAGGCTAGCCTCCTGCTCCCGGCAATGTGGGTTAGAGAGATATGAGAGGCACCTCCAGCAAGCTCACCTCTATGCTAAAACCATAAGCAGCTAACACGGGACTCTCCTTTTCCGAGGGGTGATTTGATCTTGGGGTTCAACAGAGAATGCATGTGTGGATTAAGAAGGCTAAATAATAAGGACTAGGAGGATTCCAAGGTGAGATCTGATACCCCTATGTTCCTCTGCCCCTCCAGTAGCCCTTTGGGATCCCATGGAAGCCCAGAGAAGACAAAACCAGCTTGGTTCCCAAAATCTTAGAAGGTTGTGTTCACCCTCAGGACTTGAGAGAACAGGCTATGTACATCTCAGGTGTGTCCCAAAGAGGGAATATTTTGGTCAAGGCTTTATAATTGTGTAAAGAATGATCATGTATAAATATGAAATAGCAAACCTCAACAGCAGCAAGGCGATTGTTAGCAGAGATGGGAGAAGCCTGTCAACCCCTCCTTGCCTCCAGTTTTATCATTCATTTCAGCAGTGTCATTTTTTTTTCTTCTTGAGAAATACATTGCCTACCTACTAGCAAGAAAGTCTTCCAGATAAATCTAGACTTTTCTCAACACCCAAGGATAGTTCTTGGATCCTTCCCTATATCTACACCGATAAATCAGATCAATACCAAAATTATATGAATTTTCCATGTCAGTCAGATAGAAGAATAATGAGAATGAAATATTTTAAGACAGAAGAAACGGTGAATTATCACTGGATGACCCTGTTTGATTAGTAAAGGAATGCAGATTGATTTGTGGCTGTTAAATAGGGCCAGTCCTTGAGAACAAAGGAATAGTAACCCAAAGGTCATGCTGCACACCGTTTCCCAATTTTAGTTCAAATTCCTATTTCACAATACTTTTTCTCCCCTCCTGTATAACTCCCTCACTGCGGGACTTGTCTACTGACGAGAAAATCATACATGGGACGAAGGAGGCATAGGGATTCCTCACTAATCATTAAGCATCTTACATTACCCCTCAGTCACCAAAATTTTAGGTAGTACTTGTCCTGGTTCTATGTTCCAGGCAGAGCATTGCATTTCAGAAGTAGATACAGACAACCAGTGTTCAAGGAAATCTCCTTTTGCCAGTGGAAAGTAGTTGTAGAATTCTGGATTGGGCTGTGGTTTAGAGTCAGTCATGTGATGCCTCTTCAGAGGCGCTTACACATTGGTCCACATCTGCCAGACCCTTCCCAGGACCGCGAGGACCAGAGCATCTACCCCTGGCTGAAAGACAGCAGCCAGGATCAGACTTTGACATTTTTAGTATACAGCTGAATCCTTTCCAGGTGGATGGCTGGGATTCTAATAAAAGAGGATGTCCAAAGCCTTAAAAGCCCAGGACTGGGATTTGCAGTTCTGGTGAGCTCTTGGGAGACTCCCAGCTGCCATTAAGCTCAGACATCTATTGATGATGATTAGGTAGGTCCATTCACCATGGAGCTGTGCTCTAGAACCATTGACCCATCTTGGAAGGGACACAGGAATTGGCGGGAGCCATCTGAGTTCCAAACCCAGGGTTTTTATCCAAACAATGGTGAAAAGGCAAAGTCCAGCTGGCACAGACCTGGAGGCTTCCTTGAGCAAAAGAGGCTTCCCATCTCCAGGGTCTTCTTTCTTCCATTCAACAAAAAGGCAGATGCTGGAGAGGCAAATATCTATAAGACCCTCACAAGGCAGGCTTGATAAAAAAACGATTGTAACCTATCATCAGAGGATGATGACTGAGAGATGGACATGGTGCCCGGAGAGCATGGGACAGTGAGCCCCATCTGTGCTGGTCAACGGCAACAGGCGGAGACTGAGTTGAGTCTTGAAGAATGAGCAGGAGTTGGCAGTGTGGACACTGAGTGTCCTAAGCAGATGCAGTGTGTTGGAGGCTGAGAGACCTAACAGAAAAGGTGTTTTTTTTTTTTTGACAGGAGTGGCCCTGACTCCTTTCCCTGTAGACCCAACTCCTCACCCCGTAGCTGTGGGTTATAAGCTCCTGCCACCTAAAACTGCTTGCTCTTCCCAAAGCAATTTTATAAACAGGCCTTCCTATATGCACTCAACTAGAAGAGTTGAATTCTTTTTCAAGTGCTGACGGTTCACCCTTCTGAGGATTGCCTATTCTGATCCTCGGTCTATTTTTTTATTGTTTGCCTTTTCACTGTTTACTTGTATCAATTGTTTACATATTCTGGACACTCATTTTTGGCCTTTTATACTTGTTGCAAACATCTTCTCTCCCTGTTTTCTTGTCTTTGATTTGCTTTGGTATCTTTCTGTCATTCAGAATTGTAGACACTTCAGGTACACAAAATTATCCTTTTATTAAAAATCAATTGCTTTCTGTATCAGGTTCAAGAAACCCTTCACTAACTTGCCAACAAAAAAATCTCCTTCTATAATTCACCCAGTGGTGTAAAATTCTGTTTTTTTCCCATTAGGTTTTAATACATGTAGGATTACACTTGATATAAGGTAGTGATCTAGTTGGTTTTTTACAATTAGAAGTCCATTGTCACAGCATCATTTATTGAAGGGCTTATTCTCCCTCCCCAGTTTGTACCACTTGAGTCACCTCTGTCACTATATAGCAAGACATCACATAGGTTGAGATTTCGGTTCTCCCTTCTACTCCACTGGCCCTACTGTTATATCCTGTATCATGCATATGGGGTCTTTATATCTAATAGGGCAAGCTTTTCAACTTCCTTCTTTTTCATAATTACCTTGATGACTTTAATTTTTTTAATTGATAAGCTGTTTTTTTAATTGAAGTATAGTTGATATACAACATTATATTGGTTTCAAGGATACAACAAAGTGGTTTAACAGCTACAGACATTATTAAGTCCTCACCCCAACTAGTGCAGTTAGTATCTGTCAACATGGGAAGATGTTACAGAACCACTGGCTGTGTTCTCCATGCTGCACTTCAATTCCCATGACCAGCTTATATTATGATTGAGATTTTTGTACCCCTTTGTGCCCTTCACCCTCCCCACCCACTCACCACAACACTTCCCCCATGGTAACCACCAGTCACTTCTCAGTGTCTGAGTCTACTGCTGTTTTGTTTTGTTTTTACATTCCACAAATAAGTGAAAGTATATGGTATTTGCCTTTTTCCACCTGGCTTATTTCATGAGCATAATACCGTCTAGCTCCATCCATGTTGTTGCAAATGGTAGAATTTCTTCTCTTTTTATGGCTGAATAATATTCCATTGCGTATGTGTACCACATCTTCTTTATCCATTCATCTACTGATGGACACTTTGGTTGCCTCCATATCTTGGCTATTATAAATAGTGTGACAATAAACATAAGAGTGCATATATTTTTTTGAATCAGAGATTTTGTTTTCTTTGGGTAAATTCCTAGAAGTACAATTACTGGGTCATATGGTGTTTCTGTTTTTAGTTTTCTGAGGAACCTCCATAATGCTTTCCACAGTGGCTGCACCAATTCACATTCCCACCAACAGTGTGAGAGGGTTCCCATTTCTCCACATCCTCACCAACACTTGTTATTTCTTGTCTTTTGGATAGTGGCCACTTTAACTGGTGTGAGGTATTATCTCAGTGTGGTTTCCCTGATGACTTTTAGACATTTAGTCTTCATTTCATCTTTAAAGTCATTTTTTAAGTTTCACAAAACATCCTTTCAGCATTTTTCCTAGAATTGAAGTTACAGATTACTTTGGAGAAATCTGTGATATGGAGTCTTTCACCATATGACTATAACATATTGTATCACTTTTGTTCAGGTTGGATTGACATATCACTTATATGAGGCAGAGAAAAGTAAATTCTCATAGAGATGGAATACACTCAACCAGAATAAGAATTCTTTGGGATATTACACCATGAAAAGGAAGGCACAGAATCTACTTTGTGCAGATTCATTTTAAGTATCTGTAAAATAGGCTGAAACAAAGAAAAGATGGCAACAAATAACTCTCTTGTAGTTAACATTAAGGTAGATGAGTGCACAAAAAATAAAAGAAATCTGAAACCACTGGAAAATGTTTGTAGTACAAAATGTCAGAGCCATAAGAGCAAACTTTAACCTCAACAATTATTAAAATGACAGGCAGAAATGCAGAGCTCAGCTGAAACAGATCCTTAAGTGAAAGGAAAGCAGCATTGTAGCTCCAGAAAGAGTGAGTTAGAATGTAAAAACCTACTATGAAGTCACTGAAACAGATTGAGTACAAGCTCTATGGAAGATGCCTCCAAGCTGAACTGAAGCAGTAGTAAACGGTATCAATGAAACAGAAATCAGCCTTGCGAAGTAAAGAAGCCCCCTTCCAAGTCTAAAATTCTAGGATTCCATATGGCTTAGAGAAAGTTTCCTTCTTTTTTCAGTAAGAGGATTCCTTTTTAATGTAATGAAAGGCTGTATAGTTGTGCTTCTTTCATTAGTGTGATTAGCGTTTCATTAGATTTCCTTAAATGTCGAACTATGTACACATTCCTGAAATAAACTCCAAAAATGAACTAATTGTTCTTCTTTTGGATTCCTGCTGCATTAGTTTTGCTCATATTTTATTTAGACATTTTGCACTTATATTGACAGATGAAACTGGACTCTGTTTTTGAAGAGGAGGATTCCTTTATCTTTGTGTTAGCATCTAGTTTGTGGTAATTTCATTTAAATGAACTGGAATCATTTTTCTTCCCAGAAAAATAATTTAAATAACACAAAAATAATGGTTTCCCAAAGATTTGAAACTAACCTGTGAGTCTGGTTCGGGGACTGTGACTGTGTGGAGTGGGGGTGGAAAGGAGTGGGAGGGGAAGTATTTCTTAACAAAATATGTAAGAACGCTAACACCTTTTCAAGTAATTTCCAAAGTTACGGAAGTGTCAGATAATGCGCTCAGTTGATGGGTAGGCAAATGGGAAATAACAGACGGTGAAGAGAACATGATACAAGGTGAAGACAAATGAACATGTGATTAAGGAACTTCTGCTTTTGTTTCCCTAGATCAGGAAGTGTGCTGCACCACTGGAATGAGATCTATTACTTTGTGGAACAGTTGGCTCATAAATTCATCAGGTGAGAAACACAATGCATAGTTCTTTGGTCATGAGTAAAACCAGGCTTTATTTGCTGTTCTGCGAATTACTATTTTGGGGATGCCTTTTGACAAAGGTAGACTTTCAGATGTTGGACCGGAGACTTGACTTTGTTTTAATTTTTGCCACCACATGTTAGAATAGCCTTTGGCTTCATGTTTTCAAGAGGACGTCCGATTTGGTTATAAGACCAAAATTTTAACATTCTCCCTGTCTTGTTGAGTACTATATTCTTCTAGAAGGATCATTAACATTTTCTTTCACAGTGTGCCATGCTGGCACAAGTGGTTTAGTCTCACTGGACTCCTGTGTCAGGAGAATAGCATGTAAGGTGGCCAACTCATCCTGATTTGCCAAGAACTTTTGCAGTTTTAGCACTGGAAGTTGTACATCCTGAGATCTTCCCTCGGTCCTGGTAAACCATGATGTTGGTCAGCCTCACCCTATGCCCTATCAGGTAGAAATCTCTGAGCATTCTCAGTATACTTTCCAAGGGAGGACAGTGCAGTTGTTAACATCACCACTATAAGCATTGCAGGGGCCTAGGAGGTCATGCTTTCCAATAGGCATAAACAGCTGCTAGCACTGCTAGGAAAGGCAGTCGTTGCATACTTCCAGATGCAGCCTCCCAGGAACGCTGTGATAGCTTTCGTGGACGTGCTTGAGGCCAGTTGTCAAGACCTGTGGTAAAATTGTTCTTGGTCTGGTCATTGTAAATTCTAAAACAGCTCCACTCCTGCTTGATGACCCCTGTAGAATCTTCCAGCTGATGTGAGTGACCATAAAATTCATCTTGGAATCAGGTTCTTTATCTCAAAAGGTAGGGTCCTCCGAGACCAAAGTAGTGACAGATGTGTTCCCTCCAAATTCCCTTATTGGTCTGAACGCTTACCTGCCTGCCTGACTGGAGGGAAAAGGTTAGGAGGTGTCCTCTCTGTGATGCCAAAATTTGAAAGCTGGAGCAGGAAGCATCTAAAATAGATGCTGAGAGGAGAAGTGGGGGTGAGTTGAGGAAAAGGAGAGAAGCAGATAAATACACAAGTGGTATTGAAAACAAAATAATTAAGAGAACCGGAGAAGCTTAGAATTGAAGGGAACCATTCCCCAAGCCATCCTAAGAGGCATTCGCCACCCCTCAGCTTGATGGCTCCCTTGAGAAACTGCTGCCTTTTGAAGCAAACAGTCCAATAGTTGGACAGTTCCAGTTTCTAGAAAAGCCTTTTTGTCATTGAGCCAAAATTGCTTTTCCTGTATTCTCATCCATCTGTCCTCTGGAGTGATGGAAAACAAATCTGCCTCCAGACAGTATTGCTATGTCTCTATTTGCTCATCTGTTCTTACGTTCCTCTGAAGCAGAGGTCAACTGGAAGAGGCTTTGAAGTGAGGCAGATGTGGATTTGAATCCAAGCTCCATTGCGCACACATAGCAATTTACTTCCCGTGGTCAAACCCAAGTTTGCGTGTGAAAATCATAAGAGAAAACATGTAAACCAACTAGCCCAGTGCCTAGATCAGAGCGGGCACTTGGCATTTCTCTTTCCCAGCTCCTTCAGAAGTTCCAGTCGCTTCACTATCTTAGAGTCCCAGAAAGGTAGAGGTAAGGGCTGGGGGATGTAAGAGACCACTTAATTCCAATCCTCTTGTTTTATAGAAGAAACTGGGACCAGAGAAGTTGACATGGTTGAATCCAGATCACTGGGCACTTGCCTCTGGTTGTGTCCTCTGGCCCTCCTTGGCTATGGACCCGCCTCCCCAAAGTGTGGCATGAAGGCCTGACTGTCGTGCAGATGCCAGGAGGCTGGGACTGTTGTTTTGTTGACTGCTGCCACCATGTGCCTGTAACGGTGCCTGACACATACTTCATGCTCAGTCAATATTTTTGACTAAGTGAATGAATTTTGAAAAGGAATGGATCATTTTTATTTGTGCATTTTCATAAATAGTCTAGGCAGCTGGTCCTGCAGGGGGAAGTTCGTTCAGTAACAGTGGCCAGTGCCAGTACAAATACATCATTTCTCTTTTCATCTCACTGACTAGAGCCAGGCCTTTAGATGTTGGTGCTCGTTCTAGATTTGGCCCACTTCCCTTCTCACTGCCAACACTTTGTTTGAGGAATTATACTCAAATCAGTATACTGAGGCCTCCCAAATCATGTGTCTAGCCGAGACTTGTATACCAATTGCCTCTTGGAGACCTCATTTCCTACATTGCAAGTTCCTTCTTTCCAGAGCTGAATCTATACAAGCAAGGCAATATAATATAGTGATTAAGAGCCCACGTTCTAGAATGAGAATGCTTGGTTTTGAGCCCCAGATCCACCGCTCTTCCATCGTGTGACTTTGGGAAAATTACTTTATCAGGTTCTCAGTTTCCTTTTGTAGACAATAGGAAGAATAATAGCACTGATCTCATATATTTGTTACAAGTTTAATGAGATAGTACATGCAAATCACTTATAATAGCACCTGGCACATAGTAAGCACTTGATAAGGTTGGCCGTTGTTATATTATTATGATAATTATGATTTTTATTATTACCATGTAGGACTTGGTGTCCTGCTGGCCCAGCTGGTGAGGTAGTAACCGTTCTCTGAGTCGTGGACAGAGAACTCGGGTCTGTTTCAAAACACCAATATTCAGTTCACCAGGTATTGCTTGGATTCTTAACAGGTATTGAACACCATGCTCAGGGTTTCCAAAGATGCATCAGACAAACGGTAATGAATGTAGACGTTATCCTGGAGGTAATAGGAGCTCTTGGAGGTTTTCTAGCAGATGAATGACAAGATTTTATTTACATTTTAGGAAAATAATCCTGGAAGCAATATGAAGAAGGAATTGGAGCAAGGAATGTGTGCTAGGAAAGGTCACCAGCTAGGAAGCAATTGCAGTGGTCACATTACTGAGGGCGAGCTCCAGACCAGGAGATGGAAAAGAGTGACAGGATTGAGAAACGTATTAGAAAGTGGGAACTATCCAACTGTGGGCCAGATCAGGTGTTAGAGGTTATTGCATTGTGAAGAAATAGGTTGGTGCTATAATGGATGAGCCAGTTGCCACTCAGAGAGAGTGTGCTCATACTGGTGAACCCACTGCAGTGTGACAGTCCATCTTGCAGACAGAGAAACACATCTGGTCCTTAGCTGGGACTTGATCTGTCTCCCAGAGTTTGGGTTTTACATTGACATAGCCCCCAAGCACTGCCATTTAAAAACCTTGACACTGTTTTCATTAATAATGAAAAGTATAACTACCAAGTGGAATAGCTACTCTTGTGCTCCATCAGCACATTCTCTCCTTATAGGATAACCTCCTTGGGAAGCCAAAATAGAAATCAAAAGTTGATGGTGAGCCTACTTTCAGAGCAAAATCAGTTCATTATGTGATCTTAACTGTTGATGATGGCCTCGAGCTGCCACAGCCTGAGACCCTCCCCTCATTAGAGGATGCCCCAGACAGCATGGAGACAGTATCAGATTTGTCTACTGGGATCCCCTTTTTATAGTCACCATGCAGACCAGTCCTCTTCTAGGGACACGCTTCTTCAACAGCAGCAAGGCTGTGGTGAATTTTAGCTTTCTTACCTGCAGTCCGCCCTCACTGAGCAGCAGTGTCAAATCAGAAGCAGCCTCCGGGAAGACACATGCAGGGCTTCTCTGTGGTCCACAGCTGCACGTCTGCTGCAGGCCAAGCATTTGTGCTACTGGTTGTGGAGGCCCTCTTGGGTCATAGGTCCTCCTCTGGCATCTGGGAAGAACAGGGAGGAAGACAAGCAGGGAATGACATTCCATAGTCTTTTTATCTGCCCTGATAAAATTTCTTTTTCTTTCTAGCCCACAGTTAAGAATGTCCTTTATTGTCTTCTCTACTCGAGGCACAACCCTTATGAAGCTAACAGAAGACAGGTAAGTGTGCTCCTTGCCACTGTCATTAAAAAGCCTATCTCTTCTTGAGTAGCTCTGATCTTTGGACCCAATGCCAGCCTTGACCTGTCAGTCATTTTAATCTAATAGTTCTCTTTTCTCACCTAAGCCCTGAACTTTGCACATTGACCCATCTGCTAGCTTACTCTGTGGTGATTTTGATAGAATTTCCTGATGTTGGTGAAATTTTATAAGTGACGTAAGTCACATTAAGGAAAATCTTATATTCGATTGGTGACTCAATCTGCTAACTTGGAACAAAATGTTGGCAGATCAAATTCTTGGGAGACTGTATTTTCCTTTATTTAAATTAGATTTATTTTGTGAATTAAGGGTTCAGATATGTAATAAGTGCAATGTAAGAGAAGAAAGAACTTGAAATATTATCATAAATAATAACTAAGGCAGGGAATAGAAAGGGAGGGCTTATGGTGCCACAAAATAAAAGGCAGTTTGAATCAGGTGTGAAAAAATGTTGTTGACATAAGAGGACTAGTTAGACCTAGCTTAGCAAAAATATTATTTTGGGTTTTACCACTTGCAGATGAAAACTAGCAATAAAAAAGACATGTCATTTATTTTTAGTATGGCAGACTGGGTGTGGAAATGACAGTTCTCCTGAGTTAATGATACTTTGTCCACTTTTTAAAAAATGATATGGTCCATATGAGAGAAGCACCATGGGGGGACACAGTGGGGCATTTGACAGACTTACATACTGACATGTTGGAAAAAGTAAAGGAGAAAGGTCACGTAAGGGGAAGACAGAAAGACTTTATTCTATTAACCTTCTTCTAGAAATGAGAGTAGGACTACAGAGTGGACTGAGGTTTTGTGGATTTTGCACTGACATAGCAATCTGAGGTAGTCCCCTTTTTTCTCCGTGTCTTTGCTTTCCATCTGTAACAAAAAGAGTAGTCCATACTATATAGAAGTTTTCAAGTCCTGTTTCTCCATCAGCATGCATTATATGCTATTATATGTATGCATGCCATTTGATAGGCACGGAAACCCCATTTTAAAAGCAAAGGCTTCTTATTCCTTATTAGCGGAAGGAGAACCTAAGCCTGATGGTGTTCCTAAGGATACTGGGCAGAACCCAGTTTAGACACAGGCTCCACATTCTTTCCCCTTTTTCTTGCTGCCATCTGTTAAACAGAGAATCGTAAAGCCCAAGAAACCTGGGCGGCTTTCCTTCAGTATTGGCCAAGAATTTCAAGAAGTTCTGAAAAAGTGTCTCCAGCCTATGGGGTGTACGAAAGACTCCTAATCTCCTTGAGTCTTTGTATGATGACATCGTTTAGGCAGAGGTGTCTTTTATTCAGAGAAGACTCCCCTCCCACACATTTTTCACATCCTCCTACAACCGAGGCTTCCGAATGCCGGCTCCACTCCTTCCATGCCCAAGAGTCCGGGCAAGTTCACACAGCCCTTGCGGGATTTTGTGTGCTACTGCTCACAGCCTCTGGGAATTTGGGGGGGGCAGGAGGGGGTAATAGATTTGCAAATTCTATTAGAACACCTAGGCTTTCAGACTCATTTTGGTTGCACTAGTTCATATTAGCCATGGGAGTCCGACTTAGAATCTAATTTTTTTGTGCCTTAGCTTCACTACTCCTAGTTTCCCACGCCACAGAAAAGACAGAGTTTAGAATCTCCCCTTTGCTTGAAGCAGCATTTCGTATCAAACGGCTGAATATGCATCAGACCACAGCCAGAAATGCCTTGCTAATGGTTTCATGTGATGACTGCTTGGCCTAACCTACGGATCAGCTGGCCAAGCTTCCCCAACCTGCCAGCCTGTGGAAAAATGTGGGCAAGCTGTCGCTCTCTAATATAGTTTCTCATGAGGTTGGCTAAAAGAATTAGACTTCTAGAACTTCCAAGCTGGTACTATTTCTGAAATATATGGCTTTCAGTGTTTTAGTTGACCACATGAACTTTTATATTTCTATACTTCATTTGATCTTTACAGTATCCCTATAAGACAGTAAAAGGTGCATTATTATACCTATGTAACAACTGAGGAAACAGTTTTAAAAAAAACTTGTTGAAAAACAAGACATGAATTAGCAGAGGCTTATTTCACAAGTTTTGGAGCAAATCAAAAGAATAATATCAAAGGTGTATTTGCAACCAGTTCTTGGATCAAATCCATATTGGGGAGACCATGGGAAAGCTGAAAACATAGAATGGAAAATAAATATGGTGTGCTGAAACGTAGTAAACGAATTACAATTAGAATAATAATACCTACCATTTGTGTTATTTTACCAGCAAAGCACTTTACATATCATTTATTTATCCCCATATAACCATTATTACTTCAATTTCTAATGGGGACTCATTGTTTTATATGAAGTAACTGCTTCCAGTATTTTTTTTATCTTTAGTTCTCAGCAGTTTGAGTTTGTGTCTGGGCACGGTTTTCTTTGAATTTATCCTCTTTTGGCTTTGCTGAGCTTCTTGAGTGTATAAATTTATGTCTTTCACCAAATATGGGGAATTTGAAGCCATTATTTTTCAATATTTTTTCTGCTCCAGTGGTTTTCTCCTCCCCTGCTAGGACTTCAGTGACACAAATGTTAGATCCTTTGATATTCCACATGTCTTGGAGGTTCTGTTCAATTCTTTTTCGGTCTTTCTGTTTTTCAGATTGTAACATTTCCACTGATCTATCTTCATGTGCACTGACTCTCATCTACATTCTGCTGTTGAGCTCCTACACTGAATTTTTTATTGCTGGTATTTTGTTTTTCAGTCCTCAATGATCTATTTGGTTCTTTTTAAATTTTTAATTTTTCTGCTGAGAACTTCTCTTTGTATACATTTCAAGTGTGTTTACCTTTACCTCATGAGCATAGTTATTACAACTGCTTGAAATTCTTTATCTGATAATTGCAACAGCTCAGGATTGTCATCTTGTCTTCTCCCTTGAGAATTGGTCACGTTTTCTAGGTGCTTTGTGTGTCAAGTAATTTTAGATTGTATCCTAGAAATTGTAAACATTATGTTGTCCAGACTGTTATATTCAAATCCTCTGGAGAATGTTGAACTTTTTGTTGTTGTTTGCTTTAGAAGATAATCACTCTGGCTAGGTTCAGACCACAAGTTCTGTTTCTCCTGTGAGTGGTGGTTTTTATTTCAGTTGGATTTTCAAAGAATTTGCTAAGCTGTTTTGGGTCTGTCTTGTACATGTGCAGCTCAGAGATAAGCCTGAGACTTTATTTGGCTTCATACATAGAATTAGAGGGATTTCCTTCTCTCGCACTCTCCTCCCCAGGATTCCCCATACACTCTCATTCCCACTGACGCCCCCTTTCCAAGTTCTCTACCAAGAAAAATGAGATCTCTTGGAGTTTTGGCCACCTCAGTGCTGCATGCTCTTCTCTACTGAGGCCACCCTTGGGGCAAAGCCATTAGTAATAAAAGAGAAGTAAAAATGGGGATACCCCCGCCACATTCTTTGAAACAGAGGGGCCCCTTTGCCGAGGGGCTAGAAATATTGGGGTTTTCTTTGACTTTTAGATGATATTCTCAGGCCATTGCCGTATGATTGAGAACCACACTCAGGTTAAAGCCACAAAAAAGAGGGAAAAAAATTTTGGAATTTATCTTTGTATTGGTTATTTCTCCAGATTTTAACTACCTTTCTCCATCCACCAGCTTTGTTTACTTTTCAGAGTCCTCTTATGTTTGCCTTTTTTTATCCAGAGTTTTTTGTTATAATCAGCAGGAGAGCTGGCCAGTAGCAAGTTGGCTTTATCTTGCCTGCTATTACTTCAGTTTTACAGATAAGGACACTAGGAGTCAATGAGTGTAGGTAACTTGCTGAAGTCAAGTAACAAAAATGGCAGAAGTACTATTCTGATCCTGGATTCTGGATCTAGTCCGACTTGTGTGCTTTGTATTATATCATGTTGCTCTTCTAATATTTCTTACTTTCATCAGTTTGCAAAACAAACGGTAACAAATTTTCTAGTTTTCTGATTAGCATAATAAAGAAACTAATGTTAATTTAAAGACAATTAGAATAACCATTTTAGTGTTAACTACTGCATATGATTCCCTAAAAATTTCCTGGATAGTTTTTTTCCTGATCTTAATTGAAATACCTCAAGTGTTTCATCATTTGGAAATGAGATTATATCAAGGAAGTCCAACTCTTCCTTTAAACAAGTCAGAAATAGATATTCAACTTAATCAAATGCATTTTTTGGCTTCTATTGAGATTATCTTTTTTTTGTTCTTTGACCCACAAATACAGTGAAATGCATTAAAAAGTTTTTAATATTGGGGCATTCTTGTATGACTGGTTATACTTGGTTGTGATATGTTATTCATGTAAAGCTGAATACTCTGTATTTTCCTCAGAAATTTAGCATCAGTATTCATTATTGGGACTGAGTTGCTGTTGCCTTTTTATGACTACCTTTACTTAGAGTATTTTTTATAATTTTTTTTTATATGTAGATCATTACTTCTAGAATTTACTCTAATGGAAGGTATGGGACCAAGATCCATCTTTTTTCTCCAAGTGTTTAGCCAGTTTTTCCAACATCATTTACTAAGTAATCTTTTATTACCAATTTGAAAAAAAAAAACTCTTTCATAGACATGGATCCATTGCTGGGTTTTATTCTAATGCACGGCATTTCTGTCTGTTCTTACACTAGGACCACATTATTTTAATTACTTTTAACATCTGGAAGGCCAGCCTTTCCTCATTTCCAATCTTGGTTGAAAATATCCCTGGTCTTTGGTGGTTTTTTCCTCTACCTTGTGCATTTTAAATAATTTTTTATAAAATCTTGGGATTTTCACTTGAATCGTATGACAAGTAAAGAAAAATGTTATTGCCCTGTTACTACATCTGTTTTTTTTTATTTAAGGATATATCACTTCTCTTTTACATCTCTCAGTAAGGTTTTGTTATTTAATTCGGATCAGTCTCACACAGTGTTAAGTTTATTCCAAGGCATTTTAGTGTTTTGCTTCCTTTCTGAATCAATTTTTTTTCCTGTTTTATTTTCTAAATTATTGTTCACTATAAAGCAATTAACCCATAATTTGGGGTCCATGGGCTTTATTGAGCTCCATAAAATGATTTTTTTTTTGTTTTGCATGTCAGAGAGATTATAGTTTATATCAGAAGAGGCCTATGCCCCCAAAACAGTCAAGAAATTTCAGTTTGGGGGAAAACTATTAGTTTTATAGATTTATTTCTCATGCCTTCATTTTAATGAGACAATTTTTAGTTTTAATACTTTTCTGGTTAATTTTGGAATGTTTTTTCAGTAAAATGGTTGTATTATTTGTAATTAATGACATCTTCTGTCCTCTTTTGTAATATTTATAGTTGTTATATCTTATGTGTCTGTTTACACTAACCAGTATTTTCAAACTTAATGGAAATTATTTGTGTTTCACAATTATGTACTTTATGGGATTTTGACTTTATAGTGATACTTTATCCACTATATTAAAGAATGATTCTTCAATTGGAAGTTTATTAAAAAATTTTTATCTGAAATAAATGTTATGTTTTATTAAATGACCTTTTGTCATATCAAGATAATTATCTTTCTTCTTTTATTTCCTTTGTCCTGTCCACATGAAATTTTTAAATCAAAAGTATTCCCAGTGAACTTTCACAAATTCCTTACATTCCTGGAATAAATTTTATTTCTCATGATTTGTTCCTTTATTTCTGGATTTGATTTCATATAAACCTGGAGGTATTGCTCGTCTATATTTAACAATATTTAGAGAGTATATTCAGGAATTTTATTTTATACTATCTTTGTCAGGCTTGGGGTAAAAGAATTATGTGAGCCTAGAAATATGAATTGGCAGTCTTGTCATAAGCTATGGAATATCTTAACCAATTACAGAAAGTGTATGTTTGTCCAAAGTTTGTGAAACTTAGAGGAAAACTATGTAAGCCTAAGTCATTATTAATGAAGCTCTTTCACAGTTATCTCAAATTCTTCTATGACCATTGTTATTATCATATTTCCACATTGAGAAGTATAGAAACTCACAATGTATTGATATTTTAATTCTATAATGTACCTTTAAAAAATTTTTTTGATCTGTATCTTTGGTGATATCCCTTTTCTACATACATGTAAAGGTGTTTTTTCTCTTATTTCCCCATTCAGATTACTCAGTGGTTTGTCTCTTAAATTTATTCATAAGTTCTCTTTTGTATATTTGTTTTGTTTTATGATTCATTTTATTATTTTCTATTATTAATTCATTCCTTCTGCCTCTCTGTTATTTCATCTCTTTTCCTGATTTACTGAACAGAAAGGTTATTTGTTATATTTTATTACTTCTCATTTTACAATAAAGCTATTATGAATATCAATTATACTCTAAATCTTTTCCTTTTGAATCTTTCATGTGCTGTGTTCTGCTTTTATTATTGTTAATCACTAAATTATTTATATTCATAATTTTTTATTTGATTTAAAATTATTTCCAAAATACCTCACAATTTCCACATTATTTTTTTTTTAAACTTTTCTCAATTTCTAGAATCATTCAATTTTTTAGGAAATGTTTATATGATTTCTACTTTTTAAATATATTAATTTGGGGGTCTAGTATATGATTAAATTTTATTTCTTATCCATGGATGTTAGAAAATATATATACTTTGATGACATTTTTATATAAAAAATATGTTGTTTAAATTTATGAACTCTTACATTTTTGTTTACTTAATCTGTGAGGACAGATTTTTTATTTTGTTTTTGTTTTGTAATTTTTTAAATTTTGATGAAATCTAATTTATATACTCTTTTCTTTTGTTGTGTGTGCTTTCATTGTCATACCCCAACAAATCATTGCCAAATTCAATGGCATGAAGCTTTTCTCCTAAGTTTTTTGTAATTTTAGCTCTTATGCCTAAGTCCTTGATACATTTTGATTTAATTTCTTGTATATGGTTTTAAAATAAGCATCCAACTTCATTCTGTTGTAAATGGATATCCAGGTGGCCCAGAACCATTTGTTGAAAAGACTATCTTCTCCCTATTGAATGGTTGGCACCCTTGTCCAAAATCATTTGACCATATAAGCAAAGGTTTATTTCTAGACCCTCTATTCCATCCATTCCATTGGTTTGTATGTATGTCTTTATGTTAATACCACACTTTTAATTATTACAGCTCCATAGTAAGCTTTGAAATAAAAAAAAGTGAGTCTTCCTATTTTTATTGTTTTTTGAGATTGTTTTGCCTGTTTGGGGTCTTTTGTGATTCCATATGAATTCTAGGATAAGTTTTTCTCTTTCTGCAAAAAAATGCCATTGGAAATTTATAGGGAGTGTTTTGAATCTGTAGATCACTTTGGGTAGTCTTGTCATCTTATCAGTATTAAATCTTCCAGTCCATGAACATGGGCTATCTTCTCATTTATTATGCCTTCTTTAATATCTTTCATATATTTTATAGTTTTCAGCATTTTTTAACTGACAAATAATATATTTCAAACCTTTTAATATTTTCCTTATCCTAATTTTTTTCTTTGTGTGTGAATAACACCCTGCTATGGTTTTAGAGATGGATTCTCTTTATCTTGAATGTGAGTTAGAACTGTTTGTGTGTTCCTTTGTTTCTTACATGAGTTTGCTTCAAAGGAAAATTTCCTCACTATAGTGATTCCAAAGAGGAACTTGAAAATGTGAACACGCCAGGCTACAGAAGAAGGGGAAATTGAGGCATAGTATAATTTTTTTTTCTTGGAAAGGGTAGAGACCCAGGAGTGTAGCCAAGATAAGGAGGAAGCTGAAGCAAAAGGTCAGGTGTGAATGGTGGGTGTTTTAAGAACCTACCCCACCTTCAAACACAGGCTTTTCTTTTCATGCCCTCAAATTTCAGGCTAGTTAGTCCCTCCCTCACCATGACCCTCAGCAGCTCTGCTTCTCGTAGGAATTCTACCAAGTGTCTGACATGTGTATGGCACCCTTACCTATTTTCCAGCAGTGAAAAACACTTTCCCCTATTACCCTAATTTAGCTGTTAGCTGTTTCTACAATATTTTGGAAAGAAAAGGGGGGATTAAAATGTTTAGACCCAGATAACTAACTTTAACTGGAAATTTCACCTTTCTTCTAAACTTTGCAAGATGAAAAAACAAAACGTAACAGAAGAACAACAGGTCGAACAATTATTATGTCTTATCCAACCCACTAGCCTCATTTCACTGCTAAGGAAATCATCCTCACAGAAACTGAATTACTTGGCCAAATTTATACAAGTAGTCAGCGGGAGTAGAATTTTTTTTAACTCACAAAATTAAAAATTTTAAATCCAGTGATTTTGTCCTACTACATTACATAGCCTACCCCATTCCCTGAGTCTGTATGCATGCTGCTGTCTTTTGTTTTGTTTCTGTAGAATACTTCAGTGGAAGCAACCACTGTGTATATGTGCAAGTATATAAATACATATGCAATTGGATGTGTCTGTAATCTTCTATTAGTGGCTTATGTACCAAAACCTAGAATACTTTTCTCAATTATAGTAAGAGAAAATGATAATATTTAACTTGTAAGGTTGTTATGGGAATTATATTATTTATTACATGTGTTATATAGATGGGCATACTGAGTCAGAAAGGGTTCAAGGCCACTCTGCTGTAGAAGTCTGGGAACCTGGATATGAACCCAGACATTTTGGCCCATGTCCACACTCTCAATCACTATACTGTGGAGTTTCCCACAGTTTTATTATTATATACAGTTTTAAATTGAAAGCAAATCCAGGCATACACAATTCCTCTGACGGTTTTCTTCCAGAAAACAGTTCCCTAAAAGCATATACCCTTGACACATTTTCTCTTATTTCCAACTTGGAAATACCCCTCACCAAGAGGTAAAGAGGTAGCGTCAGCATTTTGCAGATGGGGCAAGAAGTTAAGTATCTTGCTTATTGCTTAAGGAGCTGGAGTGAAAGTCAAGAACTCTTGGCTCAAACTGCTGCATGGAAACCAAGAGACCACACTTCTCCGTCCCTCTCAGGCATCCTTTGGTTTGGTTGAGAATGTGGTTTTGCCATTAGTGTCACAGGGGGAAATGACATATTCTGAACACATCGCTTGATTCCTGGAGAAGAATGATTATAGGCTGTCATTACCAAGAGACATAGTTCTGAAAGCCTTTTCTAAGTTTAAAAATAACAAGAGAGAAACCATCTTCAGATACTTTGTGCTTGAGAGAGCCTGGATTCTTTTCATTTTGGGGTACTATATTCATTTAAGTACAGGAAGCTTTGATGGCAAAATTAAGAGAACTAGGGGAGAGCATTTATTTATCCTCTTTCCCATTGACTGAGAGATGATATCATGGGAAGTGAGACCAGAGGAAAGTTTTTAACATGTGGCCAGTCTATCCCTATATAGAGGGATATGGGTAGAAAGTACTGCTTCAGCATGAAGCCAGATGAAAGGTATTGTGTCCTTTGTCTAACAGTTGTAGTAAGACTTCCTCCATCTGGGGGTGCACGGAAAGTGTCTCTAGAGGACGCCGGTCTGGGGAGTCCTCATACTCAGTCTTGGCGGTGGTAAGAAGAACCCGTCCTGAAGCAGTGCAGCAGGTCTGGGAAGAGACTGATCTAGTCTAGGGAGGTCCAGCGCTTCTCACTGGGGCCACCCTGTGAGTAGAAGAAAGTGAAAGTGTATCACTGGGCTCCCAGAGTATAGTTTGAAGTGGTTCATCAAAAGCAAAAAATGTCTTCAACATCCTTCATCTTAAAAATGAATGTGCATTTGTATTCTATTCCACAATATACCAATGTTTGATTTTATATAAAAATCACGTTGAATTCTTTCTCAAATTTTGGAATACAATCTATGCTCCAGAAAAAAAAAATTACATATATGTATACACACACACACACACACACACACACACACCTGGTGTCTTTGTGTTCAGTACACTACCTATACCAAGTTGGGACACCATAGGTGTAGTAGAAACAATACAGACTTTGTAGCAGGGCCAGTCTAGGTTGCAGTCTGGGCTCCCCCAGCACATACATGTGACTGCACCTCTCTGAATCTGTTTTTCTCAAATGCACAATGAAGATAATAATGCCCACCACATAGTGTTGTAGTGAGGCTTTTGTGAATTAATGCGTGGAAAGCGCCCAGCTGAGACCCTGGTGCAGCATAGATATTCAGGAAATGTTTCTTCCCTTGCTCACCTACTATCTCTCATGGGCCAAATACATAAAATCTAACAGAGATGCATTCAGAAACATTCTTGTCTGGATGAAGCCTGCAAGGCAAACTTCAGAAGTAGTCAGCAGAACCAAAGAATGGAGGAGTTCTCATAGCCAAAGCGAGACAGCAAAACCAGCAAACTTCTTATGGCCCAACCCAAGCAAACCCCACTATTGGTCAGCATCAGGTGGCCCCACAACTGAAGCACCTCTGCTGTCCATCACCTCATCTTAGCCCGGTGGCCTGTGGCGTGGGGACCTAATTTAGCACTGCCCTCGATAGGCTGTGAATGCCTCATGAACTGCAGGTTCAGCCTTTGCTGCTCACCCTCAGTAATTTCTTTAATTATGCAATATTTGAATGTAACAAAAAGCATACAAAAAAGGTTAATGAGCCCTCATGATCCACCACCAAAATTATGAAATAAAATGTTACAAGGATGGACACTGCCTGTGTAAAACTCCCCTTTCTCTTTCCTTACCAGAGATAATCACTATCTTGAATTTGGGGTTTATCTTTTTAGTGGATGTGGTATATTTTGTATACCTGTGAGGAATATGCTATATGTTTTCATATTAAACTTCATAATAAGTGCTCGTATTGTATGTATTTTTCTTGACCTCACTTTTTGCTTAACATCATATTTTTGTAACTTTTTCTATGCAGATATGTGTAATTGTGCTGGTTCATTTTAACTAGTGTATACTTTTCTGTGGCATCATATTCTATTGTTATAATGTATCATCATGTACTTATCTGTTCTCTTATTCATAGAAAATCATTTGTTTCTAATTTTTTGCTGTTTTGAACAAAATTGCAAGGAATTTTCTTATACCTGTCCCCTGGGACATCAGAGCAAGGATTTTCTGTGACATGTAATAAGGGGTTGAATTGCTAGGTCTTATGGTATGTGAATGTGTGACTTCACTAGACAGGATTTAATTGTTCTGCAAAACGGCTGCACCAATTTACATTCCCACTAGTGATTTATAAGAGTTGTTGTGCCTCACATCCTCCCAACATCTTACAGGATACCCTCAACCTTCTCAAACAGATTGTGCCCACATGTGGCTTGTGGGTTGGATTATCTAGTATGGACCTAGTATACGTCTACCTACTCCCACCTCATGCCCAATATTGCCCCAAACTGTGACAAGGAAATCCTGTCTTTGGAGAGAACTTTGGCCTCCACCAGCCCATAGTAAAATATGGTCTGACCCAAACGGAAGATGCTGGCCTATCATCTACCCTAGGGTTGTCCACTTTCAGCTTCGATCTGAGATGACTGTAGGCTCCACAGTCTCTGTTGCATCGGATGTGGCAGAGTGCCGCAAACACTCATTATGGCCGATATTACTGGGCTCAGGCACAGCAACCTGACCATTTTAGATGCCACCAGCACCAAGAGAGACCCGGTCCCTGTTGAATTAAGAGGAACATGGAAGTGAAGGTTCTCAAAGGAGGAAGCTGCATATTTAGGCAACTGCATATAGAACCCACTTTGCAGCACTCCCATCTCCTGCAAAATCTGGTTGTACTGGAGAGAAGGGTTAGCAATGGTCTTAAGGTCTTAAAAGAGATTTGTTTCAGAAGCCAAGCAGTGCCATAGGAAACTGCTTGGTGAAAACCACTGCACAAATGAGTTACCAACCAAGACAGTTGTATAAAGAGGAGTTTGTTTACACAAATTCATTGCATTGCCCTGCAATTAGACCATCCTCCTGGCTTTTATGTCAGCTTAGGCTACTACAACCTTTGGAAATTCCTTGATGGGTTCCTCTTAGTGAAACCCAGTTACTGGTCTGTTCTTGGTGGACTGCTGGCTGCCAAGTGTGGCCTCTCCAGCTCCCAGCAGATGCAGTTCTGTTGCAGCTCATTCTTTGGTCCCCACACAAAATCAGATGCAGCATTCTGAGCTGGAAGGGAGCTGGTAGATCTTACAGTTCCACACTTTCATTTTATATTTGCAAAATCTCAAGTTGACATGCCTAATAAGTGGCAGAACCAGGAGTCAATCTCAAGTCTGTCTTCCTCCAAACTCCCTGCTCCTTTGAATGGCACAGAAGCCATGGGAAGAATGAGATTACCTTGTAGAACAGTGTTGGTGTAAGAATGTGTGTAGGGGGGGGGGGTTTGGGGGTGGTCTGTTCTAGAAGAGAAGAAAAAGCCTACACAGAAATACAAGAAAGAATGGCTGATGAGGGAGATGGGTTGAGTATGCTGTGATGGAAATCAAGAGAGCATTTTAAGTTGAGAGAGAGGGTAATGTCTCTGAGGCTATAAAAGTCTGAGTAAGATGAAGCCAGGGAAGTGATCACTGGGTTGGCAGTACAGAGCTCACTGGGGACCTTGCAGAACCCTGGAAAGTTAAAAACCTGGAACCATCAGACACTGCAAAAGGCAAAGCCAGAGGGTGAAAACTGGAATATTGTTTAAAAGTTTATCTAAGGGGCTGTTCAACCATCAAGACTCACCTCCACCCCACTCTGAAAATTATCCCTTCTCTAGCTCCACCAGAGAAAATAAATATATTCTCTGGCAAAGCTAAAAATGAATGGTTTTGTTTCCAGTGGAATGCGTTGTTTCCCTGATTCTTGTCTTCTCAAAGGAAAGAATTCGATCAAGAGACAGACTTAGGACAGTCTTAAACAGCAGTTTATTAAACAAAGCGTAAGTACACTCTCAAGAAGGGTAGAGAGTGATCTGTCTAGATGCCAGAAGCCACCCCGCTATTAGGGTTAGGTTGGCTTTTATTTTTTCTTAAGATGGCAGGAAGTCCTGCCCTGCATTTTTTGTCATTTGATTGACAGGTTGATTGACAGCTTTAGGTTGTATGACCTTTTTCTCAGTGCACAGGCACCTTACCCACAAGTACCTAAGCAAAGCCCACAGTGGGGCCAAAACCACAATGCTAGTTAGATTTAGATGTTATTTTACTGAGGTGGGGTTACCATCAGACATGGTCTTTGGACCTTGCACGGGCCCTGTAATCAGGGAAGCCCATGTGGTCTTGGGCCTCTTGACAATCTAGGTGTACCTGACTGTGGAACTGGGAACTAAGGAGGGCTTAGGGGTTGGCCAGGGAGGAGTATTCCCTGGTGATGGGCTGGCCTTTTTCTGCTGCTTAAGTCTAACTACCTGCCCACTCTAACCGTTTCATAGTCAGACACCAGGCATGGGAGGTAATGGAGACATCTGCCTAACAAATGTCACCGTATCTAGCCTCCCCCTTGTTAATTCCAGACTAATACCTAAGGAAAGAATTTGAAAACTACTCCTTATAGAAACAAATATCTGAGGGGAAAAACATACATACACACACACACTGATTTTGAGGGTTCTCAACAAAAACAACCTGTTGATAAAAAGTGGTCATCCACCCATTGGCGTGCCCCACCATGCACACAGAGCTTCCAACAGGTCTTCTGGTTTTCATCACTCCACATTTGAAGAAAGTCTCCACCAAGAAAGACAGGGAAGAAAGGCACAATAAGTTGTATTATGAAGAGAAATGTAGATAAATTGGTCTATAGCTAAAGGGAAATGTTGGGTCACAGAAGATTTATTTTTTTAAGATGAGAGATACTAGAGTTTATTTATATGCTGGTAGTAAACCTCCAGTATTTTTCTTCCTGACTTGAAGCAAGTGTGCTGTCACAAATATTTAGAAAAAGCCTTTGCAGTATTTCTGCTTCTGGTTAGGATGTAGAGGGATGTGGAAAAACCTTCATCTCTATGGACAAAATAAAATTCAAATGTTTCTATGGAGTTAGCAGACATGCTGGAAGCACTGATGAACAGAATCAGAGCGAAATGGCACAATATCACCTTATGGCAGCCTGTTATAAAATAAGGATGAATATTGTGATCCATAGGGCAACTGCTACAATGAAATGAAAGAGGTGTTACTACGGATCCTACAGATGTGAAAAAATAATAACAGAATATTATGAGCAACCCTATAGAAGTTAAACAATTATAAAGGGAATGAATAAAGATCTGTGCATGTTACTGTATCTAAATTATACCTCAATGAGAAAACATAGAAAAGGATCTTTGGTCCGGCATCATCTTGATATCATTAATCATATCACCTTATTCTTAGGTAAAAGTCCCAAAGGGGCTATGATTTATACACATTATAAACAAGCAATTAGAGTTGGTTGGAGAACTTCATGACTCCAAAAGTAGCAGCAAAATGTCCTTAATAATCTATGTTCTGTTCTTCACTCCATGTTTTCTGTAGTCAGCAACTGGAGCCATAAGGCCATCTGGAAATGTTGTGAATGCAGCATTAGTAGCAATGAATAGTAATGTGTGTTTTCGATATAAGTTGAGGCCCCAAAGCTAACAACTGCCAGACATTTGAGTAAAGACCAATTCCAGAGGGGCTCTTTCATCAGGAAGCAGGAAGTCAACAATGCAGAGCTGCTGCTGGGTTATTTTGTGGGGGTGGTGGAGGCTGTTTTTATAGACTGAAAATGTGGTAGAGATTACATAAGCCCAAGGAGGATGTTGCAGGAGGACCATCACTAGGATACCCAGGTGAAAAGGTTGTGGAAGTGCTTCTTGAAATGCTTATGCATGTTCCTCCTTTAATGTTTTCACCCGCAAGTACTATGAAAATGTCACAACACAGCCAGAATCACAAAAACTAATCTTCATGAAGGGTAGGGAAATTCCCAGGGCCACACAAAGTCCAAGCAGACCCTGTGACAGATTCCCCTCCCGCCCCTTCCAAACCAGCACAGTGCTGGGTCTGTGGTACAGGCTCAGTAAACAGCTGTGGAAATGAAGGCATGAATGGGGGGATCCCATACTGCAATCATTCATTCGACAACAAATCACTTCCTCTGTGCTTGTCAGTAAGTGTTGCAGGGACTGTAAAAGGAACACAAGTCACGTGGCCTGAAAACCCTTAACTTCTAAGGAGGAACCCTGGCAGACACGTGAAACCACCAAGGAAAACAGGAGACCCTGTACGACCAGCCTCTCTTTGTAGGATTCCCAGGCTCTCATTTCCCAGGAAGATAACATTTCATTTGGTAATAACCAAGTCCTTCAAGAGGTTCTTATCATCCCCTTTAAAAGATATTTCTCCCAGTATTCTTTCATTTCTAAAGGAACACAAAAAGAAAATAAGCCCCTATTAATAGTTTTATTGTCCCAGAATTAAAACACACCCGCCATTCCCATGAAACCATTTGTCCTGTTTGCTTAGATGTTGTGGGTGCTTGGAGAAGCGGAAAGGAGTAGGGAGGTGGCACCGTAAGTCATTTGATCTTTTGAGGAGTGAGGGTGGTAGATGAATGGTTGTGATCACTGCTTGGGGCTATGGAGCTCATATTTTGCCAGACACAAAGCCTCTAGGATAAGGACATTTTCCAAAACAGCCTGCGCTTGTTCTGGTACCAAAAAAATAGAAAGCTCGAGAAAATACTTGTAAAGAAATGGAAATAGGCTTAAAGAAAACACCCCCATTCCCAGACTTATTTGGCAGGGAAAATAAATGCAGAGAAACCAGGGATCTTTCCACACCCCCAGTATGCCTTTTTTTAACCTTCTTTTTTAAGCATCAGTCTTAACACAATATTCCAATTTTAGTGTTACCAAAATGTCTCAAACTTCACAAAGATAAGACCACATTTGCTTTTTTTCCACTTTTACTTTTAATGCCCCATCTCCTCCCACCTACTTGGCAGAAATGATTCCCCTCCTCCTTAGCACCTCCCAGGTATTCTGAAGGGTTTCATGGCGCCACCCTGTGTATTCTGAACAAACCCCGACTCTCCTGTCTCGGCCTCACCCTCCCACCCCAGTCTTACCTTCATAGCACCTTTCCACTGTCATTACCCTTGTCAAACTGCTTGCCTTCAGGGAAAAGCCAGGTAACTGCTAACACCACCCTCTCCCCTCCCAATGGTGGCCTTGGCGAGGGACACTGCCCTCATCTTTATCCCTCTTTCTGTCTCGGGCACAGATATATATGCCCTTCCTCATTACCAAGCAGCAGAGTCGAAATTTAACTATGCCTTTTAATGGGGTTTGTTGAAATATTGGGAGTAATGTAAAGAGTACAATGCACAGAATAGTTTACAAGCACCCCATGGACACAGACCTAGGGTCAGTTACCAGACCGGCTTCTGCCTGCCTTCTCTCCACATGACCAGGGAAGCTCCTCCCTGCCCCCAAGACTGACTTCCTCCCAGGATGGCCAACCTCATCGGTAAATATTTGTTGAACGTCTGTTATGTTCCAGGTACTGCAATAAGCACAAAACATGTAGTGGGGACCAAAATAGACACGGCTCAGTCCTTATGTAGTTTAAAGTCTAGAACTGGAAAACCAACCAAACAAATCATTACATAATCAATTGTAATTGGTTATAAAATGTCCTAAGTACTGTGACGCTAAAACTGGGGTGCCATGAGACGGTCTAATGGAGGATGCTAATTTGATTAGGGGAACTCCATTGAGGTGACTTTGAGCAATCGACATCTAAGTTGGGATTGAAGATTGAGTAAGAATCAGTCCTGTGAAGAGCTAAGCAGAACATATCCCCAGTCCGCAGGCAACAGGGATTGCAGGTGTGAAGGGCCTGCTGGAGAACGGCATTCGGGAAGACCTGGGGGCTCACGTGCGGGGCGTGGGGGCGGAGGGGTGTAAGACGAGGCTGGGCCGGGAGGCAGGGGAGCCATGCCCCGGGGGGGGCACTGGCAAGCCGCAGCAAGGCTTTGAGATGTTATCCCAGGTGTAAGCGACTGTTATTGGGGAGTTTTGAGCAAGGGAGTGAATGACATGTTTTGATCCATACTTTAAGAACATTCTGACAGCCATGCGGAGAACGAATGGAAGAAGGGCAAGAGGGCAGTCACGTGACGGCCGGTGCCTGCCGCGGTCTGAGCAGGAGGTGATGGTGCTCGGGCCATGGCACGGGCAGAGCAGACAGAGGAGTAGTGACTTCGCGGTATGTTTAGAGTAGAGCTAATGGGACTTGATGGTAGATTATGTAGAGGAGCGGAAGGAGAGGGGAAAGTCGAGATAGAGAGTCCGTGAAGGATTCCAGTTTGTGACTTACGCAGCTGGGCACGCGGACCGATACCTAGGCACAGAGAAGAAAAGCGGTCAACAGACAGCGCAGTTCTCAGAGTCTGAGTTACTTGGTCTTAAATGTTCCCCAGCAGAGGCGTCAGCAGCCCGGGCCGGGGACAGGCCCAGGCTAACCCGTTTTCAGTTTGTCTCTTAGAACTTCTGGCAGCCCGGCAATCCAGCCACACCCATGGCCACCCCATTACATTAGTTTTAACAAAAGGTTTAATTTTGCATTAGACTTCATCCCCAAGCAATTGCCAAGATAGACCAGTAGTAAATTTTACTCATTTATTCATTCATTCAAGAGAGAAACAGCTATCACAGGGACTGAGAGCAGAGCCTCTGGGCTCAAATCCCACCTCCGCCACTAAGTAGCTGAGGACTCTGGGCAAGTCCCTCGGCCCCTCTGTGACGGAGTTTCCTTGTCTGGGAAATGGAGAGGACAGTAGTATCTACCTCAAGGAGCTACCCTAAGGCATAAGTGGATTAATCACATGTTGTATATTCTGAGCAGAGCCTGGCACACTGGAAGTATTCAGATGGTGTCAGAAATTGCCATTCTCAAGTGTTAAGAAAACGTCCCGCTTTTCCAGCACTGTTCTGCATGAGGAGGCTGTTTAACACCGTGAAAGCCATTTTTCAGCCAGACAGATTTGACTTCAAGCCTCTGCTGTCTACTTCACCTCCTTGAACCCACATTTTCCCACCTGTTATATGGGAGCAATTATGCCCGCCTGGGGTCGTTATTGAAGGTGAAATGAGGAATCTTTGAGCCGGGCCTTGTACACAGAGGAGGCTCAGTCAATGTCAGGGTCTTCCCTTCTTAAAAGGAGTTTTCCTGTCTAATTTGAAGAGTGCGCCTCCACCCTCTGCCATTAAAAAGACCTCAGTGAGAGAAAGGTACTTTCAAACCCCTTCATAGGCTTACGATTTATGAATAAGGTTAAGGGTTTTTTTAGGAATTACACTTCCTCACTCTTTCAGCACAGTATTGAGCTATTTAAAAGATGGGAACATGGATATGGAGATTTTACATCCCAGAAAGAGTGGTCCACAAAGACTCTCTTTGTTCCCCAAACTGTTCATGTTTCCCACTGTCCATCAGACCCTTTCCCAGGGTCGTAACCCACTTGTTCTTCCTGCCCCACCGCCACCTTGAGTAACCAGAGTAAGAAAACACAGGCACCCGCCCATAGAAAATACTCTTGGTTGTCCTGGAAAGCACAGACTGCCTGGGGATTTATTTTCAAAGCTGACTACACGGTTTCCTTTGGCACAGCTGAGGGTGGCAGCGTCTGCTCTGGGCATCTGCGCCCCCCCTGTGGTCCTGTGGTGGCGTTCCCTGGGTTCCCAGCACCCATCTCTTTCTGGCTCACATGAGCCATTTACATCTTGATGTGAAGTTGCTGTGTGTCCCCTCAGGAGCAGCTGCACTTTAAAACTTCATTTCTAACATAGAATGAACACTGTTGTATTAAGGAATGGAAGATTTCCGTGAGCAGATGGAGATCCCTGCAAAAGGATTCTTTGCCCAATTCTTAAAATCTCCTTTATCCTATGCTATGGCTGACCCTGAATGGATAATGTACTACAAACACTTTCCCTCTGATAGGCTTTTGGGGACTGTTGGGGCAATAAAGCAGCTTCTACAGAGATAAGAAAAAGACTCACACATACGACCATCAACAGCAAAGTATAGAATGTAACAGTGAGACTAACGGGGTGTCTTCGGATTTCAGGGAACACATCCGTCAAGGCCTAGAAGAACTCCAGAAGGTCCTGCCAGGAGGAGATACTTACATGCACGAAGGATTTCAAAGGGTAATCTTAAAAAAACTTTGAACTCCAAATGTAAAGTATGATATGGAAACACCTACATAAGGATGGTTGATGAAATAAGGCACATGTAACTGAATAACACCTAATGGAAACAGAGTGACAAAATATTTCCCATGAGCTTGTACACTAATAACTCTATCCAAAAGAACTGAAAAAGGAATTTGCTTGCTCCTTCCCTGACACTGAAGGGTTTGTTAGCTAAAGCTTGGCTGTCACTTGTGAATCGTGCCACACGCAAGTTCCCTCCATGTGTAAGGAAACTTTTCTGTGATGCTTCAGTGGTTGAGACAGAAGTTCAGTGATTTCAGTCTTAAGGAAAGCATGTCCCAGTCTATGAGAGGTAAGGCACTGATCCACGTTCACTAGTATACTAGTTAAATGTCAGGACAGCTTTAGATGAATGCTCTCCACTGATATTTGAGTGAAGCCTGGGTGAACTGCATAAAGAATCAAGACTGAGCCATGGTTACATCAGCAGCCCACGGCCCGGTGTGGTGTTTGGAATAGCAAAAACAGTGGCTACATGGCTAATGTGTTCTTCATGTTTTTCAGGCCAGTGAGCAGATTTATTATGAAAACAGTCAAGGTAAGGTTATATTATGAATTATCATTATGAATTATTTTAACATTTTTTATGTGTTTGCTTGTGAAAAAGAGCTTCAGTAATTTCATGTTTCAAAAGACATATGATAATGTCTATAATCCTTGGACACACACTTCATCACAAAGAAGGAATACATAGACAGATGATATAAACCAGGTCAAATTCTACTATCCTATTGGTGCAAAAAGAAGTTATATAAAATCCCATTATGGGCCAAAGTCTGTAATGCCCATGAACAGTGTTGCATGTTGAATTCATTAAATGAATGAATACTTGGATGGATTAGTAAAGTCTTGGAATTTTGTGTCAATTTAATTTTCTTGTTCTTCTCTGAGCTGCAAGCTTTTCAGCACTGTGATTGGATACGATATATTAAGATTAAGGTATCAGTTTGGTTTAAAGTTTCCTTCATTTCAGTGAAAAAAATACCTAAAATGTACTTAACAGAATGCTTAGCCCATAGAAATGATGTTTATTGATTAATATTACTATTTTAGCTATGATGGCTATTACTACAGTGTCTTTCCTGGGTAGTGTTTCTTTATCTGAGGCAAATCTCTCACAAGAGATTCAGAGTGGAGATTTTTCTCCCAGGCCTGTAGAGGTGTCCACTTCCTTTTTCACTCTAAACTGCAACAAATAGACCAGACCCAGTATCAACAACAACACCTGTGAGTATAAATCATCCATCAGCAATGTTACTAGAACTCCAAAAATCATTGAAACAATTCTAGTAGGCTTTGCCGACTGGTATAATAACTTCCATTCCGCTTGTAAATCACTATGACTGTGACCATTTGCCCACCTCTTCAAGGGGTGGTGTATGGGGTCAACTATACATGTAAGAAGGGCCCCTGGCCAGCTCAGGTGGTAAGTTTGCTCGCAGGCCTCGGTGGACTGGACAGTTACTAGAAAATAATAGAAACTTGATTCATTAGAGCTACTCCCACATATCAGTCCAATGACCGTTTCACTAGGTTTGGCCATTTTTTGAGATAAGACTGAGAAACTCAGAAACAAAACCTATTCCCCAGGAGTTTGTCCCCACAGACATACTCTTTTCTGCATGCTGGAGTTGTTTCCAGTCCCAAAAGAAAAGTTGCTGTTTCTCATAATACTGACCCCAGGGGGTTGCGCTTGTAAGAGATGGGCTCCCAGGGCTGAGGGGGTTTCCCTGAGTGCGGTCCGATGGACTGAGTGGGTCTGTGTTGTGTTGAGCAGGATACAGGACAGCCAGTGTCATCATCGCTTTGACGGATGGAGAACTCCATGAAGATCTCTTCTTCTATTCAGAGAGGGAGGTAAGAGACAGCCTGGCCTGTATGTAAACACAGATGTTGGACAGGGCTGCTTCCTTCTGAAATGGGCCACAGTCTTTCTACTTGGGCAAAATAATAGGTATTCTTTGTAAAAATGCTGGATAAAATAGTATCTCATATGTAAGAAGTAATAAACTCATTTTTTAAAGTGAATGATCATGTCTCTCATATCTTACACATAGTAGATATTTTTCCCTTTCAAAATATTTGCATATTTCTCTGTGTTTTGAGGGATAAAAAGTATCTACCATGCTTTTATTGAAAGCGCTGTATTTATTTATCTTGCAGTTTTGAAATACTGTATTACTTCTAAACAAAAACATTGGTACTGTTTTTCCTCTACTTCCACTAAAAGCAGGAGGAGGACCAAAATTATTTGAAATATTTCAATATTTATTCAATATTCAGTTCAATTTTTATAAATTTCTTTTCCTTTTTCTTTATGTTTTCAAAAAGTACTCCTCAAAGCAAGTGAAAGAATTCTCTAAGTGAAGCTTTCCATTTGTGTAATTTCCAAAAAAAAAGGGGTTTATTCAAGAATTGGAAAGTAATCTTTATATTAGGAAATTCTTTCCTTTCAAGTTTTAGATTTGAACTCTATGTGTAATTGGCCCAGAGAAATCTGTTCGACCATTAATGACAGAGTTATGAAGTGAGAAAGGCTCAATCAAGACAAGTTAGGGAGAAACACAGTAAGGAAAAAGCAGTGAGGGAGGGAGATGCTGGCCTCTGGGGGAGGAGTTAACAAGATCATTAACTTACCTCAAACTCTTGTTTACTATTTAATTTACATTCCACTCCCTCAACGACAACAAGTATATATTCATTCATTCATTCATTCATTCATTCATTCATTCATTCATTCAGTGTGCTGGGCACTTGGCTAGACACTATGGACACAGAGGTAACACACAGTCGCTGTCCTCATGGGCCTTACCTTGTAATAATGTTCAGTTTTTCGAAGCCTGTGCTGGTAAAGAGCATGAGTAAACACACGACTTCCCCTCTACGTCTCACTAATATGGGATAATTCATGATAATCCGTAAGTAAATATGACAGATGCTCCCTGATCATGTGGAAAATAACGTATATCTGTATTCAGAAGTTAAAACTAACTATGTAGTGGGAATGGAAAATGGCTTATTTTGAATGCTAAACAACAGCCAAAAAAGTAAAAACCCTAATAAGGAAATAACTGAATATAAAATAAATGATGGGTGTCAGAGGCTTAAAATAGGAGTTAGTAGAGAAGAATTTTAGGTATGGTGCTTACAAACTTGGAAAAATATTTGGAATGCCAATGCCAATAGAAGGAGGCAAGATAAAGCTCAAAATACATAATGAAAATAAAACTTTCCATTTTCGATAATTCTATATAAAGCCCAGTTGGAGAAGACTCACAGCAGTTGTTGCAGATAAGGATGGGGCTAGACTGCTTTAGAGGTTTGTTTTATCCTCAGAGAAGCCAGGAATCTTTCTAATATGAAGGAAAAAAAATACATGTTCTGTCCCTTCTAAATTTCAATGTCATTCACAAGTGGGTTTGAGTCCTAAGAGAGGAAAAATAATAACACAATTCAAATCAATTTGCATACACTGAACACCTACTATATGTTTACTATCAACTATTTATTAAGCACCTACTGAATGCACCAAAGATTTCCAATTTTTGTTTTCTATTCTGAAACACAAAGAACCTACAGATCAGCTACCAGAGCCTTTAATAAATCAAATATTAAAGTCAAGACAAAACTTGATGTTATTCATTATGTTGCCCTTTGAATACTTAATTGTAGAGAAGGTCACGTTCACCTGTTCAAATATGAACCATAATTCCCATACCATTAAGCCAGTAAATTCCATGGGGAAGAAAAAGGCCTATCCACAAAGGGTGCTGACATTTATGAGCATCTGTGGTGCTCTAGGCCTTGTATGAGGAGCTCTGCATATATTATCTCATTTAATCCCCAGACCATTTATAGAGCAACTCTCAGTGCCAAGCCCAGGCATATCAGGTTCCAGAGGCCACGTCCTTTCAGTCAGACCACATTGCCATTACAAAGGAAGAAAAGTATGTCAATGAAAATCCATCAGAGGAATAGAAAAGATAATCATTTCCCCAGAATATTTAATAAGCATTATCTTAACCTACAGTCTTCCTTTCCTCTCCTCATCTCTCAAAGCCCTTCATCAAGATTCTACTTGTGTGGATCTTGCTTAACACGTCCCCTTAGACTAACACTCCCCTCCTGGCCACCATGCATTATGTTGGAAGGTGACGTTCCCTGGAGAATGAGCCCCTTGTGCTCAGGGATTGGCCCTCCTTGTGGTGCCTGGCGCGATAGGTGCTCCATAAACACCTGATTGTCGAAGTGAGTCTGGTTAATCCAAAAAAAAGTGCATTTGCTTCTGCTTCTCTTTAATGTCTTTTCTTTCACTGACCCAGGCTAACAGATCCCGAGATCTTGGTGCAATTGTTTACTGTGTCGGTGTGAAGGACTTCAATGAAACACAGGTATGACTGTGGATGTCCTCGGGTCTGGGTGCACACGAAGCTTGTGAAGGATAACAAAATTGATTAGGGCAGAGGGGGCATCAACAGCATAAATACCCCTTAGATAGATTAATTTTCCAGAAATGCTAAGCTAGAAGGGAATTATTGGATATAAAGCCATTTGCTGATGCACTTGGGGGTGTTTAACACCGACTTGCTCAGCAGCATCTTCCTAGGTTGACTTTCTTGGTAGATTTAAATCGCCAGCGTGCCAAAGCAGATCTGAATTAACTTGGAAAACTTTGTTGGTTGTTTCTTCTTTAATTTAATTTAATGAATCTGATTTTATTTATATGGCAAGTATCCCTTTTCTCCCATTAAAAATGCAATGTGTTTAATACAAAATGGATTTTTAATACAAAAAATAGAAGTAATTGGCAAGTGGGAAAAAATATGTGCCAAGATACAGTAGGGAATTTGCTAACCACCTAAGTAAATGTTCCTCAATGTAGTTTATAATTTCTTTTTGTTTTAGTGACCTGGGACAATGCTTGTAATATGTTGTTAAGTGAATAAGATAGAGTTAAAGAACAGTGGGAATAGGTGTACAAGAAGCCAGTATAAGACTGTATATCAACGATACTTCAATAAAAAGATGAAACAAAACAGTGGGAAAGGATGAGTCCACTTTCTAAATAAACATGCATATTGGCAAAGGAAAAGAATGAAAGACTATATATTGTCAAATTAACAAAATAGAGAAATAATGGATGGAAGATAGATGATAGATAGATGATAAATAGATAGATGGATGGATGAAAGATAATGAGTAGCCTTTTTTCTTTTTAACACTTCTGGGTTTTCTGAAATTTCCCAAGGACTATGTGTTACTTTTGCAATGAGTAAAATCCTGGCATTGACCATGACTGTGGTGACCACAGAACTATGCAAAGAGCTGGAGTAGAAAAGCCCACAGATCAGCTTCCCTCTGCCATCCTCTGCTCCATAAAGCAGGGCAGCCAAACGAATGGCAGGGGGCCTCTCCTCAGTGAGCAGTTTGGGGGAAAGGTCGGAATCCTCATTCATTGGCGTGAATTCACCCAACACCAAAGCTTGAACTCATTTCTAAAGTTGTTATGAAAGGAAACTTGAGTCTGTTTGATTGGAATACAGTTGCCAACAGAAATATGTGTGAATGGGAGAAAAATGAGCCCACGGCCTGCCCGCAAATCCATAAATACATCAACACAGGCCAAGGGTTCATCTCGCTGGGCAATCTTACCTTTGCTCCCAAGGAGAAAAGTATTAAAGCAAATGTAAAAGCTGGAGCCAACCGTCGGGACCCACTCTGGAGGGCCACTGGTAAACTCATGATTACTTAGAGCTCTTTAGTGGGCCCTCTGAGCTCAGCGAAGTCCCTCTGGGTCCTAAAAGTAGATGGAGCCCTCTGGACTCACTTCTCCATGTCCAAGCCTCACGTGTGTTTGTGTGTTTTGCTGTGTCCTCAGCTGGCGCGCATTGCAGACAGTAAGGATCACGTGTTTCCTGTAAACGACGGCTTCCAGGCTCTGCAAGGCATCATCCACTCAGTGAGTACAGTCCTTCCTCTGAGGCTGCAGCATGTTTTGTGCCCCGGTACTATAAACACCCCAGTTCTGTCTCTCTAAGGCTGGTGTTTTTCTCCTTTAGACAATGCTCCTTTGCATATCTTTGTATCTGTCGTGTCCCTCTTCTCCCTATTGCCTTTCACACGTGTCTTTTTTCACTTCCCTGTGCCAATTTTACCCCACAATGGAATATTGAAAATTGAAAGGCACCCTGCTCTGGCAGCGAGCCAAGCATCAGGTGGCTCTCAGTTCTCCTACTGGAAGGACTGTGGTTGATGGTGTGTGTTTGAGAAACCTCAGCCTTCCTAACCACGATGGAAGCAAGCTGCCTTTGGAGCATGTTCTGGCTCAACCTCTATCACTTGGCTTTCAGAGGCACTTCAGACCAGTGGCTCTCTACTTTGAGTGCCCATCAGAGTCATCTGGAGCAGGATTTTTAAGATCTTCCCAGGTGATTTTAATGGAACCACCCCAGTTTAGACCTTAATCCTTAATATGAGGGCTTTATTGCTCATATGGTTTGTCATCACCAGCTCTCCTATCCACCCCAACCTGGGATAGATGGGAGAATCTGTCATACCAAATGTTTTTCTATTTCCTCTTTCCTGTCAGTGAACAGGGAACTGGTTTCCAGGGCCACTCTTTCCCACCTCCGACACACAGGCCAGGCCCTGGTCCATCTGAAACAGTGGACAGTGTTGGCATTTAGGTCCTCAGCCAGAGACCATTGTGAGGGCTGCCCCAGTGATGGAGTTCAGAGGTGCTGTGGCCCCACCTTTAGGTTCTGAGAGCATGCAGATGGCTAGCAGTTTCTCCAGTGGAAGCTCGCCGGGCTCTAGACTCAGGGTCCAGGATGCAAATTCAGACTTTAGTGGTTACTGTCCTCTTAAGAATTCAACGGGGTCTTGATCCAGAGGTTACCAGCAAGGGACAGAATCTGCCCAGCATCCCAGTTTGACCTAGGAAATGTCCAACATGGCTGCACCTTCATGCTCCGTCTCCCTCCCTCCAAGGTTTGCTTAAGAATTCCAGGACATCCCTGTTTGCAAATGACATGATATTGTATATCAAAAACCCTAAAGAATCCACTCCAAAACTACTAGATCTAATACCTGAATTCAGCAAAGTTGTGGGATACAAAATTAATACACGGAAATCTGTTGCATTCCTATACACTAACGATGAACTAGCAGAAAGAGAAATCAGGAAAACAATTCCATTCACAATTGCATCAAAAAGAATAAAATACCTAGAAATAAACCTAACCAGGAAGTGAAAGACCTATACGCTGAAAACTATAAGACACTCATGAGAGAAATTAAAGAAGATACCAATAAATGGAAACACATCCCATGCTCATGGATAGGAAGAATTAATATTGTCAAAATGGCCATCCTGCCTAAAGCAATCTACAGATTCAATGCAATCTTTATCAAAACAACAGTATTCTTCAACAAACTAGAACAAATAGTTCTAAAATTCAAATGGAACCACCAAAGACCCCACATAGCCAAAGCAATCCTGAGAAGGAAGAATAAAGCTGGGGGAATTATGCTCCCCAACTTCAAACTCTACTACAAAGCCACAGTAATCAAGACAATTTGGTACTGGCACAAGAACAGACCCATAGACCAGTGGAACAGACTAAAGAGCCCTGATATAAACCCAAGCATATATGGTCAATTAATATATGATAAAGGAGCCATGGAAATACAATGGGGAAATGACAGCCTCTTCAACAGCTGGTGTTGGCAAAACTGGACAACTACATGTGAGAGAATGAAACTGGATTATTGTCTAACCCCATACACAAAAGTGAACTCAAAATGGATCAAAGACCTGAATGTAAGTCATGAAACCATAAAACTCCTAGAAAGAGACTTAGGCAAAAATCTCTTGGACATAAACATGAGGAACTTCTTCATGAACATATCTCCCCAGGCAAGGGCAACAAAAGCAAAAATGAACAAGTGGGACTATATCAAACTAAAAAGCTTCTGTACAGCAAAGGACACTATCAGTAGAACAAAAAGACATTCTACAGTATGAGAGAATACATTCATTAATAACATATCCGATAAGGGGTTGACATCCAAATTATACAAAGAGCTCATGCACCTCAACAAACAAAAAGCAAATAAGCCAATTAAAAAATGGGCAGAGACGAAACTATTTAAATGGTAGAGTATGTGATAGAAGTTACGCAGAGATCACTTGTCTAAAATGTCAAGCAAAGGTTAGCTGACTTCAGCTAGTGGGCAAAATGGTGTCTAACATCTGTTTTTTTTAATAAAGCTTTACTGGAACAGAGAAAATAAATAAATAAATAAATAAAATGTACTTTTGTAGTTGATGAGAATTACAAGAGTTCTTTCACATACCTTGTTGTTGACATGAAGCACTTGTCCTTTTTTAAAAAAAAATTTAAACTGAAAATAAAATTTACAAATGGGAAAAAAAAATAAATAAATAAAAATAAATAAATAAATAAAAAATGGGCAGAGGACATATATGACAAACCCACAGCTAACATCATACTTAACAGTGAAAAGCTGAAAGCTTTTCATCTAAGATGGGGAACAAGGGATGCCCACTCTCTCCACTGTTATTCAACATAGTACTGGAGGTCCTAGCCACGGCAATCAGACAAAACAAATACAAGTCATACAGATTGGTAAAGAAAAAGTCAAATTGTCACTATTTGCAGATGACATGATACTGTACATAAAAAACCCTAAAGACTCTACTCCAAAACTACTAGAACTAATATCTGAATTCAGCAAAGTTGCAGGATACAAAATTAACACACAGAAATCTGTTGCTTTCCTATACACTAACAATGAACTAACAGAAAGAGAGATCAGTAAAACAATTCCATTCACAATTGCATCAAAAAGAATAAAATACCTAGGAATAAACCTAACGAAGGAATTGAAAGACCTGTACTCTGAAAACTACAAGACACTCCTAAGAGAAATTAAAGAGGACACTAACAAATGGAAATTCATCCCATGCTCTTGGCTACAAAGGATAAATATTGTCAAAATGGCTATACTACCTAAAGTAATCTACAGATTCAATGCAATCCCTATCAAAAACCAACAGCTTTCTTCAATGAACTGGAACAAATAATTCTAAAATTCACATGGAACCACAAAAGACCCCGAATAGCCAAAGCAATCCTGAGAAGGAGGAATAAAACAGAGGGAATTACGCTCCATGACTTCAAGCTCTACTACAAAGCCACAGTAATCGAGACAATTTTGTATTGGCACAAAAACAAACCCACAGACCAGTGGAACAGAATAGAAAATCCAAACGTTAACCCAAACATATACAGTCAATTAATATTTGATAAAGGAAGCTTGGATATACAATGGGGAGATGACAGCCTCTTCAGCAGCTGGTGTTGGCAAAACTGGACAGCTACATGTAAGAGAATGAAACTGGACTACTGTCTAACCCCATACACAAAGCTAATCTCAAGGTGGATCAAAGACTTTAATGTAAGTCATGAAACCATAAAACTCTTAGAAAAAAACATAGGCAAAAACCTCTTGGACATAAACACGAGTGACTTCTTCATGAACATATCTCCCCGGGCAAGGGAAACAAAAGCAAAAATGAACAAGTGGGACTATATCAAGCTGAAAAGCTTCCGTGTAGCAAAGACACCATCAGTAGAACAAAAACATCCTACAGTATGGGAGAATATATTCATAAATGACATATCCGATAAGGGGTTGACATCCAAAATATATAAAGAACACATGCAGCTTAACAAACAAAAAGCAAATAATCCAATTAAGAAATGAGCAGAGGACAGGAATAGACACTTCTCTAAAGAAGAAATTCAGATGGCCAACAGGCACATGAAAAGATGTTCCACATCGCTAATCATCAGAGAAATGCAGATTAAAACCAAAATGAGATATCACCTCACACCAGTGAGGATGGCCAACATCCAAAACACAAACAACGACAAATGTTGGCAAGAATGTGGAGAAAAGGGAACCCTCCTACACTGCTGGTGGGAATGCAAATTGGTTCAACCATTGTGGAAAGCAGTATGGAGGTTCCTCAAAAAACTCAAAATAGAAATACCATTTGACCCACGAATTCCACTCCTAGGAATTTACCCTAAGACTGCAGCAGCCCAATTTGAAAAAGACATATGCACCCCTATGTTTATCACAGCACTATTTACTATAGCCAAGAAATGGAAGCAACCTAAGTGTCCATCAGTAGATGAATGGATAAAGAAGAGGTGGTACATACACACAATGGAATATTATTCAGCCATAAGAAGAAAACAAATCCTACCATTTGCAACAACATGGATGGAGCTGGAGGGTATTATGCTCATTGAAATAAGCCAGGCAGAGAAAGACAAGTATCAAATGATTTCACTCATATGTGGAGTATAAGAACAAAGGAAAAAACTGAAGGAACAAGACAGCAGCAGACTCACAGAACCCAAGAATGTACTAGCAGTTACCAAAGGGAAAGGGGTTGGGGAGGTGGGTGGGAAGGGAGGGATAAGGGACTCAAGGGGTATTATGATTAGCTCACATAATATAGTGGGAGCACGGGGAAGGAAGTATAGCACAGAGAAGACAAGTAGTGACTCTATAGCATCTTACTACGCTGATGGACAGTGAGTGTAATGGGGTATGTGGGGGACACTTGATAATAGGTGGGAATATAGTAACCACAATGTTGCTCATGTGCAACCTGAGCATAAGATTTTATATCAATGATACCTTAACAAAAAAAACTGCAACAACATATGAAACAATGCCCAAAAGGTGCAAAATATAATTAACAGGAGAATTGGGGGCCGATCATAAATCCTTTGGAAGCTCAGAGGTGGATTCTTCTGGACCAGAGCCTTCATGAGAAGGATGAAAGACCTGAATACCTGAAAAACCAAGGAGGGGTGATGGGGGCACCCGAGAAGAGATGACGACATAACCTCAGCCCTCAGGCTGGAAAAGAGCAAAGCACATTCCCAGGATGATAATAATAACACCTATCTGTCTGGTGGGAGAGTTCCAGGAAAAGGAGTCAGAAGTAATGAGAAATAAGCCTTGGCCTTGAGTTGAAACCAGATTCACAAGAGCCTTGAAGGGGTCTTAACTCCAACTTAGTGGATGTAATCACTAAAACAGTTTGAACATCTAACAAGTGATATTTAAGAAGAGAATCTGATGGCAAATCTGGGGAGACCCAGAAGAAGAAACTCAACCAAGAGGTGAATACAGAGTCCGGCCTTCAGATGGCTGGATTTGAACAGGAACAACTTTTACCTGCTCAAGGATTCTCATGAGCCACGTGCCTACATCATTCAAGAACGAGTTCCTACCCAAATAAGTAGATGCTTCTTATGTGCATAAATCAGTCCTTGAGTATTTCATCTTTAGCAGTTCACCCAAGCCCAACATGAGCTGGATGCTTATAAAGGTCTTCCCACCCCCCGGTGGAAATAACTGCAAAGATGCTTAAGAAATTTTAGCAAAACAGTTTCCCAAAAAGGGGGAAAAATAATTTGAGACTTTCATCTCCAACCTTTTAGCTGAATGATAACATCCTTAGGAGCTTTTATCTGGGAGCTGTGCAATGGTTTTAATCCTTCCACGACTTGAACCCCATGCTCATGGCAGCTGTTAATTCGTTTGCTTGGGCAGAGAATCAGGGACAAGCACAGCTTTCTCAAGTCAGACAGAAATAATTATGGCTTAAAAGTTGGATAACTATTTTTAAGAAGTCAATTCATTTCTCCTTCTGGATACTGAAAAGAAGGCTCTTGTTTTTCCCCCATCTGAAGCATCTATTTCAGCTTGTTCCCATGGATGTTATTTTGTTGCTGTTTTTTTTTCTCATAATAAAATAGGACTGGGCTTAATTATGCAAAATAGGAGTACCGAGCAGCTCTCAATAAGCTCAGATGGTTCATAAAGCTTTCAGCCCTGAATGACCTTATTTTTAAGTCCCAAATCAAGATGCAGGGGCTAATGTTTATTCATTCATCCAGTACTCACTGAAAAACTTTTATGGTAGACTCCGGTCATTCCGTTACGAGTAAGGAGATAGAGACCCTGGCCAGGTGGAGCTAACAGTCTGGTGGGAAGGACACATAAAAAGTAAATAACTAAACTTTCATATTAAAGTTGTGATAAATGGTATAAAAGAAGTAACATACTACTGAGATTAAGAGTAAAGGTATTAACAAAGAACCCAGGCTCATGTGAGGAGATTACTGAAAGGGTGAAATGCAGCCACTCATAGGAAGAGCATCATTGGATAGAACATTCCAGGCAGAGCATGGCCCTGAGACGGTACACAGCAGGAGGAAAGAAGAGCGGTGCTTAAGGTGGAGGGTGGCAGGCGGTGAAGTGAAGAAACAAGCAAACAAGACTTCAAGGCCATGTTTTACTCTAAGGCCAGGGGAAAACGATAGCCAAATACAAAGTCTGATAATAGAACAATCATCCTTGAAATCAAGACTCTCAGGGCATCCAGAACTGTGGCACTTTTTCCATTTCCCCTATACATAGCCAGTAAAGAAACACTCAGGATGAATAGTAATGAGGCCCATGAAGAAGGAAAATCGCCATGATTTACTGAGCATCTCTCTCCACCAGCATCTCTGAGTAGGCTCGTCCACAGCCACGTCCTGAAGAAGGACTTACCCCATCATACAGATGAGGAAACTGAGGCATGGGAAGGCTGGATGAAGTGCCCCAGCCCTGCTCATCGTGCTAGAGTGGGGAGTTTGAACCCCGGTCTGGCCGCAGAGATCCTGCTCTTCCCACAGCACCAGGCCATGAAGGTCTGAGGAAATGGAAAGTCACCCCTGGCTTACCAGAAGCTGACCCAGGGCATGGCCTCATCAAATCCCCGGACTTGCTGTTCCTCTGTCTGATTCCTGTGATTTGGTGTTTTCACTGGTCCTCAACACGCTCTACCTTAAGGAAGAAGTACTTATGTGTCAAATTTGTATGATGGGTTATTTTGCATGGTGCTCCCCCTTGCTTTCCATTTTAGGTCTCATGGTTGGGATGTAGGGAAAAACCAGGAAGTTAACAGCTGTAGGTAACTTATTTTGGAGCCAAAATGAAGAAATGAAACCTCAGATCATTTTCCCCAGTGCACACAGTTGTAAGGGGATGGCAGGGCTGCAACATAGTCCCATGATTCCAGAGGCTCTGCTTGCTCCCCCCTTTATTTCCTTAAGCAGGTAAAAATTGTAAAAGCCATCATTTAATGAGTTCTTAGGTGCTAGACACCCTGCAAAGCATTTTACATAGTCATCTCATGACCACCATTTAAATGTAGATATTGTTGCCCCTCCAATGGAAGTAGATACTCTTAAGGACAGAGAGGTTAGCTAATTGTCCAAGGCCACACAGCAGTAAGCAGTGATCCAGAATAGACCCAGGTCGGTCCTGAATAATACACTCTCCTGAATAATACAGGGAGGCCAGGAAGCAGTTCCATTTCAGAGGAGACACTGAGGACAAAAAATGTGAAGTGGCTTCACGCAGTTCACCTAAGTACAGCAGATGCAAAACCAGAACCCAGGGGGTCTGACCTGAGTACACCGTGGGTTGGTGGGGAGTTCTTTGCCTTTTCCCATGAGGTGGAGTCACCTCTGAAAATCTCTACTTCTGCTTGATGGGTGAAGTTCCATCGTCATGAGAAGCTGGCAGCTTGACACAAGCTGGAAGGATTGTCTTCCCTTCCGCATGTGCTCAGGACTCTACCTCTGAGGACAGAATTCTTCCTTTTGCAGAATATGGTTGATGAAAGTCTGAGATAAAATTTGGATGGTTGGAAGATTGTAGCCCTTAAAGCCAGTACAACTGTAAAAGAAGCAACTATTCCTTTGCTGTCTCTTGTGGCTTCTTTGGGGAATTTCCACTGACCACAACTGGTAAATGTAGCGCCAGCCCTCAAGCGAAAATGTGAAGCAAAGGTCCAGCGAGTCTCCAGGGTCTTTATTTGTCTTTTCCAAAGTGCTGCAGGCAGTGAAATGGGACCCTGCATGAAAGCTGGGTTCAGATAACACTGGAGTGGGGCTGCAGCTCTGGACCTCAGCACTTGGCATGGTTACCACAATGCCACCTCCTCCCAGCTGTGCCCACTTTGTGTGCAGTTGCCTGGGGACTGTCTACGAGAAGGAGAATCCAGTTACTGGCACCAGACCATCCCCTTCCAGGAGCATTTCACTAGAATAAATATTTAAGCCTGCGTTGTGCTTCCTATTAATGTGAGGGTGAATCAGCACATAAGGCTTTCCGCATGTTGGATCAACAAAAAACAAGTACTGAGCAAACACAACTATATTTGCAAGGATTTCTCACAAGTTTTGGCATGAACATCCTTGTTATCAAGGACGCTGTTAGGATCAGCCAAACTGAAGAATAAATCGACTCCATGGTGTATATAAAATTATTTTATTTATAAAAAACAGACTGCATGCTGATTTCTCCCTCCCACTCTTTGGATGTACAAGAAATGCACCCCCTAGTCTGGCCCAGACCCTCCCAAAGGCATAACAGAAGACAAAGCTGGCCTTCCAGGCCTTCTCTCCCACCTGCTCTTCTAGGGCCCCAGTCGGAACTGCTAAGGGTTTCCTTCCAATCAAACTCCACATCACATTCCCACAGTCCTGGAAAGTGCCTGACTTCTGAACGAATCCTCTTTCCCGAGCTGGCAAAGGAGCAGGAAAGGCCCAGTTCGGCAGCAGCAACTTTCTCCTAAGTCAGGCTTATTTGTGATTAAAGAAACACCCCTTCTCTTCCTTTACCCCATCTGAATCCTGTCTCAAGGCCTGTCTCGACCTCAAGACTCTGCTGAGTCCTCTCTTCTCCATGGATCCTCTCCCTGCCTGCAGCCCAGTGGCTCTGACTGCTGGAATCGTTTGTTTGGCACTTGGATCTTGTTCATGCTGTACGGCGCTCCTGCTGGCCAGGTGCTAAACTGTGCAGGTACCGTCCCTGCCCCTCCGTCAGGGCTCCCGTGGTGTGCGCTGCCGTGCCTTGCATATGTCTTCATCGTAAAGCAGTCCAGAGGACTGCACAGCATTCGTGACCTACAGTGCATGACAAGTGGGCAGTTTTGGGGTTTGGGGTTTTGTCTCACGTAAAATCCCCTCTGTCCTTCCCCACCCTCTCTTCCAAGGTTATATCTATAAATGCTGGCATTCAGGGCTCTGTTCACATCATTATTTCTATTATTTATATTGGGCTTATTAAAAATTGCAAATGGAATAAAAATTCCCTTAGCTTGAAGAGTCTATGAAGATTGCAGAGGGGCGTGTTCACTTAATCCTTGGTCACCCCCACTCCTCCTCCAGGCCCTCCTCCTAGGCTTTGGAATCTGTTAAGACCCATTGTAAAAGCAACTGCAGGATTTAGAACAAAATCCAGTGAAACACTGCAGAGTTCAGCTCCCGAGGAGGGCCACTGACTTCGCCAGTACTCCAATCACCAAGCTCATCTTACTAAATAAACTACATTAGGAGTTCACGGCTATCCGAGCTTTCCTTTTGAAAACAGGAGAGGGAAGTGGTTTTGTGGAACAAAATGAATTTCCTCAGTTTCAGTACGTTTGTCCAATGCTCCTGCATATCAGCCTCTCACTGAGTGTGACAGTAACCAAGACAAGAGCAGCATTTATTTAAATAAGCAGGTGCCCCCCACCAACAAAAGCATTTGCAGTTTTGAGAAAAAACTTTATTGTCTAAAATTCAGGAATCTCTTAAAAATGTGTTTCTTGCATGTTATTTATTTGGTATAATGTATGAGTACACATAAGATCATGTACAAATCCCAGAAAGATGTGTATAAACAGATTTTTATTTTAAGTAATATGTATTTTAAATTTTAAGTTAAATTACTTTAAATGTTTTTTTTTTAGTTACATTTTTATATTAACTAGAACTGATATGGATCTAGGATAATGTCCGTAGTTAACAACACATGTGCCTGTTGGTTTAAAGTGTAGAGTGGAATTTAGTTAGGAGAAGTGACTGCCCTTTTTTTTTAGAGATCAAATAGTTTCAAAATTCATGGGGGCAACATTGCCAGTTCTGAAGGTATGGATGAGCCAGTTGTGTGCCCCAAGCTGCCTGGCATTTTCTAAAAGCAGTTGTCCCCAGGCTTAGCCAATGTATTTCTGCCACCAACTGTAATGGTGTATGTGGCCTTCTGTCGAAGCCTGGTGTTCTACCTACCAAACCCAGACGTCTATGTTTTTCCCAGGTAAAGGAGTCAGGGCCTTTTACAAAGCAGGCCAGTCTAGATCTTAGACATGGAGACATGATAAACTTGTAGCATTATTGTTTAAAAAGATAAACTCTTTTTTAAAATGGAGGTGTTGAAAAGGGCCTTTTGGGAGGGTGGTCCTCAAAGGTGGTAGTGCTTAATAAGAGGGAGGTGTTATGAGATGCAGAATATGGCTTTGTTATTCAAAGACCCTAAGATTATAGAGAAAAAAGGCCAATACATAATATAATGCCAGTTTGTGAAGCTATGCAGAAAGTGTGCCATTTATTCATGATTATTCATATGCCATTTGATAAATATTCAGTGGCTACTATATGCCCAGTAAGGTATTGTAGATATAGTGATGGGTAAAATAAATCTAATCCTTGGCCTTGTAGAGTCTAAGGAGGAAGATAAACACTGACCAAATAATCAAATACATAATTATAAACCATGTTAAGTTCACTGAAGGATGGTAATTCATACTAAAATGTGAATGGATACAGAAATATGTCATTAGCAAAATCACCAGGATGTAGGTGGCAAAATCCATATTAGATTTGGAGGGTGACAGAGAGAGTGACATTAAGGAAAACGGCTAGGTTTTTGTCTTACAGAACTAGTCAGATGTAATCAGCCAATACATAGTTAACCCATGGGCCAGACTCCTTCAAGCTCCAGACACCTTAAAACCAGAATGTGCCCTACACAACAAGTAAGACAACAAGGACTTTCTGAAAGAGGTGTGGAAGCAAAAAGCCCTGTCCTGTGAATAGATAAAAGAGGCTGGTCTTTTATTAACACAAAAAAAATTCTCTAGCAGGAAATAGTCAAGTAAATAAAGACTGGTTGTTTACTGGGGAAGAAGGCAAGTAAGTAGAGAAAGAAACTTAAGTGGGCCCCTGGTAAGGGGAGGGTTCCCGATAACTCCACGGAGATATTCACAGTTCTTTAAGAGGTCTTGAGGAATTTCTGCCTAAACTGAGAACTTTATGTAAAAGGACCTTAGATTTTAGAATCCAAAAAAATAAACTTGTATACAGCCTGGACTGGTCCACAATAGATTTTGTTTTAAGTTTATTAAATAGCCCATGTCCTTCTTTATGGATTTCAAATATGCCTTCTCATATATCTTCTTTCTGAAATCTGTCCAAAAGGTAGTAAGAAAGTATTAACCTTCTTTCAGTGTTTTTCAGCACAAGGCCAGTGGTGCGTGATGGCAAAGAAGCATGAGTAGCTGTCTTTGCCCAGAGGTAGCAGCGGTCATGACAGAAGTATGGTTGCCCCTTGAACAACACAGGGTTTACGGGCACGATTCCCTGCACAGTCGAAAATCTGTGTATAAGTTTTGACTCCCCAGAACCTTAACTACAAATAGCCAACTCTTGACCGAAACCTTACCGATAACATAAACAATTAACACATATTTTGTATTTATGTGTATTATATGCTGTATTCTTACAATAAAGGAAGAAGAGGAAAAAAATGTTTTTCCAAATTGTTGCAAATCTCCAAAAATGTTCCAATATATTTATTGAAAAAAATCCACATACATGTGGACCTGTGCAGTTCAAATCCAGGTTGGTTAAGGGTTGGCTGTAGTAGTAACAGTTACCATTGTTTGAAGAGCGAATATATGTAGATGTTCTCGTAAGTGCTTTACACTAAGGTTGTTCCAAGCACACTTCTTGATGCCTTATTTTCATGAAGGCACTTGTTGGTTGGTGGCCCAAGGGCTGTTAAGTCACACTATCTATTAACCAATCACACCTGTCTAGTTCTGTCTGTAAGGCCAAAACCTTGTCAGTTTTCTTTGCTTTGACTCTTTTCCTTACTCTACAATCCAATTTGAATTTTACCATCAAAGTCCAATTGATTTTACAAACTAAATACTCTGTATTCATTTCTCTTATTCATTTTACCATCATATAAGCCCTTTGAGGTCAATGTTTTTCTTATTCCCATTTTAAAGAAAAAGAATGAGATTCTTTAAATAGCAGTTTAATAACTTGTCCAAGTCCACATGACCAGGGCTTGGATTAGACCATAAATCCATTCAGAGTCCAAGTCTGTCTTACCTATCTCCAGAGCCCAAGTTCCTAAGAATAACAGCTCCCATTAGTTAAGGGCTTCCAGGTACTGTGCTCTGGCCTGTGCCTGTATATTCTCATTTAATCCCCACAACCCCACAACCTTCTGCAGTAGGTACTGTTCTTATCACACTTTCATAGACAATGAAACAGAGACTCAGAGAGGTTATGGAATTACCCAAGGTCACACTGCTCATGAACGAGTTGACCCAAGCAATTTAAAAATTCTAAGCTATTACTCAGTGTATTAAACTCTTCCCCAAAATTGGGATTTGGAAACATTACAGGATTTGTCAAGGACCATAAGGCAGATAAGTAGAGGCCCAGGGCCAAAACCCAGCTCCTCACACTGGATTATATTGAAGACATGTGGCCTTCGCCCGGTCTCAATGGTTGGTCACGGATTCTCTGACCTCTGACATCACCCTGACCCTGTGTGAGTCTCTTCCACTCCATCTACTGACTTCGCTTCAGTGGTTTCCCAGGCTGTGTCTACACCTCTTCCGTGGCTACCGCTGCCCAGGTGGGGAGGGGTCCTCCGCCGCCTCACCCCCATCCAGTCTCCTAAGCTGATGTGCTGTCTGCCACAGTTCAGGCGGATTACCATACAGTCTGGGCTGCTAATAACCAAGGGAACCCCCCAGACCCACCCAGTGCCATGGTGACTTCCTACCTTTTGAACCCAGACGTTTCAAACTACTAGAAGCCACAGTCTCAGGCAAATCCTGCCCATCCCCCTCACTGATAAATATTACTCCATTGGCTGCAATGCATCCCTTCCAGATGTTTTAAGTTAAGATTAGGAAAGCAGTGTTTTTGCTGGATTGAATCACAGTGCTTGGCTGACATTTTTTGGCCCTTCATACACTCCTTAGATTTATCAGCTAATTGCAGACACTTTGAGAGAATAATACAGCATGTGTTTATTGTGACAAAACCTGCTAGTGTATATTTGTGGTCAGAGGTTCTCGGGTGCTTCCTTTACCCATCCCTGCTTAAGTGTTAGTGTTGGTTTAAAAATGTTGGTTCAAAGTCAAGAACTTACATGGGTGAAAATTCCATGTATGTGTTTTGGTGGAGTTTGAGTAATGGGGACAGAATAGATTCAATAGCTCAATTTTATTCTTGGACTGTTTTGGAATCTTTAGTTGTGGATGATAAAATGATTTAGTAAGGGATGCCAAATGCCTGAGGAATTTTATTTGAAACATCAAAAAATAGCTTCATGTTGTTCTAATGCTACTCTTTAATTAAATTTCTCCGTATGGATTAATTCTGTTTCTTCTAATGTGGCCTGTTTGGAGATGGTATCTGAGGACATGTTGAAGGTGGTGGCTACCTCCCTCAGACATGGCAACCTCTGGCTGAGGTGGCCCTTCAGCCAGGAAGAGCCCAACGGCAGCAAACTGGGGGGGAAGAGGGTGGTCAGTCATCGCAATTCAAGCAGGACCATTGTCATCTGGGCTATGAGTCATCCATCGTACACCAGGATCCTGGCAAACCCCAGTCCTAGAATGTTGCTGCAGTACATAAAAGACCTAAAGGGCTGGATCAGCTATTGGAAAGGGGAAGATGGAGAAGACAGCAGGGAAACAGATGCCCAAGGTATATCCAGAACAACCATGTAGAGAACTCAGAGCTCAGTGGGGATACCAGGTCGCCAGAGACAGGGTGTGAGGACCACTGAACTCAACAGGTGGACACAGGACGTGGGGAGTTTGGGGCAAGCATACCAGCTGACATCTGCTAGGCTTGCGACTAGCAGAGAACTGAGGCCACACCTGTGCTTGAGGTAGGCGGAGGTGGCTGGGGAAGCCAGAGGCCAAGGAAATGAGCAAAATGCTGACAAAAGGAAACAAATTGCTTCCTGCTGCAGAATCATGTAGCACCTGAAAACAGAGGAATCAAAGTATGAAAATACCTTTAAATTGTACAAGAGTAGGAAGGAATGTCAGGAAAATAGCTGGAAATCTGAATTTTAGAATTTTCAGAAAAAGAAATCCTGCTTATAATTTTCTGGTATATAGTTTACCTAAAATACATGGTTATGAGGGAACTTGTTTCAGTGGATACATTTCAGTGTTTTATCGTGTGTACATCAGGTTTTCTGAAGCATGTTCTTCATTTCCTTTCACAATGCTTCCCTATGAGGACACCCAGATTTCTCTCTGGAATGGGTAAATATTATCTCTTCTAAGAAACTGATTTGTTCTTATTCTACAGATTGAAAAATCTTGTAAATATTATCTGTCCTCATTTGCTACTAGAAGGTTTAGAACTAAATCCATGAGCCACTCCTAGCAAGGAAATAAGCTCTTCACAGCATATTTTTTCTATACCATTCTCACTCCTTACTTCCTCTTCCCCTTAATTTCCTTTAAATCCATTTTCTCCCCTTTTGTAATTTATCATATCTTTTATTTGATTATATTTTATATATGTATTACTTAGATGCTGGAACAAAAAAGCATATATAAATAAAAATATCAACACAAATAAATGGGTGTTTCCCAATGCTAAAAGATGCTCTTTTTTTTATGGACTTTAAATTATATAATTTCACTATTAATTCCTTTAACAAACGCCCCTTTCATAAATAGAGAAATGGTGTCCTTCAGCCCTCTGAACCACCTCAACTTCCAAATTAAATAAGGCCCAAATAAGGATACCTCATGTGCTTGGTATTAACTCAGTTTCCTATACTTGTTCAAAATGCTTGACTGAAATTTTAGAATTAACATTCAACAAGAGGCAGGAATCATAAATGGCAGGGGAAAACATGAACCCTACCAGTCAGATACCCTGCTTTGGCCAGAAGAAGCCTTCAATTCTTAATGCCTGTGTGACCATGAGGTTCTCCCAGGCTCTCCACTCAACCCTACAAGACTCTCATTTGGGAATGAAAGTGCATTTCCCTTTAAGTAAGGCTAAAGGGTCTTCCTGCAGAGTGAGGCACAACAAGCAGCCCTCGAAGCCCTCTCCTGAAACATCTTTCCAGTCTTGTCCAACAAAAAAGAGACTGAGTAATCTGAAAATGATTCTCGACAGGGTTGGCCATCCTCATCCTACCTCTCCAGCTTTATCTACTATCACTCCTTCATTTCTACTTCTCAAGCTCCTTTTATGCCAGCTGAAGAGCTATGCATTTCTACTTTCTCACCTTTGCTCATGCCATTCCCCACCTGGACCCCAACCTTCCCCTAATTCACTCCTCTCCGTTTGCCTGAGTCCTACCCTTTCCAAGAACCTCTTCCCAGTGTATTAGCCCTCAGCGATTTTCCCCCATGAGCCCCTTAGTTCTTATTGTCTGCCCCTCCACCCTGGCACCTATCACATATGACTGGCCATTGTTATTTACGTTTTCAAGTGTAAGTCCCATTTCCCCAACTAGCTGTTAAACCTCTCCATAACTAGGGCTGGCATATCACAGACTCAATAAATATTTACCAAAAGAACACATGAATGAATAGTTCTTAAGGCATTTGAGACACCCAAAAGCATCTAACACAATGTTAGCTCGTTTAAATGTTTGACATTAATTATACGAATAAAGATGTACCCCTGCACCTACCCACTACAATATAACATCCTTGAACCTAACTTTTTTAGTAGCTAAAACCAAAACCCTACTTCTCTGTTTTAAGTAGAATGCTGTGCTTTGACTATTTTTTCCTCTCTTTCTAGATTTTAAAGAAATCCTGCATTGAAATTCTAGCAGCTGAACCATCTACCATATGTGCAGGAGGTAAATTGAAATTGCATGCTAAGTCCTCTCATACAAATGATATTTTGAGTTCAGATTACATGTTTACTCATTATTGGTGAGAAGGGGAGACAGGGACCTGGAGGGAGAGGGTGGAAACAAGAGGAGAAATTGCTAAATAAATTTGCTTCCAGGGGAAAAAAAATGAAAGAAGCAACATGCCAGTTGTTGGAAAGCTTGAGAAAGTTTGTCCATATTCTCTTTTCATGGGAACTAACTGTGAGAGTGTTGCAGAAATACTGGACCCCTACACAGCACCACCAACACCCTGCTCTGGGCAGAAGTGGAGGCTAACCCTCCATCTCCATGGCAGCCTTAATACACATGATGAGCACAGCGATCATAGGCCAACTGTGAAATGTTAATACACTTAATTATTTCATTGGCATTGGCCTCTCTCCATAATTAACACATTGATCTTAATCCAATCTACCACTCCTCACAAAATGGTGGTGGGAGCTCTGGTTGTCCCAGGAAGGGGCTATTATAATTTTGTCATTAATACTATTTATGCAAAGCATCAGCCTTTTTTGAGTTGTAGTATTTTTTCTAACTGATCAAAAGTGGGGTCTTGCTATCATTTTGAATGGTAATGGACCACCAAAAGTTTCAACCATGCTGGCTCTTCCTGTGTGATTCCTGACAGGTTTCCCATCAGTCCCCTTTTATGTATTTAAAAAATATTGTTCAGCAGCTATTGAATGCCAGGCACTGTGCTAGGTGCTGGAGAGTATTTCTCCATTTGGAGAAAAAAGGATAAACACTTGTGCTCCAGGAGCTTGAGTCTTTCACCCTTAGGATTCATTGTTAAAATCACCTTTCTGGTCTCCCAAAATGCCAAGTGCCAGTTACAAATTTATCACAGAAAATATATATCATGCATCCCTGTAAAAACTGAGCAACAACTTTTGGGCTTTTTCTAACACTGCACATTTCAATTTCTTATAGCATATTTTATTGGTATAAATGCAGTAATTCCTTGAGGATTTAATTCCAGTTTCTTGGCTACATCTGAGAACAGCTGAAAGACTTTCAAGGAGTTGGATTCCCTGAATATGTGCCAACAGCAAGCCATTAAGTATACGTGGAAACATACAAAGTTGTTAACAATACTCAGTAACTAACTATTCAGAGATATATGTTAATTTACCAATGAAAAGCAATCAACAAAGGTTATCTAGTGGCCTTTAAATAAATTGCTACCTGGTAACACAGATGGCAGGAAAAAATGTGGTTGCCACAGGGACAGAGCCAGGAAAATCTGTGGAAGAAAAAGAATTGCGAAATATTACTTTTGCAAATTTGACAAAAGTATATATGACCACATGTGCCCAGTGCCAGGGTCTTGTGAGGCATCTGTGCGGTGAGGAGCCTCAGTTAGGGTTCATAAGCCTCAAGGTAAATATTTCTCTACAGTTTTGAAGGCCTTTCATTTAAAAACAATTAGAAAACAGGGAAGTTTCTTAATTGTGCAAATAGTCCCATTCATGAAGACAACCCTGACTTGCAGTTTAGCAGTCCTACTGGATGTCACAACCTTATAGTGAATCGCAAAGCTGAAAGGCAATACATACAATTCCTGTTAATTCGTAGCATAATCAATTCCCCTCCTGCCCTGTAGAGTTCTTGCAGGAGGAGAAGGAATCTATTTCTCTCCACCCTGCACTGCCTAACAGAGTACCTGGCATCTTAATAGGTGGTCAATAAATATTGCCTGAATGTGTTGATTCGTACATTCCTTCAACAACATGCCCTGAATTTTGCCTAATTGACTCTTATTAACTCCTTTCACTTAACCATAAAAAGTTATTATCAGACCATTGAGCTGATTAAAACAAAGCAAATTAGAAATGAATAGCCAACAATAGAACAAGATCAAAATAAAAACAAAACCTCAACCACTTGGACAACATAAAATTATCTTCCTAAATATTATTGAATCTAAGAGTAGTAAACCAAAATCTTGACATGCCACTGAGGTGTCTGAGACAATAAAAATATCATATATATAAACTTAATGAATACAGCACAGAAATATCAAGGTCCACAAGATCTGATCCTAGCAAATTCATAATTTTAATATGTTTCTTATTAAATGGAAAAGAAAGATAAATAAGAAGTAAGAGACTTTTTTAATCTTGTAAGGATTTACAAGTTAAAGAAATACAAGACAAATTTCTGGTAAATCCAACCCAAGGAATCTTTCATTAGATGTTTTTTAAATTTCTGGCTTGTGTGCAATATTGCCTGTTACAGACAAACAATAGTTTCCTGTTTTGGAGTAAACTGTCCAATTCTATTTCCTTTATTTTTTATAAAGAAAAAACGAATACAAGACACAATGAAAGCTAGCCCTAAGTTTTGAAAAAGGCAAGCTTTCACCTATCTTGAATTAGAATCATAAGGTTGGATAAAAACTTCCAAAAGACATCCTTACACCAAAAGTTCTTCCATTGATTTCTTTAAGGTCTGTTGCTGATGATTCCCTGGAGTAAGCATGGCTTTCATGAAGCACTAGAGCCCATTTCACTGTCCATGGCTATGAACACTTGTTAGGTAGACCTAAGCATACCCACCCGATGATTTTCATTAGGCTACTTCGAGGACCCAAGGATTTACATGAAAGTGCTTTGCAAAGCATAACCTGCTATGCAGAACAGTGAGATGTTATTTATTGTCAACATTATTTTAATAAGGATTGAAGGTCAGTGTGAGAATCATAATATGAATGACATCACATTTGATGAGAAAAACATGCCTGTATGTTTCTCTCCTGAAAGAAAACTGGAGGTGCTCATTGGCAAAATTTGGAGTACCTGCAAAATGATTAATTGATTCAGTATGTGTTGGAGAAAGGCAAGGAAGTAACTGTCACATTTCTAAAGTATAAAGATGCTACTGAGCCCTAGACACATTTGTAAGGAAGGTAGAATTCACATATATCAAACCTTTCCTTTCAGCCCTGGCCCCTCTATGAACTGCATCCCTTCCTTGGCCCCAGAGCAGCCTCTCTGTGGAGCCGCCCCAGGCCCGTCCTCTTCAGGTTGCTGTATGCCGACAATCGCATTCCCCCAAGACAGCGATCTCAGCTGGCTCTCACCAGCAGCTCAGCAGGGGCCATAGTTCTGACAGCAGACTGAGCTCTCAGAGAGGCAGCAAGATAATGCACTGGGCGGACCACAAAACCGATCCAACACAGATCAATGGGGCTGCAAATAACAAGGTACAGGGAAAAAAGAAAAAAACAAGGAGAGTCATAGCTATCTTGACAGCCAACAAGAATATCTCTGAACAAAAATAAGCTGATGTGACCTCAGGGTGCATCAATACCCTCCCTGTATCTAGGTCAAGAGAACTAACTCCACATCCTTCTATTCCATGTTCAGACCATGGTTCCAACTCGCACATTTCAGGAATCACATTGATAAAGGCATGTCCATAGAAGAGGTGGTAGACTCCCTCCCTCCCTCTCTCCCTTCCTTCCTTCCTTCCTCCCTCCCTCCCTCTCTTTCTTTCTCTCTCTCTCTTTCCTTCTTTCTTTGGTTATTTCTTTTTCTTTTCCTTGCTTGCTTTCTCCTTTTCTTTTTTTCCTTCCTTTCCTTTTTCTTATCTTCCTTCCTTCCTTCTTTCTTTCCATAATTTCTCAGTTTCTCCTATGTATCAAGCAATATGAAAAGATATGAGTACAAAAATGCACAGAGCTTGCTCCCAGTGCCCCATGAAACTCACAGTCCACCCTGGGAGATAGTCATGAGTTCAGATAAATCACAAAGCCATGCCCAGCACCGCCGCAGAGATCTGCTCAGAGGGCAGTGGGAGCACTAGTGAGATGATTGTGGGCCAAGGAAGGACCAGGCCACAGAGATTAGACAAAGAATGGTGAAAGAAGAGTCTCTTCAGGTATTTGGAGAATTTCTAAGCAAAAAGGAATTATTAGGCTTATTAGTTATAGCTTCAGGACACCACCAGGGAAAAGTTGGGGAGGAATTCAGTGAAGCAGATTTTGGGTTAACACATGCAACTTTTACAACTAAAGCCTTCCAGCAACAGAGTGGATGGTCTGAGGTCTCCACCCCTAGAATTATGTGAGCAGTGGTAGATGGCCACCTACAACCATATGCTATCAGAGAAATTTTCCTCCTTTGGGTGTCTTTTAGAACTTTAAGTTTCTAAAGACTAATTCCATTTCAGCTAAGGCAGTAATGGCTGATTCTTTTTTAATGGCTGAAGAAACCAATACATTTACAACTATTTCACATTTTAACAGAAAGCCTTAATGGGAAGGGGGTGGAGAGAGTATCTGATTTACTTGGATGAAAAAGAATTTCATTCAGTGTCAGGAGTGAAACTATTGGAGAGCCTTCCCAGAACTCCTCCAATGCCAGAGGTTATGAACTGGCCACCTACAAGCCCTATCTGGTCTGTACACATATTCTTTTTTAACTCACACTGCATTAAAAAATAGAACAAAACAAAAATTTATTGCTGATGTTTAAAAATCAGATTTCACCTAAAAATTCAGATGTTTATCTTGCCTTGAATTATCAAATCTGGCAATACTGGGCCTGTATTTAGTGCAAGATATGATTATTAGAGACTGAATAAATTCCCTTTAAAAGAAGCATATACTCTTTCCAGTTCACCATACTCCCCACCTTTCCCTATTGTCACCCGACTACCCAGACCAAGCATATGGTTGCCATTTAGCATGGCACTTACATCACTGTATGTACAGTTACTGTTCTTATACATGTAGGAAGTCACCCGTTGTGTGGATTACCTTTATAGGACCTTTGATATTACTTGCATTTAAGTAATTCTATTTCCTTTCCAATATAGACTCTTTTTAAAAGTTCCTAATTAAATATTTCTGCAGATTAGCCTCTCTGTAATTTGAATTGACTCATTGTTAAATTGGGCCTGCCTAGTTTGGCTCCTCTCTAAGAAATGCACCCTTTTGCCTAAGCACAATTTTCTGCTGGTCCCACTCAGTTGGCCTTAATGTTGAATAGCTCATAGTGGTCTGCGTAAGCAAGTACTCCAGGAAAGAACTAATTGGAATCAAGTGTGCAGCCTGCCACCTGCTCTAGATTGGAAGGTTTTGTACTCCAGAAATGGAGGAAGTTATAATTAGCTCTTCATATTGTCATTTCAGAAGCAATTGTATTATTCCTGCTGTGTTGTTTCCCACTGTTTGTTATAAAACTAGGTGAGTTAGCATAAAAGGGAGTTTTAGGCTTCATGGTTACCATTTGAAAATTGGATGTTTAAAACTGACACATCTAAACCACATTAAATGGTGGTTTCTTTTCTTTCATTTTCATTCTTTTTCAAAGAGTTGACGCCTGGCCCTTAAACACCTCTTCTGCATAGTTTAATTCTCTGCTTGGCCTTCCTTTTCTTTTAAAGATACTTCTCTTTGGAGGAAGGACCCTCATACACTGCTGGTAGAAATTTTAAATGGTACAATCACTTTAGAAACAGTTCTGACAGTTTCCTAAAAAATTAAACATACACCTACCTTATGACCTGGCCATTCTACTCCTAGGTAATTACCCAACAGAAAAAGAAATCTATGTCCAGACAAAAACTTGGGACAGGTGCTTTATAACAGTTTCATTTCTAAAAGCAAAAACTGTGAACAGTTCAAATGCTTATCAACTATCAACAGCTGAATGTATAAACAAATGATGGATTTCGCATATAATGAATAATAACCAGCAATAAAAAGGAACAGACTATGCTTGAATCTCAAAACAATTACACATGAACCCTAAAATAATTATGCTGAGTAAAAGAAGCCAGACAAAAAAGTTACTTACTGTGTGACTCCATTTACATAAAATTCTAGAAAATGCAAATTAATCTGGCAGCAGAGTGGTTACATTGTAGTGGGGAGGGGCAGGTAGGAGGGTTACAAAGAGGGGTGCATGGAAACTTTTGACGGTGATGGATGTGCTCACTATCTTTTTTTTCTGGTTCATAACCTTTTTTTTTTGAGGTATCATTGATATACAACCATATTGGTTTCAAGTATACAACCCAGTGGTGCACCAGTTACCCATATTATTAAATCCTCACCCCTACTAGTACAGCTACTATCTGTCAACATAGAAAGATATTACAGAATCACTGGCTATATTCTCCATGCTGCACTACCATCCCCATGACCAACTTATATTATGATTGAGAATTTTCCCCCTCCCCCATAGTAACTACCACTCACTTCTCAGTGTCTAAGATGTGCTCACTATCTTGGTTGTGGTATTGTTCCATGATTGTATACATATATCAAAATTTACCATATTATGTATTTTATATGCAAGGAATTGCATGTTAATTATATCTCACTAAGGCTGTTATAAACAGCTATAAAATAAAAAATAAAGTTCCACAATAATTTAGGCATCAAAAACACTTAATACTTCAGTCTCTATATTACACTTTAGATGTTGCATATCACATTAAACATCTAATAGGAGAGCAAATTCAAACTATCACAAGATGAAATATCATAACAATTTTGCATAAAAGTCTTGAGTGACTAAAGCAAACAGAATATACAGATGTCTCATTTCCAGATACAGTGAATGATAGGCAATCTTTATTGAGGTCATCTCAAAACTATGCATACCACATTTCAAAAAAATGGAAAAGAAGAGCAAACTGCCAAGCTGTTTTACAGAGCAGCTGCACCATTTTACATTCCTACCAGCAATATTATGAGAATTCTGATTTCCTCACCAGCACCTGTTCCTGTCTATCTTTCTTGTTATAGCCCTCCTAGTGAGTACAGAGTAGTATCTAGTTGTGGTTTTGATTTGCATTTCCTTAATGACCAATGATGTTGAGCATCTTTTTATTCATTGACCTTATGAAGCCTCCAAAAATAAACAGAATTCTACCTGACTAGTACTTGAATAAATGACCACCTTCCCCTTTATTTCCTTTCTATACTAAGATGTGTGTCATTTATTTGTACATTTAGTGAGATTACACTGAGACTGACTCAGCCCTATTAGGCAGAGTCAAAATTTTTAAAGAAATAGAAATGATGACCTCTACCATCAGGAAGCTTAAAATACAGTTGAGAAGAAAATGACAAAAGAATCATAATAAACATATATTTTAAAGATATTTTAAAGAATATATATCTTAAAAGATTAGATCAAAGATTATTTTTGAGTAGAAATTCCTCCCAAGAGCCCTATAATACCTAGGGAATTCTTGTGGGAGCTGTGAGCCAACATGCAAATTGCCTAAAAACACGGTCACGCTTATTCTGAAAGGTGGGTTCAGGGCTCTGTGGGCAAATAGAGTTAAATCGGTATGTCCTGGTTCTCACTTGCTGATGGTTTCATTAGACAGGGCTTCGTTACCTAACTTCTATGTATGAAGAGCGGACATTCCCGTCGGGCTGCTAGGTCAGATGTTTGGACTTTTCTGGAACCCAAATGTGCGCGCTAACACAGAAACTGCACCAGGCAGGATGGGAGCTTGCCTGTGCTCTGGTTTGCTTCCCAGAGCGTCATTCCCTCCTTCTCCTCCCCAGGTGGAGGGGGTTAACTTGTTTGGTTCCCACCATTGCCAAGCCATGGAATCCATCTGTCTTTCTTACTAAACACTCTGAGTTTGGGCAAAGCAGATATGCAGGCAGCCTCTTTTACAGAGGACTCGGCAGGTGAACTGGTGATGCTAGAACATGGTGTTAGAGAAGAGAGGTTGGCAAGCGGCCTGTGCTCCCAGAGTCTTCTCTCCTTCTGCTGATCTTTGAGGAAATAAGAGAAGTAGCAACAGAAGTGAGGCAGAAAACATTTTGAATCATCAAAGGCATCCAACAGCAGACTTCTGGGTGTCTACCATTCAAAATAAAACAGAGATTGGTTTCTACAGGCTTAATCGAGTAAATAAGATACAGTTTCCTCCATAGTGTTTGACACTTTGTAGAATGCTTGTTGAACCAGCTGTGTCATCAATGACATGCCAGGGAGACATCTAAAGAAAATTGTCACATCTGCCCTTCTAAACATACCAATCATGTATATGCATCAACATGCACATATAAATCCTTAATATTCATAGGACTTTTGGTCCTGAGAAACCATTTGCCCATGACCTTAATATAGTTCACAACTAAAAGCAGTGACCATTTGGCTATGAGTCCCAATTTTGCTGCATAATTACATGACCTTGGGCAAGTCATTTAAAACATCAAAATCTTAATTCCCTTATTGTTAAGGTCCTTTAGACCTCTAAAAAGCATTCTTTTAGTTGGGTTTCGGTTTCTTGCTTTCCATGCAGGCCAGCTCCCCTTTTCTGCAAAATGGGCAAAACTATCTAAAATTAAAATAAAATAAATATTTAAAAAGTCACTGCATCATACTCTAAATTAGTCATATGTTACAAGATAATGAGAATTCCATTTTAGCGTAATGGTGAAAAGCATAATGGCTGTGTTCTAAGGGCATGTCATTTGAGGTCTGAAAGACCGGAATTCCAGTTCTGATTCTGACAGCTACTAGCTGTGTAATCTGGGACAAATTGCTTAACCTCACTGACATCAGTTTTCTCATTTGTGCTTCCTGGGCTGTGGTGAGGTTTAAATGCCATCGGACATGTACAACGCTTAGCAAATAGGGCGCACGAGAGAGCAGTTAACATCCATTAATATTATCCTGGCAAACATGGTCTCTAGATTTTTTTCCTGGGAAAGAAGGTGACGTGCACTCATGACATTTATTAAAATTTGGAATAGATATGCTGGTCTTCTAATTCCATTCTTCCTCCAACAAAAATCTCCATTTGGACAGCAATTTACAGTTTAAGATCCACTTTCACAAATACTGCTTTTTGCCTTTGACTTGTAGTCTATTTCTTTTTTATATGCCACGCAGCATTATCCCAAGTCCCGATATTTATACACAATAGAATGATAAAAATAAAAGAGAGCAGAGCACTATTAGTTGCTATCAAACATAAGCAAATATTTCAAACATTTAGCCAACTGAGGAGCTGGGTTTTTCCTTTGGTAAGACTATTGTAAAGAATCATTATTTTTGCTTTATAAGGCCTTTATTGACCTGTACTAATTAAATATGCATTATGCTAATGGAAAATTAATATTCAGGCTAGAGACCTGTGAGACATATTCTCACTTCTCTTAAGAGAGAAGTGCATGCAGCACCGAGCGGCCGACACTGGTTCAAACAGGTAATGTTTTACACCTGACCACTGAGAGGCAAGGCTTTGATTCCTTGCCAAGCACAGTTATTCCTACATAACCCTGCGTACGACTGATGCATGCCCAGCAGAGATAGGAGGGCTTAAGCAGTATCAGACAATCTTGACCTAAGGGATTGTGGAAGAAAAGACAAAAAACACCACCAGATGGTACGTGATCACATGCTACACTGTCCAGGACAGACTGTGAATGCTGTAAGGCAGTGGTGATCAAAAAATGTAGGCACCTCGGGCTCTCAAGAAATCCTAATGGGAGAACAGGGGAGTCCAATGTGTAAAACAGGAGGGAAGCTCAGCTGATGGAGTTAAGCGGTCCGCTGGCTGCGGAGATCAGTTTTAAAAACTGCCAGGACTCGAGAGAGGGCTGAGATCCCAATGACAGAGGGAGGCGAGAAAGGCATTCCAGGCAGGAGGAGCAGCAAGCGCAAAGGCAAGAAGGTGGGAACTCAAAATAAGAAGTCATATGCCTTCCATGGACCCCCGGTGAGGAGGTGGTAGGTGGTAAAAGGCACCCCCATGGCTGCTTCCAGTCTCTCACCTCAACCATGGAATATATAGTAAGCCTGGTGAAAAAGTTAACAAATGCCCAAGTCTGGGCAGATGGGAAACTTAAGTTAACAGTCTGCAGTCAAATAACGTGTTTTGTCATTCTTCATTTTCAGAATCATTTCAAGTCGTCGTGAGAGGGAACGGCTTCCGACACGCCCGCAACGTGGACAGGGTCCTCTGCAGCTTCAAAATCAACGAGTCCGTCACGCTGAGTAAGTCCTTGCAGAAGGGTTTCTAAAGCCTGCTTCACGAAGGGAATTGCCAGCCCCCTCCTGCAGCAAAGCCACAGGCAGAGAAGGGTCTTCCCTGCAGGAAAGGTCCCCAGCAGGGCGTGGCTGCTCCTACGGCGCCCCAGTTCCCATCAGGAAAGTCAGGGAGCCCCTGTCCACCACATCTGCACTAAGCTACTCACTCCCAGGTGGCAGCGCTGGCCCTGGTTGCTCAGAGCTTACACAGCTCGATGCTCCTTAAATAAGTACTAGGTTATTGAATGCTTAATTATTAATAATGCTTAAGATTTTAGAGTAAGCATTAGAGTAAAAAATAAGATGGTCTGAATTTATTACTTCTGAATAAACCAAAAGCCAAACTGTTACAGTTGCATGTGTAGATCCTGGAATTTTTTCAATCTGGATGACTCTTGCTTGGAGAAGCCAAGAAACTCGCCTCGTGGTGAGTACCTCACATGAGATACAGGAATATGGAAGTAAAACGAACTGCATTTCATGCGAAAAGTGTATTATCATAACATTGGCACTTTCACAAGACATTTGTAGCAGTCAAGTTCTTAATTTAAAGACATGTGTGATTCATGTAGCTGTCCGGGAGCGAGGGGGAAGACGGATTACGGGAGGACAGATGGCCAGGAGCCCCGGTTATTATTTACACTGGTCTCCATCACACAGTTATTTATTGAGTCAGTATCGGCAGTGGCAAACAGCAGTAATACACTGCATAGACCCCGGTGCTGTGTTTCTGTCAATGCTACACGTCTTTTTGCCACAACAGCCCTGGGAGGTAGAAAGAGCAAGGACAGGGGAGACACTCAAGCTTATTGACTAACCATTCACACGAGTTTTGTCCTCCAGATAGTGTTATGGAGTAGGTACTATCCTCTTCTTAAACAGGAAGAATTGAGGGGTATGCCTTTTTATCCTCCTAACACCTTAAAGCCCACTTGATTACTTAAACAGAGATATGCAATGGCTTCCTTACTGACATCTGGAATTCCTGGCCTTGGAATAATTCCAAATATTTGAAACATCCGGTGGTTTTCTTAATGCTTGGAAATGCTCTCACATATCCAAAAAGTACACACTATTTGAAAATATTTTCAAATATCCCCGAGAAGACACAGTGTGAAAGTTGGACGTGCGCCCTCTAGAGTTCTTCCTTTTTTTCCCCTTTCAGTTGTGATGTCACTCAAGCCTACTTCCCTCTCTCCTTAATCAAAATCTCAAAACTAAGATCAGAAACTCGTAGGGGTTAAACTCAAAGATTTCAACACCTTCCAAAGAGAACGTCCCAGACCAGGGAGCCTTTAGACCCGACCCGTCTAAAGATGAATGGAAATGGGACGTGGTATTGCCATTGCCAGGAAGGTTGCACAGAGATGCTGTGTTAGAAGAACGTGATATGCAAATTTACTTTAGGTTTGTAGAGTGACATTTTGAAGGCCTGTTTTCCAGATTCTCTGTGAAATTTTATTTCTTGGAAAACCAGCTCATCCTTTCTCCCTCTTCTCTTCCTTTCCTACCACATACTCGGAAACAGCTGCACAGCCTCTCCACCTCATTCATATTCAAAAAGATTTAAAGGCTTGTTGGGGTTGGGATTTGGCTTAAACCACAAACCTAATTGTGCTTCCAGCACAGTTGCTGACAGTTTGGAGGAAAGGCGAGCAGTGACTCATCCATATTATATCTGCACGCAACGCTCCTAAACTCAAATATATGTTTATGAAAAATATTCTAACTTAGGGGGAAATGTGGAAACTTGAAAAAAAACTTGTCCTTCGCTTATTAATTCACCTGTTCCTCTCCATTCAGTAAATAATATGAACAAGAAACTATGGAGGACAGAAACGATAAATAAAATATTAAAGGGCAACATGTATCAAATCTACACTTTTCTATCAACCTTATGAATGTAACCATCTCTGTCACATTGTCCCTGTAATAAAATATATTTAGATTCCTTTGCTTTTCCCATTCTCCTTTCCCACCTCTATATCCTAAGTTTTAAAATGTTACCTATTTGCATTTTTAGTGTATATTTCATTGTAGTATATATTTCCTCCTTTGAGATTTGTTCCTAAATTCTGCATTATACATTTTGTAACAAAAAAAAAGAATATGAGTGTATTTTTTTTAAAAAGTCTAATTGAAGGCCCAATAATGAAGCTAAGGCTGTTGTGGTTCTGCCCAGTTCAAACATAATCCAGGCCTTGGAGGTTTCAACAAATAATATGGTAACAAATTATATGAAGCCAAAACTGCTAAACATAAAAGAATAGAAAAATTATATTTGCAGGGGAGATAGTAACATGACTTTCCGAGTCTTTGAATGAATAATAAAAAATTTAAAGATACAAAGCAGATATGTACATGCCTTTTCAATGGGCATGAACATCCTTAAACACTTACTGTACTAAGACACAAGTAAAACACTGAAATATTAATGCAAAGAAGTAAAAATTATTTAGCTATGCTCTTAGATGATAAATACAATGAGAAATTAAAAAGCGTAGGTTAATACCTACTGCTTTCCCACTTAACTTGCCTTCATTTAAAAATCAATGAATCAACCACTTAGAAATCTAAAACAATTTTCAGGCTTGTGATTAATATAATAGATTCAGAAATTCTGGGTAAAATATGATTTTAGAAATTGTAACATGCGGCCTTCCTCAAAAGAAGGAGGAGGAAACCCCTAGATACAGGGGAAAAAAGGAAATACAAAAATCTAAGCAGGAAGCCAAGCTGTGAGGTTCCAGGCCTGGGGGGGGGGTGGTCTGCAGGCGCTGACCTTGGTGCTCACGCAGATACAGGACTCCAGGTGATGCCAGGCAGCAGGCTAGAGCAGAATCCCCTGTAGAAATCAGGCTCCAAAGGGCTGCACCACATGTTAAATAGGGGCTGGAAAAGCTGCTCTGTGATTCAAAGAAGCAGGCAGAGAAATAAAGATGAGATGTTCTAGCACCCATGTGATACAGAAGCACCAAGTCAGAAACTAACCCGCGCGTGTCCATGACCACCCTGACCCCTGTGCCCCTGACAGAGGCAGTGCGTGTCCCACCCGACCTGCAGCTCCCCGCAGCCAGGACCCCCTCGGAGACGGGCTCATGGCCCCAGATGACAAGCCATCTGAAGATGAGCGAAAGTAACATGAGAAAAAGCAAGCAAAGAGGCCTGGAAAACAACTCCAAAGAATGTAAAATTAGGAAACATATAAAGAGATCAGACCAAAGAAGAAGGACATTCAACAAAGGCAAATTTGCAGAACCTAATGTAAATTCTAGAACTGAAAAAGCTTATTCACTGAAATATAATTTAATAGATGGAGTAAGCAGTGGGATTAGATGCAGTAGAAAATGAAATGCATGAACTAGGAGACAAGAGAAAACTCCACCCCCAATGAAAGCACTGGACCCAGATTTTTGTCACCCAAGTTTTACCAGACTTTAAGGGACAGATTACCCATATCCGATACATACTGTTCCAGAGGAGAAAAATAGAGGAATCACTGTTTCATTCATGTTATGATAATTACATAATCTAGATTTTTTTAAAAACTGGACAAACACACTAGAAGTAGAGAATAGTTGAGATCAAGCACATTGATGACATCTAAAAAATATTGGCAGACAAAATCCAGGATAGCTGAGACAATTTTAAAGAATGAGGAGGGAATTTGCCTCTCACAGAGAAAACTTTGTGATTACAAGAAGTTATTAAAACTCACTACCCATTCCAAATGTTTTATATGTGCTTCTGAAAACTGGGAATAAGGTATGACTTCTTTAACAAAATGAAAAATGACAATCAAGAAATTTGAGTTCAAAACTCAACATCATTTAATGATACATCACTGTGTAGAGGTATTCACTTTACAGTTAGGAAGAAAAACCAGGACAGCCCATTTCAGTATTACTATTTAACATTGATCTGAAAGCTCTAGCCCTACTCTCCCACAGAACCTTCTGTGATGATGGAAGTGTTCCTAGACACTTGTCAGTATGGTAGCCACAAGCTACATGTGGTTACTGGGGACTTGACATGTGGGTGGTACAATTGAGGCACTGCATTTTTAATTAACTTCAATATCAGTAGTCACGTGTAGCTAGGGACCACTGTCCTGGACAGTGCCACGGGCCTTACAACACAAGAAAACTAATGAGAGATAAATACAGGAAAGGGGCCAAATGTCATTACTTTAAAATGATGGTTGTATCTTTGTGGAAAGCTAAGAATCAAACTACCGGACTAATAAGAAGGTGATGAAACTGGATGAATTCCCTGAAAATAATCAATAGCTTTGCCAGAGCTCAGCAAGACCAATTAGGAAACATAAATTCTAATAAGAACTAATTTAACCAAACCTATAAAGACATATAGGAAGAAAGTTACAAAACTGTGTGAAGGGTGGGAAGAAAGTATCAGTAAGTGGAGGAGCAGTGTAGACTCATGGCACAGCACAGGCTATGGAACCAAACCACCCAGAAAAGAATCCTGGTTTTTCCTAAAGCTGTGTGAGCATGGCAAGTTTTTTAACATCTCCGTGCATCGATTTTTCTTTCTATAAAACGAGTACGGCTTTAATAGCATCTCTACTGTAGATTGTTATCAGGTTTAAATGTGGGAAACGGGGCTGAGAAGAGGACCTGGCACGCAGTAAGCAGTTGATCAATGTTGGCTGCTAGTATTAATTTATTGTTAGCATTATCACTATTATTAAACAGCAGCAGCTGAGGGTTATAAAGACAGTTGTCTTCAAATTAATACTTATCTTTAATAAAATCCCAATGAAAATTCCTATGGTACTTCTTAACAAAATCATTCTAAAGTTTATGTGGAAGAATAAACATCTAAGAACAGCCAAGAAAAATGTGGATACTTGCCCTAGCTGATTTTAAGATATATAAAAAAGCAGCAGTAATTAAAACAATGTACGACTCGTGGCACAAAAGGCAAACCCAGCCTTAGTTCAGTAAGAAACAGAGTCCATAAACAGAGTCAAACACTTACATGAATTTGGCATAAAATAAAGTGACCTTTCTAATCAATGGGGTAAGAGCAGATTATTCAAAAAATGGTGTTGAGACAACTGGCTAATGTCTGGGAAAAACAATTAAGTTCGATGTTTATCTCACACTGTACATCTAAACCAATACCAGATGAAAAACTTAAATGTGAGCACAAAACTATAAATATTATAAAAGGAAACAAAAATAAACATTTACATAATTATCCAGTGGAGAAAGACATTTTAAGCATAGCACTGAAGGGAGATACCATAAAGGAAAAATTTGATGGTTTGAGTACCTATTTTTTAATTCTTTGGTTACTCTCTCCACCCCAGAATCCAAAGAGAAACAGAAAACTGGCACAATTATTTGTAAGACATAAAAAAGGGAGGAAGCCAATAACCTTAACATATAGACAGCTCGTAAAAATCATTTTAAAAGGTGAGCACATCAACAGGTGAAAGATGGGGAAGTTTACAAGAAAAATAATGGTCAGAGTAACCAAAGAAATGCAAATTGGAATAATCTATCAAACTGGCAAAGACGAACAAGAATACAGTGCCTCGTACTGGCAAAGCTATAGGAGAACAAGGGTTTTCACTCACCACTGGTGAGAGACCATTACATGTTTTGGTGGGCCATTCTGAACATGAAGCAGCTGCCTTTGTCTATTTTTGATCCAGAATTTCAATTTCAACTTCATCAAGAGGAAATGATTGGGAATGCTACTAAGATTTGGCTGCAAGATAGCCATCCTAATATTGCTTAATAATAACAAGAGAAAAAAGAGAGAGGGAAAGAAGGAAGGAAGGAAAAGGAAAGGAAGAAAACAAACCATTTAAATGTTCACAGCATTAATGTTTAACAATAGATCATTTGTTCTCTAAATTCTATACATCACCTCTCAATAACTAATAGTGTAAGAAAGAAGAATTAACTGATGTGGGAAGATGTTAATGATACAGCTTGATGTGTTAGAGGTAACTTATAAAACAGTACCTCCATGCTATTTGTTTCATACACATGTAATTAGAAGCAGAGAGAGGCTTGAAAGGCACACATGAAAATGTCAACAGGCGTTACCTCTGAATGAGATTACTATTTATTTTTACTTTCTGCTTTCTATCAGTGTTCTCTACAGTGTAATATGTAACTACATATCTTATGTAATAAGAAAAAAACATGACAGTTGTTTAAAATTTAGTTTTAAAATTCTTGTGAATTATTTAGGCCTAGCATGCATTTTAAGTCTAGCATTTGATCGGTCCTCCAGTCCCAGGCTGTCAAGTAGATATCTTGGAAATCTTCACACAAACTTTATTTATTCTGGTTGCACTTTTTCCTACTCCAGTATTCAGTGTATTGAGCCAAGGAAAGATGCACTTTCATTTGGAAATCCATTTGTGGGGAGATGAGAAGGCTGAAAAGGAGACACTGGGGTCTGAGCTGAGAAATGATCCATTTTAAGGAACAGTAAATTAAACGTGGACGTTTTTACTAATGCAATAATGGAAAACATGCTAGACCCCCCTGGTGTTGTGAGGAGACATATGAGGTATGACCATAAACAAAAGAAACTGATTTTTTAACAAACTCACTAAAATTAAATTTATAGGCCATGTGAGAAGTCAGTTCCCTGGTTTTATAGGCACACGTCTTTTATGATGTAAAATTTTATTTCCCAGCTTCATCTCCAATTTTATTCAGTAGGCATGGCTCTGGTTTACTTTTTGTTCACACTCAAAGGATAAAACTTTGCCCCCTCTGGAGGTATTTTTTCAAACTAAACATTAATCATGAAGGCAGTTTTCTAAGAGTTCAAAGAGGGGCTCAGCTTCCCAAGGGAAGGAGAGACAACACTCACTCTGATGTAGATGTTGGTGTGTTTGTTCTTAAAAATCTTTCCAATCATCCAGAAACTATACTTCATCTTAGATGACATCGGGGTCCCCGGGCTGCTGTGGGCACCCTAAGGAGATTGTTGAAATGCACCTGTGGTGGCAGATAGGCAGGCAGAGTAAAGAAGATAAACTTCCCAAACAAAAGCCTATTGTTTCCTTTCCCACTGGTTAAAGTGTTGCATCTATTGGTCAAAGGTACTTACTGCAATTTGGATACATCCCTGGGGGTTTGGTGTCCCATGAAGATGATGGAATGTCACTTGGGGCAATTCAGAACGAAGGGACATAAAGGCGCATGTCCTCTCCTGATTCTTAATCAGGCTGTGCATCAGAATCGCCAGGGAACTTCATCCAAGGGATCGCAGCTACTACTGATGGCTGAGCTTCTGCCCTGCGCTCTCCCTGGACTATCTCATTTCATCCTGGCAGAAGCCCAGTGAGGGGGGAGTTATTTGTATCCCTGTCTTACCAACAAGGAAACTGAAACTCAGAGAGATGAAGCGTCCAGGGTCACCCAGATGGCCCCGAAGTAGATGTGATTTGGATCCCAGATGGTCTCCTGCAGAGGCTTTTGACCGCTTCTCAACATTCCTCCCAAAACACTATCCCCACAGATCCCTGGGTCCCCTGACCCCGAATGCCCGCATAACTGATTCCCCCCTGCTCCCTGTCATGTTGTAGACAAGAAACCCCAGCTCAGAGAGACTTAGCTACTCACCCAGGGTCACAGAGCACACTCGTAGGGAGTCGAGACTTGAACACTGGTTCAGAAAAAAGCCCTGGACCGAGGAAGGAAGAGCCCAGGCTTTAGGGTTTCAGTGCATGCAGCTGACTGGGAGGCCACAGGTAGGGCACCTCATCTGGTTCCCCAAGTGGCCCCTTTCTTTTGAACTCCAGGAGCTTTTTGTGTATCTGGCAGTGTTTCCCCTTTGACCCTGCTTTCAGGAGGAGCTGTGGTTTGCCCAGTCGTTTCTAAAGTGGCTCCTGCCAAGATTGTGTCAGTGCATGGTCCCATCATTCAGGGCCAGACAACAGTAGAGATAAGTGGAAAATTGACTGTAGTTTTGTTTGATCAGACAAAAGCCCCAGTAATCTGGGGTGGGGTGCAGTGGGGAAAAAAGGGAAGTTGCCACCAGAGGCAACTAGGTGGTGAAGATTTTCATGTAGCCGCAGCCATGTCTAGTAGATGGTCCCCTCGACATTGCCTCTTCTCTACCAAGTATGCAATTGCCTCTGAGCAAAACTTGTGAACTTCATGTGGACTCTGGCATGCAGTGCACTTCTTTGAGGCATGGTTGGAGGAGATATTTGCCTGTTAACTTCCCCAAAACTGCCATTACCCCAGCCCTGCTCTCCTAATAGGGGAAGCTGGACCCCCTCTATTTCTGTACCACATGGTTGGACTTTCATGAACTGTGCTCTTGTTCAATACTGCTCCTTTGTCACCTCATTAGAATGATAGAAGAAGTGGTTAATACAGAGATGGACCATACTTGTGGAATCCCAGGCAGGCTAACTATCTATGCCCCTTCAAACTGACATTCTTTAAATATTTGCTCAACATTCATTTAGAAAACAAGTTGGGTGCTGCTGAGGGGAAGGAAGAAAAAGGGTTACGCCTGTGGACCTCTCCTCTGTGCAGTTCAGCTCCGGCCCCTACTATGCATACCACAGCAGCTTGGTGGCATCCACTCTTACTCAAGTGTGTGCCTGGGGTCTCCTTCCCACCTCTTCTCTGAGTTTCTGTATAGGTTTGTGTTCTTTAAGAGCAGTCAGTATTTGCCATAATTCATGACTGTATGGAAGACTTTAGTCATTTGGATAGACTTGCCCCTCAATCCCAATTCCAAAGGAAAAACCCTTCCAAACGTAATTGTGCACATCTGCAAGAGCTTGTATGTCAGGAGGCACATAGCTTGTGCATGAATCCTGAATGGTCTTCAACCAAGTAAAAACAATTCTTTAAAAAATATATTTCTTCTTAGCAAATTACAGCTGTCTCAAGTGCACCACTTATTCTGACCTCAAGCTGACAAAATTTTTAAAGGTTGATGCTTTACTTAGAAGATAATTTCTAAGTTTTATCAAAGTGCCCTCGTTTGAGAACCACTGCACATCACACATGTCCACAGGTCCTATCTGGATAGATGGCTTTCTTCTTGTCACACCTATACCATACAGTCCCGAAAGAACGCAGCCCTCACTTTCATCTTGAGTTTACAGGTGCCTCAGAGAATAAGCCCACCAGTATCCACTTTAATAATAACTGTCGACATGGGTGGAGTGCCCATTAAGAGTTGAACATCTAATCACATCATCTCATTAAAATTTACAACAACTTAGGAGAGTATTATTTCCATCTTACAGGTGAGAATTCTAGGTTATAGATAGGGTGACAGATAGGCAGTGAGGGTGGCGCTGGGATGGGTCTCCAGAGCCCAGGCTCTTTATGTGCTTGTTTCTCTCCATCCTACCCCAACATGGCCCAGAGAATAGGGTGGGAAACCAAAAGACATACCCTGGATACCTACAACACAGAGACATGGGTGAAATAGTCATGTATAGGCCCAGGGAACTTACCTGGAACATGCTGGCCAAGCTCATCACCAGATCTCTTAGTAACTAGCCAGTGAGGGCTTCCAAGGAAACCTGCAGCAACTCCAGGCCAGGGAAGGAGTGGGTAGGTTTGAGTCACATATGAGGAAAAGCATGGTGTCAAACTCGGTTCTGCCATGTGAAAGGCATCTCTCTGCCTTCAGCGGGGCATGAGAGGACATGACAGGGAGTGTGCTGTAAGGATTATTCTCAACGTGGCCCCTCCCCCCTGCACTTCACTACCATTCCTCCCATTCTGTTTTGACTCTTATTTCTCATTGCTCTGACCTCAGAGCCACTGTTCAGCCTTTCCAAGTAGAAGCCACTCTCTCTGCTTTCAAAATCTCTGCTTTGTCCCCTAATATAGAGTTTAATGTCTTCCATCAAAAGAATCTATAATTTGTTATCGCACCCATCTATGGAAACCTTTCAACACCAGGCCTGCCATATAGTACATGCCCAATAAATGTTAGTTTCTTTCTACTCTAAGCAATGGATCCCACTTATCTTTGCAGTAAGACCTGCAACATTTGTGAACCATCATTTCAGGAGCCACGGTACAGCGATTAACTCCCTCCTTTCTGACTGGGGCTCCAGAAACCTCAACCCAGATACTTTGAATATCACCAATGTGAAGTCCTGCTGAATACCTTTTTTTTTCCCCAGGTTTTTGCACAATATTTTAAAAATCTAACTATTTTCAAAGCTGGTTACTCTTGAAGTCGGTGAGAAGGTAGAAACATCCAGCCGAACTCTAGCCCGTCTACTCTCCCTCATTCAGAGACACATTCCCAAACCAGCTGATAATGGGGCACTGAACACCTGGCTCAAGGTTGCCGTGAAAATGCTCCCAGGCCCAGGGGAGACTGGGAGAAAGAGTAGGGTGAGCTCCTTTAGTCCCTAGCCGCCACTGTTCTGTCACAGTAGAAATGTAAACTCTACTTTGGAGCTTGCATCAGCTTTTGGAAGACTTCAAGAAGCTCCCCCAGATAAGACTAAAGTTATTTTTCTTTTCCTTTTGGCCAGAAATAAATATTTATATCAAGAAAAGATTGCCAAGACTGAGAAAGCATTTGAGTTATTTAATCAGCCCTACAAAAGGATTCACTGTGATTGGCGTTGGAATTGGCTAATGGAGTTTAATCCTGGTTTTATCCTAAATCTATTAGGCAGTCACCACTGCAGGAAAGAATTCTGGAACTTGATCACCAGGCAGAAAAGAATTACACTGATCCAAGGTCAAAACTGGGGGATGTACACATTGCGTATATGGTTCTGGAACACGGGATCATTACGGCAGATCAGGGGCTCTCAGAAAGCCCCTGAACCTTCTCACACAGCTTTTCAACCCACTGCTTCTGTTGTCCAAGTGTGCCTGTGGACAGTCTTGACCATGTGCCTCCAAAGTGGCCAGGTGTACAAAGACTCAATTCCTAGTGTACTTCAGCCTATATCACAAAACTAGCTGTGAGATTATTAAAATGGCTGGCTAGTTTAAATGACATCTTTTAAAAAACTAGCTTGGTTGACCTTGGGCAAGTCATTTCAGCAAAACTTGGGTTTGGATTCTAACACAGACATTTACTATTGATGTAACACTAATTCAGTTAACTCTCTGAGCTTCAGTTTCCCAAATTCTAAATAATAAATAATAATGTCAAACAAGACCCTGGGTATATAGTCTTAGACGTAATCAGTATAGATACAGGTATAGATGATAAAGATATGTGTGCGCATATATGTGTATATATGTATATATGTGCACTCGCAATTCATTAAAGCTTTTCACTTCCCTAGGAATTCCTAGTGCCTATAAAGATGTTAGTTTGATAGAACAATGTAAATAAGCAAACAGACATTTGAAAATTTTAATCTTCAGCCCTCTGATTTTAAACCACACATTCACCTAGCCCATTTTAAAGACATGGATGCCTATGTAGTAGTGTGGAATAACCACCACTGAATGTTTATTAAGTGCCAAGCAACATGATTCGTACTTCCGTGCGCTCTTATTTACTGTGCGCACAACTCCTGCAGCGATACCATCATCACCACTTGTGGATGAAGAACCTCTCCCCAGTCACACACTAGTAAGAAGACCTGGCATTCGAACCTGGATCTGTTTGACTTGTGAAATCTACCCGGGACCCGCAGTGTGTCCTCTGAACTCACCCTCAGGGATGCCCGGCTCTCAAGCCTGCGGGGTCTGGCAGTTTGGTTAATGATCCCCACTGAGCCCCAGATCCTGATTTAAGTCGAGCTTCTGTTTGGTTATAAGACTCTTGTAAATAAATGCTTTAGATTAACCTACATCATGGGTATGCACTGAATCCTAAAATATCTTTGGTAAAAGGCAAGGAAATTTATATTTACAGATCATCTAAAAATTCCCTTAACTTCTGGTTTCAAACTTCCGCCCCTCCCTGATTTTCCCCCTAACTGCTAACGAGCCCAGGGGTGGTCCTGGCTCCCGGTCTCAATGCCCGTCCCCTCAGCGCCAGCGAGGAGTGAGGTGGCAGCCGGGGCACAGAGGAGCAGGGGCCTCAAGCAGCCTCGGAATGGGGTACGGCCCGTACACATCACGCCGCCACTGGCCTCGGCGAAGGAGGCAGCAAGGTTGGCGTGGCCCGGCCGAGGAGGGCTTTGTGCCCTGCTTCCCAAGGGGCCGTTCCAGGAAGGAGTCAGATGAACTGAATTATGGAAACCAAATGGCCCTCCTTTGTTTAGAGAGAGAGAGGAAAAAAAAGTCTGTCATTTTTGTGGTAAAGTGAAAACAGGCTCCAAACCAAACAATCCCTCTCAGAGCAGAAAATGCCAGCTCCCCAGAGGGCTCGCAGCCTCAGTAACTGATGGACGGTGGGAGCCGGTGTCCAGCCTGTCCTACAGCCGCGTCAAAGTCTCCTCGGTCCTCCCAGAGTTTTCCTATGTGTGGCTCCAGAAATATTTGGTCTCCCGGGCAGGAAAGGAAAATGAAAGGAGGGGGAAAGAGAAGCATCTCCTTGAACTAAGCCAGCCTCCTCTTCTCACTCCTTTCCAGCTGGGATGGAGGGAAGGGAGAGGAGCTGTTCAGAAAAAGCCTCGGAAGTGAGGCGGGCCCTGACACAGGCGCGCGGGCCCGCCTGGCCCCCAGAGTCTCCCTGGTGTGTCCCCACAGCGCACTGACTGCCACCCTCCCTGGTGTGACCCGGCTCTTCCCACAGAATGCAGCCAGGAGTCACGAGGCCACCTGTGGCCACTCTGTGGCTGCCCATGGCCACCCCGTGGCTCTGTGGCCCAGCTCTGTGGGCGGGGATCTGTACTCCCAGGTATTACTGATGTGAGTACAGCAGGACAAGCCACGGCAAAGGGAAAATAAGTACAGGTTCTAGGCAGCTACGCCTGTCCTGAGTTCGGTTTATTCTCCAGTAAGTCTTTCCTGGAATGGAGAGGCTCTTGACAAGGAAAGAATAATGGAGGACTGAGCTCCGTCCTGGCTTTGACTCTGACTTGCTGTGCAACCATGGGTCACTGTTACCTCTCTGAGCCTCTCTTTTGCATCTGGAAAATTTGCCTCTTGATCCTTGCCTTGCCTTAGTTCACAAGGTCGTTGTGAGGAGAGTGAGCACGCCTCTGATCCAGAGGTGGCAGCCAGACTGCCTGGGGGGGTCCAAGCCGGGCACGTTTTCTCACCTGTCTGCGTCTGTCCCTCACGTTTAAAATGAAGGGAATAATATCCTTCCCTGATAGCACTTCCAGAGGACACACTTGATTTTAAATATACGTGAAGCTCTTGAAGAGCACCCACACACAGCATGCCCCAGGTGACCTCAGTGTCAGTATCGTCATCACAGACAGGAGCACATCTTGAAAATAATAGTCCTTGGTCCGGCTGTGTGATCTCATAAGCTTCATGATTTTACTCAATACTTCTTCACTATTCCAGCAGCAATTCATAGTCCACCAATGCTGATTTTAAATATACAGGGAGTCTAATAGCCTCCTGTTGCTCTTAGGAAAAATCCCAAAAGCCCCGTAGGCCTCTTCAGGTCCTGCTGCCTTTCCTAGTCTCATTTGGAACCATTTTCTTATTCAAATCCAACAGTCTTTTTGGTCTATTTTTTTTTTAATATTTTGGTATCGTTAATCTACAATTACATGTGCAATATTATGGTGATTAAACTACCCCCTTCATCAGGTCCCCCCCACCACCCCATTATAGTCACTGTCCATCAGCATAGTGAGATGCTATAGAGTCACTACTTGTCTTCTCTGAGTTGTACAGCCCTCCCTGTGCCCCCCCAACATTGCATCTGCTAATCGTAATCCCCCATTTTCCCCGTTGTCCCTCCCTTCCGACCCATCCTCCCCAGTCCCTTTCTCTTTGGTAACTATTAGTCCATTATTGGGTTCTGTGACTCTGCTGCTGTTTTGTTCCTTTGGTTTTTTTCTTTGTTCTTATACTCCACATATTAGTGAAATCATATGGTACTTCTCATTTTCGGCTTGGCTTATTTCACTGAGCATAATACTCTCTAGCTCCATCCATGTTGTTCCAAATGGTAGGATTTGTTTTCTTCTTATGGCTGTATAATATTCCATTGTGTATATGTACCACTTCTTCTTTATCCATTCATCTACTGATGGACACTTAGGTTGCTTCCATTTCTTGGCTATTGTAAATAGTGCTGCAATAAACATAGGGGTGCATATGTCTTTTTCAAACTGGGCTGCTGCATTCTTAGGGCAAATTCCTAGGAGTGGGATTCCTGGGTCAAATGGTATTTCTATTTTGAGTTTCATGAGGAACCTCCATACTGCTTTCCCAATGGTTGAACTAATTTGCATTCCCACCAGCAGTGTAGGAGGGTTCCCTTTTCTCCACATCCTCGCCAACAATTGTTGTTGTTTGTGTTTTGGATGTTGGCCATCCTCACTGGTGTGAGGTGATATCTCATTGTAGTTTTAATTTGCATTTCTCTGATGATTAGTGATGTGGAGCATCTTTTCATGTGCCTGATGGCCATCTGAGTTTCTTCATTGGAGAAGTGTCTACTCATGTCCTCTGCCCATTTCTTAATTGGATTATTTACTTTATGTTTGTTGAGGTGCATGAGTGCTTTATATATTTTGGATGTCAACCCCTTATCAGATACGTCATTTATGAATATATTCTCCCATACTGTAGGATGTCTTTTTGTTTTACTGATGGTGTCCTTTGCTGTACAGAAGCTTTTCCGTTTGATATAGTCCCACTTGTTCATTTTTGCTCTTGTTTCCCTTGCCCGGGGGGGATATGTTCATGAAGAAGTTGCTCATGTTTACGTCCAAGAGATTTTTTCTAAGAGTTTTATGGTTTCATGACTTACATTCAGGTCTTTAATCCATTTTGAGTTTACTTTTGTGTATGGAGTTAGGCAGTAATCCAGTTTCATTCTCTTACATGTAGCTCTCCAGTTTTGCCAACACCATGTGCTGCTGAAGAGGCTGTCATCTCCCCATTGTATATCCAAGTCTCCTTTATCAAATATTAATTGACTGTATATGTTTGGGTTAATGTTTGGATTTTCTATTCTGTTCCACTGGTCTGTGGGTCTGTTTTTGTGCCAAAACCATATTGTCTTGATTACTGTGGCTTTGTAGTAGAGCTTGAAGTCAGGGAGCGTAATTCCCCCTGTTTTATTCCTCCTTCTCAGGATTGCTTTGGCTATTCGGGGTCTTTTGTGGTTCCATATGAATTTTAGAATTATTTGTTCTAGTTCATTGAAGAAAGCTGTTGGTATTTTGATAGGGATTGCATTGAATCTGTAGATTGCTTTAGGTAGTATAGCCATTTTGACAATATTTATTCTACCTAGCCAAGAGCATGGGATGCATTTCCATTTGTTAGTGTCTTCTTTAGTTTCTCTTAGAAGTGTCTTGTAGTTTTCAGAGTATAGGTCTATCACTTCCTTCGTTAGGTTTATTCCTAGGTATTTTATTCTTTTTGATTCAATTGAGAATGGAATTGTTTTTCTGATTTCTCTTTCTGTTAGTTCATCATTAGTGTATAGAAAAGCAACAGATTTTTCTGTGTTAATTTTGTTTCCTGCAACTTTGCTGAATTCAGGTATTAGTTCTAGTAGTTTTGGAGTGGAGTCTTTAGGGTTTTTTATGTATAATATCATGACATCTGCAAATAGTGACAATTTGACTTCTTCTTTATCAATCTGGATGCCTTGTATTTCTTTGTTTTGTCTGATTGCCGTGGCTAGGACCTCCAGTACTATGTTGAATAACAGTGGAGAGAGTGGACATCCCTGTCTTGTTCCCGATCTTAGATGAAAAGCTTTCAGCTTCTCGCTGTTAAGTATGATGTTAGGTGTGGGTTTGTCATATATAGCCTTTATGATGTTGAGGTACTTGCCCTCTATACCCATTTTGTTGAGAGTTTTAATCAAAAATGGATGCTGAATTTTGTCAAATGCTTTTTCAGCATCCATGGAGATGATCATGTGGTTTTTGTTCTTCTTTTTGTTGATGTGGTGGATGATGTTCGAATGTTGTACCATCCTTGCATCCCTGGGATGAATCCCACTTGATCATGGTGTATGATCCTCTTGATGTATTTTTTAATTCGGTTTGCTAATATTCTGTTGAGTATTTTTACATCTACGTTCATCAGGGATATTGGTCTGTAATTTTCTTTTTTGGGGAGGTCTTTGCCAGGTTTTGGTATTAGAGTAATGCTGGCGTCATGGAGTGATTTTGGAAGTATTCCCTCCTCTTCTATTTTTTGGAAAACTTTAAGGAGAATGGGTGTTATTTCTTCTCTGTATGTCTGGTAGAATTCAGAGGTGAATCCATCTGGTCCAGGGGTTTTGTTCTTGGGTAGTTTTTTGATTACCACTTCAATTTTGTTGCTGGTGATTGGTCTGTTTAGTTTTTGTGTTTCTTGTTTGGTCAATTTTGGAAGGTTGTACTTTCTAAGAAGTTGTCCATTTCTTCAAGGTTTTCCAGCTTGTTAGCATATAGATTCTCATAATATTCTCTTATAATTCTTTGTATTTCTGTGGGGTCCATCGTTATTTTTCCTTTCTCATTTGTGATTCTGTTTATGTGTGTAGATTCTCTTTTTCTCTTAATAAGTCTGGCTAGGGGTTTATCGATTTTTGTTTATTTTTTTCAAAGAACCAGCTCTTGGTTTCATTGATTTTTTTCTATTGTTTTATTCTTCTCAATTTTATTTATTTCTTCTCTGATCTTTATTATGTCCCTCCTTCTGGTGACTTTGGGCCTCATTTGTTCTTCTTTTTCCAATTTCAGTAATTGTGTCTTTAGACTATTCATTTGGGAATGTTCTTCCTTCTTTAAATAGGCCTGGATTGCAATATACTTTCCTCTTAGAACTGCCTTTGCTGCGTCCCACAGAAGTTGTGGCTTTGTGTTGTTGTTGTCATTAGTCTCCATATATTCTTTGATTTCTGTTTTGATTTGGTCGTTAACCCATTGATTCATTAGGAGAATGCTGTTAAGTCTCCATGTATTTGTGAGCCTTTTTGATTTCTTTCTAAAATTTATTTCTAGTTTTATACCTTTGTGATCTGAGAAGTTGGTTGGTAGAATTTCAATATTTTTGAATTTACTGAGGTTCTTTTTGTGGCCTAGTATGTGGTCTATTCTGGAAAATATTCCATGTGCGCTTGAGAAGAATGTGTATCCTGTTGCTTTTGGGTGTAAAGTTCTGTAGATGTCTTTAGGTCCATCTGTTCTAGTGTGTTGTTCAGTGCCTCTGTGTCTTTACTTATTTTCTGTCTGGTTGATCTGTCCTTTGGAGTGAGTGGTGTATTGAAGTCTCCTAAAATGAATGCATTGCTGTGTATTTCTTCCTTTAATTCTGTTAGTATTTGTTTCACATATGCTGGCGCTCCCATATTGGGTGCATATATATTTATAATGGTTATATCCTCTTGTTGGATTGACCCCTTTATCATTATGTAATGTCCTTCTTTATCTCTTGCTACTTTCTTCGTTTTGAAGTCTATTTTGTCTGATACAACTACTGCAACACCTGCTCTTTCTCCTTGTTGTTTGCATGAAATTATCTTTTTCTATCCCTTCACTTTTTTTTTTTACAATTTATTTTATTTTAGTATCATTAACCTACAATTACATGAGCAATATTGTGATGATTAAACTACCCCCTTCATCAGGTCCCCCCCACCAACCCTATTATAGTCACTGTCCATCAGTGTAGTGAGATGAGAATCACTGCTTGTCTTCTCTGAGCTGTACAGTCCCCCCCGTGACCCCCCACCCTATGTCTGCCAATCGTAATGCCCCTTTTACCCTCTTATCCCTCCCTTCCCGCCCTTCTTCCCCAGTCCCTTTCCCTTTGGTAACTGTTAGTCCATTCTTGGGTTCTGTGAGTCTGCTGCTGTTTTGTTCCTTCAGCTTTTTTTGTTGTTGTTATTGTTGTTGTTGTTCTTTGTTCTTATATTCCACATATGAGTGAGATCATTTGGTACTTGTCTTTTTCAGCCTGGCTTATTTCACTGAGCATAATACCCTCCAGCTCCATTCATGCTGTTGCAAATGGTAGGATTTGTTTTTTTCTTATGGCTGAATAATATTCCATTGTGTATATGTACCGCATCTTCTTAATCCATTCATCTACTGATGGGCATTTAGGTTGCTTCCATTTCTTGTCTATTGTAAATAGTGCTGCAATAAACATAGGGGTGCATCTGTCTTTTTGAAAGTGGGCTGCTGCATTCTTGGGGTAAATTCCTAGGAGTGGGATCCCAAGAATGTATCCCTTCACTTTTAGTCTGTGTATATCTTTGGGTTTGAGGTGAGTTTCTTGTAGGCAGCATATAGATGGGTCTTGCTTTTTTATCCATTCTGTTACTCTGTGTCTTTTGATTGGTGCATTCGGTCCATTTACATTTAGGGTGATTATCGATAGATATGTACTTATTGCCATTGCTGGCTTTAGATTCATGGTTACCAGAGGTTCCATGGTTTCTTCTTTACTATCTAACAATCTAACTTAACTTTCTTGTTAAGTTATTGTAAACTCAGTCTGAGGTTTCTTTATTTCTCTCCCTTCTTATTCTTCCTCCTCCATTCTTTATATACTAGGTGTTTTATTCTTTGCCTTTAGTTAGTATTTGGATGGTCTGCTTTCTTTGCTATGATTTTATTTTCTCTGGTGACATCTTTGTAGCCTTAGGGGTGCTTCCCTCTAGAGCAGTTCCTTTAAGATGTCCTGTAGAGGTGGTTTATGAGAGGCAAATTCTCTCAACTTTTGCTTGTCTGGAAATTGTTTAATCCCTCCTTCATATTTAAATGATAATCATGCTGGATACAATATTCTTGGTTCAAGGCCCTTCTGTTTCATTACATTAAATATGTCATGGCATTCTCTTCTGGCCTGTAAGGTTTCTGTTGAGAAGTCTGATGATAGTCTGATGGGTTTTCCTCTGTAGGTGATCTTTTTTCTCTCTCTAGCTGCTTTAATACTCTGTCCTTATCTTTGATCTTTGCCATTTTAATTATTATGTGTCTTGGTGTTGTCTTCCTTGGGTCCCTTGTATTGGGAGATCTGTGGGCTTCTGTGGACTGCGAGACTATTTCCTTCCCCAGCATGGGGAAGTTTTCAGCAATTATTTCTTCAAAGACACTTTCTATCCCTTTTTCTCTCTCTTCTTCCTCTGGTACTCCTATAATGCGAATATTTTTCCGTTTGGAATCGTCACACAGTTCTCTTAATATTCTTTCATTCCTAGAGATCCTTTATTTCTCACTGCCTCCGCTGCTCTGTATTCTTGTTATCTGATTTCTATTCCATTAACAGTCTCTTGTATCTCATCCAGTCTGCTGCTAAGCCCGTTGATGGCTTGTCTCATTTCTGCATTGTCTTTCCTGACTTCCTTCAGTTCCTCCCTCAGCTCTTGCATATTTCTCTGTAGATCCATCAGCATGGTTATGACTTTTATTCTGAATTCTTTTTCAGGAAGATTGTGCAATTCCATCCTTTCAGGCTCCCTCTCTGGTGTTGTCTGGGTCTCGGTGAGCTTTGTCTGTACCATATTCCTCTGTCTTTTCATGGCTATAGAAGTGGTCACTGGTAGGTGCCATGTATGTCAGCTGGGTCTTTAAGACTTAAAAAAAAACACAATAAAAAAAAGAAGGAAGAGAAAGAAAAAAGAAAGAAAGAAAAGAAAGAGAAGAAAAGAAAAGAAAAGAAAGGAAAAAAAACGCCCACCGGGAGTAGATTCTGTAAGGATGCTGTAGGTGGCGCTGTTGGTCCACTATTCCACAGTGGTGGCCACGCAGCTCTACCGGGCCCTTTGTAGCTCTGGCCAGGGCGGGAACAAATGGGAGGCTGTTATTCTCTATGTGAAGTTTCAGTGCGGCTACTTTTTCCCAGTCGCCAGCCAAGGGATCCGAAATTCCTCATGACTCCCAGCCTGCTGGGCTGCAAGTACTGGGACGATCCTGGGCCCTTGCCTCTTTAAGACCGCCAGAAAGAGCACGCGCTCTTCTTTTGTCCTGGGAAGCCTGCTGCAATGACCTGGGTGCGTTCCCAGCTCAAAACCTGCACCTTCTGCCTCTCCAATATCCGATACACCACGTGATGTGTGTCAGCGCTCCCGGCGCAGATCACCAGGGCTGGTTATTTCGCGGGCCTGTACTTTCACTCCCTCCCGGTTCTGAATCCTCTCCTCCCGCCAGTGCGCTGGGGTGGGGGAGTGCACGGGTCCCGCTGGGTCGCAGGTCCGTAACTTACCCACTTTGTGCGGTGCCAAGTCCTCTCAGTTGCAGATGCAGGCTGTGTGCTGTCCTATTGCTTCTGGTCTCTCTTTTAGGAATAGTTGTATTTGCTGTATTTTCATAGATATATATAGTTTTGGGAGGAGATTTCCGCCGCCCTGCTCACGCCACCATCTTCCCGGAACTTCTTTTTGGTCTACTTTTGTTCTCAAAAGTTCCAGGCTCCTTATTGCTCCTGGAGGCTCTTTGCCATGCTGCCTCTCTTCCCCTCCATTCCCTCTTCACAACCTTCAGGTTTCAGCTTCCATAGCCTTTCCTCAAGGAAGCACTTCCTGACGTTCCAGATGAGAGTTGGCCCCTTCCTTCTCCTTCCTCATGCCCACCACAATTACAATTAAATAGTAATTTGTGTATTACTAGCATATCAGCTCTTTGAGCAAGGTGCTTCATCTGTTTTTTTCATTGCAAGGCCAAGCACAGTGCCTGGCACAGGGTGGACCTTTAAAACACTATGTATTTTCATACGAATGACTGTGTTTAATAACCATATCCCCATGGAAGCAAAAATCATGTCTTCAGCTCATAGGGAGCCTTCAATAAATATTTGTTGAATGAATGACTTGGAATAACCTCCCGAACTTTTCACCACTTGAAGATTTCCCTAGACCCCATTTGATCATCCTCTTCTTCCTCCTTCCATGGAGATACCATGCTTAGCACTCATATGAGTCCTCTAACTCCCATCCCAGGTGGCTCTGCTCCTTAAATCCAGGCATGGAGGGCACAAGGCTTCCTAATCTCCACCCAGACAAGGGTTCAGTGTGAACCACATTCAAATGTCATTAGAGACATCCGTTTCATAACAGGTGCCAATAGCAGAATATCGCCCTTGTTATATATGTGTTCCTTTCTGTCTTCTGATATATCTATTTGTATTCACAGCTTGATTAAAGAAACCCATATTACTCATCTTCCTATCACCTACATGTCCTACCACAATCTTTTGCACAGAGCATGCACCCAAAAAATGTTGAGTTCTCAGCATTTAAAGTTAAAATGTTAACTTCTCAGCCATGCTTCTGGCCTCAGAATCTGGGACACAATGAAGTTCTTGAGGAGTTCAAGATTAAAGCTGCTTAAGCTTTTCCCAGTCATCCATCAGGGTAAGAGCAAGAACTTCACACTCCAGAGCCCCCACTCCCATCTCTCACAGCTATATTTGTTAAAACGTCCAAAATCATCACTTCAAGTTTTTCTCCAAAACCTCCAAACTTCTTTTCATAGCTAACAGCCTATGTCCAAATCCCTCAGTCTAACTCAAACAACCTGGACCAAACTTCCTCCTGTTCTGATCTTTTCTGATCCTCCTGCCATCCTTCACTGGGTCGTACCTTTTGTTTGCTCCCTTTGGTCATGCTATTGCTCCTACCAGTAACGCCTCTTCCCCATCTCTCAACTGAGGCCCAGCCCAAGTTGGGTGGCCCCTCTGGCCCCACTCTGTCACCTCCCTACAGGGAACTCTCTCTCCTTTGAAGCCAAACAGTTTGCTTAGCCACTTCTTGTATCTGTCAGCGCATTTCTTCTTTTTCTTTTTTTTTTTATTGAGATATAAATGAAATACATTATATAAAGTTCATTGTACAACATAATGAGTCAATATTTGTATCTACTGTGAAATGATCACCCAGTAAGTCTAGTCACCATCCATCATCACAGTAAGAATTTTGCTGCCTTGAGGAGAGGCTTAAAAATAATGGCATGAGAGTTGAGACAGAAACCTCCTCCCAAAACCACATATAATATGAAAATATAGCAAATATATCTAATCCTGAAAGAGCAACAGGAAAGAAGGCTGCAGCAGACTGCCTACACCTGGGGAAAACAGCAGACCTCAAGGAAAAGGGTAAAGTAACAAAGCCATGATCCAGAGCAACCCAAGCCCTTCACCCACCCCAGCTCACTGGAGGGAGGAAGACAAATGGAGCAGGGAGGGGGTGGAGGTCTAGGACTGCTGAACACCCAGCCCTGGAGATCCACTCTGGGAGCATGAACCTACATTACATGGTGCTCTGGAGATTAGTGGGATTGGAAAGCTAAGACAGGCAGAATACTTGGAAAGACTGAGATTCCAGCTGCTTGTGGAAAACACATATCCAAAACTGGCCACTCTGGGACAAAAGAAAGGTGGGCACTCTAAAAGACTTCCTAACAGAGGGCTGCTAAAGGGACAAGGATTGCACAGAGCTTTCTGCTCAGCAGAAAGGACAGTTGGACAAAATTGTCTGGGTGCACTCAGCCCAGCAGGTTGGGAGCTTTCAGTCACTTTAGGTGCTCCATCCCCCTGGCTGGATACGCAGCTACGAGGCTCCCCACTGCAATATGCAGCCTCCCACGCCTTCATCCTGGCAAGCACCAGCACGCAAACCAGCTGTACCCACCATTGCGCCAGGACAGCCAGAGGGTGGCCCTACATATGGCAACTACAATTGCAAAGCATAGAAGCTTCTGCATGTGCACTTGGCCCACTGGCCCTGGCAGTGGAGGCAGGCACTGCAGCTGGGAAGCAGAAAAGAGCTCTTTCCTCCCAACATGCACCAGCAACCTCACCTGTGAACCCTGCCATCGCTCAAGGGGCTGACCAGCTCAAGAGAGTAGAGCTTCTGGGCACTACAGGGCACCACCTACAAATATGAAACCTCAAAGGAACCTGGTTCAAACCAAAATCCCACAAACACCAGAAAGAGGGCGAAGTGAAACTGAACTCATCAATCTTCCTGAAAGAGATTTCAAAATAAAAATCATAAATATGCTCATGGAGCTACAGAAAAATATTCAAGAACTCAGGGAAGAATTCAAGAATGAGAGACAAACATTGATGAATACAGTATCTGAAATGAAACATACAATGGAGGGATTTAAAAGCAGATTAGTGAAGTAAAGGAGACAGTAAATGAAATAGAAATTAGAGAATAGGAATACAAAAAAGCTGGAACACAGAGAGAAAAAAGGATCTCTAGGCATGAAAGAATATTGAGAGAACTGTGTGAACAATGCAAACAGAACAATATTTGCATTATAGGGGTACCAGAAGAAGGAGAGAGAGAAAAAGGGATAGAAAGTGTCTTTGAAAAAATAATTGCTGAAAACTTCCCTGGTCTTGGGAGGGAGATAGTCTCTCAGGCCACGGAGGTGCATAGATCTCCCACCACAAGGGACCCAAGGAAGACAACACCAAGATATATAATAATTAAAATACCAAATATAAAGGATAAGGATGAGTATTAAAAGCAGCCAGAAAGAGAAAAAATATCACCTAAAAAGGAAAACCCATCAGGCTATCATCAGACTCAACAGAAACCTTACAGGCCAGAGGGAGTGGCATGATATATTTAATGCAATGAAGCAGAAGGGCCTCCAACCAAGAATACCCTACCTGACAAGATTATCATTTAAATTTGAAGGAGGGATTAAACAATTTCCAGATAAGCAAAAGCTGAGAGAATTTACCTCCCACAAACCATCTCTACAGTGCATTTTGGAGGGACTGCTATAGATGGAAGTTTCCTAAGGCTAAATAGCTGTCACCAGAGGAAATAAAACCACAGTAAAGAAAGTAGACCAATTAATTACTAAGCAGCTGCAAAATCAAATCAACTACCCCCAAAGTCAGTCAAGGCATAGACAAAGAGTACAGAATATGGATGGCAGAGGAAGAAAAAGGAGGGGGAAAAATGAACCTTTAGATTGTGTTTGCAATAGCATACTAAGTGAGTTAAGTTAGACTGTTAGATAGTAAAGAAGTTACCCTTGAACCTTTGGTAACCACGAATCTAAAGCCTGCGATGGCAATAAGTACATACCTATTGATAACCACCCTAAATGTAAATGGTCTAATTACACCAATCAAAAGACATAGAGTCACTGAATGGATAAAAAAACAAGGCCATCTGTATGCTGCCTACAAGAGACACTTCAAACCCAAAGACATACACAGACTAAAAGTGAAGGGATGGAAAAATATATTTCATGCAACTAATAGGGACAAAAAAACAGGAGTTGCAGTACTTGTATCAGACAAAATAGACTTCAAAACAAAGAAAGTAACAAGAGACAAAGCAGGACATTATATAATGATAAAGGGGTCAATCCAACAAGAGGATAAAACCATTGTAAATATCTATGCACCCAAAACAGGAGCACCTACATATGTGAAACAAATACTAACAAAAGTAAAGGGGGAAATAGAATGCAATGCATTCATTTTAGGAGACTTCAACACACCACTCACTCCAAAGGACAGATCAACCAGAAAGAAAATAAGTAAGGAGACAGAGGCACTGAACAACACATTAGAACACATAGACCTAACAGATATCAACAGAACACTACACCCAAAAGCAGGATACACATTCTTCTCAAGTGTACATGGAACATTTTCAAGAATAGATCATATACTAGGCCACAAAAAGAGCCTTAGTAAATTCAAAAAGATTGAAATTGTACCAACCAGCTTCTCAGACCACAAAGGTATGAAACTAGAAATAAAATGTACAAAGAAAACAAAGCCCACAAACACATAGAGGCTTCACAACATACTCTTAAATAATCTATGGATCAATGACTACATAAAAACAGAGATCGAGCAACATATGGAGACAAATGACAACAATAATTTAACACCACAAAATCTATGGGGTGCAGTGAAGGCCGTGCAGAGGGAAGTATACTGCAATACAGGCCTACCTCAGGAAAGAGAACAATCCCATATGAACCGTCTAAACTCACAATTAATGAAACTAGAAAAAGAAGAACAAATGAGGCCCAAAGTCAGCAGAGGAGGGAAATAATAAAGATTAGAGTAGAAATTCATAAAATCAAGAAGCATAAAACAATAGAAAGAATCAATGAAAGCAGGAGCTGGTTCTTTGAGAAAATAAACAAAATAGATAAACTCCTAGCCAGACTTATCAAGAAAAAAAGAGAGTCTACACACACAAACAGAATCAGAAATAATAAAGGAAAAATCACTATGGACATGACAGAAATACAAAGAATTATTAGAAGAATAATATGAAAATTTATATGTTGACAAACTGGATAACCTAGAAGAAATGGACAATTTTGTAGAAAAATACAACCTTCCAAGCCTGACCCAGGAAGAAACAGAAAATTTGAACAGCCCAATTACCAGCAACAAAATTGAATTGGTAATCAAAAAACTACCTAAGAACAAAACTCCTGTACCAGATGGCTTCACCACTGAATTTTACAAAACATTTAGTGAAGACCTAATTCCCATCGTCTGTAAAGTTTTCCAAAAAGTAGGAGGGAATACTTCCAAACTCATTCTATGAGGCCAGCATCACTCTAATACCAAAACTAGGCAGAGACACCACAAAAAAAGAAAACTATGAACCAATATCCCTGATGAACATAGATGCAAAAATACTTAACAAAAAATTATCAAACCAAATTAAAAAATACATCAAAAAGATCATCCATCATGATCAAGTAGGATTTATTCCAGTGATGCAAGGATGGTACAGTATTTGAAAATGAATTGACATCATACACCACATCAACAAAAAGAAGGACAAAGACCACATGAGCATCTCCATAGATGCTGAAAAAGCATTTGACAAAATTCAACATCCATTCATGATAAAAACTCTCAACAAAATGGGTATAGAGGGCAAGTATCTCAACACAGTAAAGGCTATATATGACAAACCCACAGTTAACATCATACTTAACAGCAAGAAGCTGAAATCTTTTCCTTTAAGATTGGGAACAAGACAGGGTGCCCACTCTCCCCACTTTTATTCAACATAGTTCTGGAGGTCATAGCCATGCAATCAGACAACACAAGAAATACAAGGCATCCAGATTGGTAAAGAAGTCAAACTGTCATTGTTGGCAGATGACATGAAATACATAAAAAACCCTAAAGAATCCACCCCAAAACTACTAGAACTAATAAATGAATTCAGCAAAGTTGCAGGATACCAAATCAATACAAAGAAATATGTTGCATTCCTATATACTAATGATGAACTAGCAGAAAGAGAAATCAGGAAAACAATTCCATTCACAATTGTATCAAAAAGAATAAAATACCTAAGAGTAAACCTAACCAAGGAAGTGAAAGACCTTTACCCTGAAAACTACATGACACTCAGGAGAGAAATTAAAAAGATACCAATAAATGAAATATATCCCATGCTCATGGATAGGAACAATTAATATTGTCAAAATGGCCATCTTCCCTAAAGCAATCTATAGATTCAGTGCAATCCCTATCAAAATACCAATGGCATTCTTCAACGAACTAGAGCAAATAGTTCTAAAATTCATGAGGAACCACAAAAGACCCTGAATAGCCAAAGCAATCTGGAGAAGGAAGAATGAAGCTGGGGGGATTATGCTCCCCAACTTCAAGCTTTACTACAAAGCCACAGTAATCAAGACAATTTGGTATTGGCACAGGAACAGATCCATAGGTCAATGGAACAGAATAGAGAGCCCAGATATAAACCCATGCATATATGGCCAATTAATATATGATAAAGGTGCCATGGATATACAATGGGGAAATGACAGCCTCTTCAACAGCTGGTGTTGGCAAAACTGGACATCTACATGGAAGAGAATGAAACTGGGTTACTGGTTAACTCCATACACAAAAGTAAACTCAAAATGAATAAAAGATCTGAATGTAAGTCATGAAACCATAAAACTCTTAACAGAAAACATAGGCAAAAATCTCTTGAATATAAACGTGAGCAACTTTCTCCTGAAAGCATCTCCTTGGGCAAGGGAAACAAAAGCCAAAATGAACAATGGGACTACATCAAGCTAAAAATCTTCTGCATATCAATGGGCACCATCAGTAGAACAAAAAGACATCCTACAGTATGGGAGAATATATTCATAAATGACGTATCTGATAAGGGGTTGACATCCAAAATATATAAAGAACTCACGCACCTTAACAAACAAAAAGCAAATAATCCAATTAAGAAACGGGCAGAGGACATGAATAGACACTTCTCTAAAGAAGAAATTCAGATGGCCAACAGGCACATGAAAAGATGCTCCACATCGCTAATCATCAGAGAAATGCAAATTAAAACCATAACGATCTATCATCTCACACCAGTTAGGATGATCAACATCCAAAAGATAAGCCACAACAAATGCTGGCAAGGATGCTGAGAAAGAGGAATCTCCTCGATTGCCGAGGGGAATGTAAATTAGTTCAACCATTGTGGAAAGTAATATGGAGGTCCCTCAAAAAACTAAAAATAGAAATACCATTTGACCCAGGAATCCCACTCCTAGGAATTTACCCAAAGAAAGCAAGATCCCTAATTCAAAAGGACATGTGCACCCTTGTGTTTATTGCAGCACTATTTACAATAGCCGAGATATGGAAGCAACCTAAGTGCCCATCTGTAGATGAATGGATAAAGAAGAGGTGGTACATCTACACAATGGAATACTATTCAGCCATGAGAAAGAAATCCTACCATTTGCAACAACATGGATGGAGCTGGAGGGTATTATGCTCAGTGAATAAGCCAGGCAGAGAAAGACAAGTACCAAATGATTTCCCTCATTTGTGGAGTGTAACAATGAAGCAAAACTGAAGGAACAAAACAGCAGCAGACTCACAGACTCCAAGAAGGGACTAGCGGTTAACAAAGGGGAGGGGTTGGGGAGGGTGTGTGGGGAGGGAAGGAGAAGGGGATTGTGGGGTATTACGATTGGTACACATGGTTTGTGTGGGGGTCACAGGGAAGACCGTGTAGCACAGAGAAGACAAATAGTGACTCTGTGGCATCTTACTACCCTGATGGACAGTGACTGCAATGGGGTGTGGGGCGGAGTTCATAATATGGGTGAATGTAGTAACCACAATGTTTTTCATGTGAAACCTTCATAAGAGTGAATATCAATGATACCTTAATGAAAAAAAATCCATCTCCACACCAAAAATGTAAAATGTAGTCATATTTTTCTTGTGATGAGAACTTTTAAGATTTACTCTCTTAGCAACTTTCAGATAGCCAATACAGTATTAACTATAGTCACCACGCTGTGCCCCGGGACTTATTTTATAACTGAAACTTTATACCTTTTGATGCCCTTCACCCATTTCACCTCCATCCCCAAACCCCACCCCTGGCAACCCCCAGTCTCTTCTCTATGCCTATGAGTTTAGTTTCTTTTATTTTTTCTTTTTTAGATTCCACATATAAGTGAGATCACGCGGTATTTGTCTTTCTGTCTGACTTCACTCAGCATAATGCCCTCAAGGTCATCCATGTTGTCTTAAATAGCAAGATTTCCTCTTTTATACAGCTGGATAATATTCTGTTATATTTATCACATCTTTATCCGTTCGCCCGTCCTGGGTACTCAGGTTGCTTGCATCTCTTGGTTATTATAAATAATGCTGCATCAGTGATCTTTTCCACAACTATGGCTTCTCTTTCAAACTAGACTTAAACCTGAAGCTCTCTGAGGAATAGTCTAATATCTTTTCGTTTTCAGTTATGCCTGGTGTAAGGTAAAGAGCTCAGTCTCTCTTTGCTCACCCAGTGACTCAACTGGATGCACCAAGTCAGGGACTACTACCAGTCAGGAGACCTTGAGTTCCCTCTAGGGGATTTTACAGCTGAAGACAAGTTTCTACTTCAAAGGGTTATTGTTTTTCTAATGTCTCCCAGGACTCGGTTCATGGTCTTCAGGAGTCACTGAATACGAGATTATAAACTTGACTCACTCTTTTAATCCAGTGACTTCCTTTTTACAGATGAGAAGCCCTTTGCTGTGGAAGATACTTATTTGCTGTGTCCAGCACCTGTCTTAAAAGAAGTTGGCATGTAAGTTTCCACCAACAACTGAACCTCCCAGCCAGGGAGGATTGAGGAGGCACAGGGGACAAAGGGAAAAGAGAGTGTCCTCTTCTTTGTCACCATGGAGCCTTTCTCTGGACTTCACATAATGATAATGACGCTTACAGTGAGCAAGGCAACAGAATGAATGTTTCACAAAGGCTATCTCACTTTATCCTCCCAAGTTCCCATGAACCACATTTTCCTATCATCCCAGTTTTGCAGATGTGGAATCTGGGCTGAGAGAATTTCAGGAGTTTGCCCAAGGTCATACACACAGTGAGGGAGTCTAGGTTCAAACCAAGGCCTGTCTGGCTTAATCACAGCTACTCCAGAAAGCTCGCACACTTCCCAAAAGGCCCATACACACGTTATCTCAACCTGTAACAGTAATAGTCCTGCAAGATGATTATCTCTTTAGAGATAAGGAGACTCAGAAAGGAAGCTCAGAAGGGCTAAGTGGGTGCACAGCTGCTTCAGGACCCCAGATTCAGGCCAAGCTCAGTGCTCCTTTGTCTGCACTTCTGCAGAGTATCAGATAGTCACCCAGATGGCACGAGGTTCCCTGAACTCACTCATGGGGAAAATCTTATGGTGGTGCAATTATATTGTTAGTGAGATGCAATCAAAATATGCAAAGACGTAAGAGAATTAGCACCCTGAGCCAAGAAAAGAAATATGTGGGGAAACAGAGACATGACCTAGCTTATCTGTAAACATGTCTATAACATGCTGAAGATAGATTGGTAGCTTTAAGGGGAAAATGCTAAACTTGTTTCTCTGAATCCTGCCTCCAATCATTTGTTCAACGTGTAAAGCCTCCATCTCTCGTTGCCTGAAATCAGCCTGTGATTCCACCAACTAGCCTTGTGTCCATGATACAAAATGCAAGTTCATGTGTGAGTAAGGAGGTAGAGGGCACACTAGTTCATCTGCAGCTGTACCTCTGTGAGTTTGCTAGATAGCAGCAAGGCCATCCCCATCGGAATCAGATCGCTGAGAGTCCAGAGAATGACACCAGAACTCTAAGTTTATAGCTCGTCAGGTTTATCTCCACTGACTTGGACCATTTTTTACGAGCACATCGTCCTACCACAATGTGACGACTAAATTAAATGGGAGCAGGCTTTGCCCATTCAGTGCAGTTTGCTGCAGTAAAGAAGGGCTGAAAATCTGGGCTGAGAGAATTTCAGGAGTTTAACCCACCAGCCAAGCTCACGCTGACATCTCTGTAGAACGTTAGGGGCGGATGGGCCCCAGAGACCATCCTGCACCCTTTACAAAGGAGACAGCTCAGGCCTCCAGGGAAGAGACTAGTCCTAAGGGCAGTTAAGAGCAGAGCCCGCAGGGGGCCTCGAGGCCTTGTGCCTAGCACACCGTGCTGAGTGTCTCTGCTTCCCTTGTCGTTGCAGGAAAGCCGCACTTCAGGTCAGCATGAACGACGGCCTCTCTTTCATCTCCAGCTCTGTCATCATCACCACCACACACTGTGTGAGTCATCATTTCCCTTTGCTGAAGGTTTTGTTGCCATTCTCATCTCCCTAGAGACTTTTCTAGGGGTGCATTCTGCTCCCTGAGCTGTGATCCCAGCACTGCTGCTCCCAGCGTGTATCAGGGCCTGTGTGGGGCCCCTCCAGGTTCCCCGTGTCCCCACTGTGACTGAGGGCATGACCCGTGGCGTCTGCGCAGCTGTGAGGGGGGATGCCCAACGGGACTGGGTTTAGGTGGAAACGTGCAGAGAGAAGTTGGATGGCACATACAGAAAGCGCATCCTAGGGAGTTTTCTTTAACAGGAAGCAGAAAATGGGGCAGCAACTAAATGGAGTGTAAGGAGAGTGTTTTATTTAGAATGGGAAGAGTTGTGACTTGTCTGTATGGTTGTGTCCATATTATAGAAATAACCCAGGAGAACGTGGGAAATTGAAGCAGGAGTGGGGCTGTGTTCTCTCCACCAGCAACCCTCGTGCCCCTTCCCTGGATCCTTCATGTCAGGGGGGTTACATTTCTGGCTATGTGTGAAGTCACCTGGAGAGTTTTTAAAAAATATTGATGCCCTGGCCTCATACCAGACCAGATGAAACAAAATCTCTGGTGGTTCCAAGGCCTCCATGGAGGGAGGGATGGGCTGGGATCCCTTTGGCCTGTGTAGTTGCTCCCGCCCATTACCAGGGTCTCAGACCCTGTCAGAGGACAGTCAGTGCTTCATTAGCTCATACACAGACCTCAGTCCTCCACACGAGCAGTTCCAAAATTACATTTTTCCCATTAGATCTTTCTAGAGACTAATATGTTTGGTCTGATGGTCAGTTTGGGCAGATACTGGCTGGCCTTTGGAGGACATGTCATTGGAACCCCTCAGTATTTGGGGTTTGTGTCCTTAAGACTTGTGCAGCTATGGCTGGGAACCCTTACAGGTCACAAGTGCATGAGAGATGGGCCTGCACTGAAGCCAGGAAAGAGGAAAACGAGTCATCTCATAGATGAGCAGGCAGTCAGGCCTGACGATGGACAACATCTCTCCCAACTCCCCTGCTACCCCCCAACACACTTTTCATCCTATGAGGAGAAAATCAATTTTCTTGAAAGCAGGGTAAGCCTGTGCAATGGGTACAGACAACGGAAAAGTTTTACTTGACCAAAGTAAGAAACTAAGATTGTCACAGAGAAGTGTCACCATTGAGAAATGTGTGTCTCAGGCATGCCTCGGTGGAACATTGGATCTGAAGACCAAATACGAAAAGTGTAGAAGCAGTGAAACTTCTTCAGGTGTACGCTGCCTGATTCTTTTAGAAGCTGACCCTTTTGGAACCTGCCAACCTGCAGGAAATGATCAAAATACCCCAAATCTAACAACTCCATTCCAGATTCCTCCCTGCCTTTGAGTGACCCGGCAACTTGGGCCTGTATTTCCCATTATGTGTGACCATCCCACAAGGAAAAAGCCATGCCCTCGAGGCCAGCAGGGCAGGGCGGTGGGAGGGGAAATGTCTTGGGACCAAGCCAGTGGTGTGGCAGATACGGGACTGTGACTGTAAGCCCTGTACCTGTAAGCCAACAAGAAAGGGTGTGCTCGCTGACATACTGCAAAACGAGAAGGGCTCCCGGTAAGTCCTGCATATCTTCCCGCCTCCAGCCTCGCTTGCGTCTTGCGTCTTCCTCATTGGAGGGCGTATCACTAAGCTTTTGCCTCAGCTGATCCCTGATCAACACCACCTCACAACATCTGCATCATTCCCCTTTTCACTTGAGAACGTGGTACGTGTACAGCACAGCTGCAAGCACCCTGACATTTGAGGTCCAGGTCCATTCATTTATTCAACATATACTCATTAATCACGCACAACCCTACCAGGCACTGTCCTCGGTACTTGGGGTACATCAGAGAATACTGCAGACAAAAAGCTCTGTCTGGCTGGTGGGCCGTGGGGGTGGGGGTGGGGGCAGAGAAGGCAGAGAGTAAACACTAAACGTAACAAATGAATTACACGCCATGTTAAAAAATAACGTTTGTGCTATAGAAAAAATAGAGCAAAGGAAGAGGATTAGGTACTACTTGAGCGAGTGTAATGTAAACAGAGGTACATTGAGAAGGTGGAATTCGAGTAGAGCCCTTGAAGTTAACCATGAAGCTCCCAGCAGAAGAACATACCACGCAGAGAGCCCCAGAGCTTAGGCCCAAGACCAGAGACACCTGGTGTGTTCATAGAGGAGCAAGAAGGCTGCTGGTCCGTCACTGGAAGAGAGTGAGTGAGACGAGCAGGAGGCAGGGAGATAGTGGGGAAGGAGAGCGGAGGACTTTGCGAGAATTCGGCTTTACACAGAGGGGCAACCTGTTCTGACTTACACTGAAAGATCACTCTGGCTGGCAGAACAGCCTGTGGGAAGACAAGGGTTATGGCAGTAGGCTCAGCAGGGAGCAGTAAGGATGAAAGAAATCCTCAGAGTCAGATTTCCTCTGAAGGCAAAGCAAATGGATTTCCCAAAGCATTGAATGTAGGGCTTGAGAAGACCAGGTGTCTAGAATGGTCCCAAGGGCTTTGGCCTAAGAACCCAGAAGGACGGAGTTGCCCTCAACTGACAGGAGGAAGACTGAAGGAGGAGAAGATTCAGGGCAGAAGGGGAAAACCGGGGGACAGAAGGAGGTCAGCTTTGCTGTTGACTAGTTGCGTGGCCTTGACCAAATTATTTAGCCCCTTTGTCCCTCAGTTTCCCAGTCTGTAAAATTTGTATAATAATAACTTACATCTCTTAGCAGTAATGTGACTATTAAATGAAATGATATATGTAAAGTGCTTGGTAGAAAGCCTGGCAGGTAGTAAGCAAGCGCTCAGTGAATGTTAGCTTTCACTAGAGTGCAACTTGCGTCAAAATCACTGGACTCATAGGAGATTCTCCCCAGAGAGTTGGCTCCTTACCTCAGGATCTGATTCTCTCATGAAAAGGACTCTTCTGAGATGAGATGTAGCCTACAAGTGCGTGTTTGCGCTCAGCCAAACCCGAGTGATTGAAATGGGGCAGACAAGATGGCCAAAACCATCCAGGTAAAGGGACCTATATTCAAACAAAACCCCAGTCCCCATCAGGGCCCTGACATTTAAAAGGCTGAAGCCATTGCTGGACAAAGTAGCGAGGCCAGTGGAGCACGTGGTCATCCAGAATATGACGTGAGGCTTGGAATTGTGTTTGTTTCTTGAGCAGCTGGTGTGGAGGGCGAGGTTTTCAGATCAGAAATGATCCCCTGGGTCTGAGTTAAAGGATTAGTCCCGTCAGTGCCAGTCACAGCCTGCCCAGCCCATCACCTGGAACCAAAACTAATTCTAAAGTATGTAGTTGAGACTTTCCTTTTTTCGCTTTATTTAGTGCCCATTTGGACAACCATGTCACAAAATTTTCAAGATCCACAATGAATAACTGTTGGCCCTGCCAGGAGCAAAAATTCCATGAAGTTTTACAGGAAATTTTTTTCCATCCAAGGGCTAATAGATTCCTATACAAATGGTAAACTTCGTCGAGCTCCAGGACTATAGGAAATGGTAAAACATCCAAAGTCTCTCTCACCAGCATATGTAAATACATCCCAGCTTTATATCTTAACTGGCCTCCCCTTTCTTCCCCAACCACTAGCAATAGGTGAGAAAATCACTAGCGTGGTGCTGCTTTGAGGGAAATACCAAAAAGAATTTTGCCCTTTGGAGAACAGAGCAATCAAATTTCAGCACCTTAAAGAACTCTCTGTGAAAGATTGTCTTCTTTTAGATAAATACCTTGAAATTCTATACTTTCCCAACAAAAGTATACAAAAATCAGAGACTCATTCAGCGAGCAGTTCTTGAACTACCATGTCTCCAGTGCTCCATTTACATTTTACAGACTTGCTATCCTTAAGGAGCTCAAAGTCCTTGGAGAAACCAGTCCAACAGCTTGTAAAAGAGTCTGTGATAAAGAACAGGACTGTGTGAGCCAGACATACATGCTGTAGGGTTTCACAGAGGGAAAGGAGTTGTGAATTTAGGAAGCCTCACAAGGGCTTCCTAGAGGAGAAAGCCAAGTGGTGATTTGAAAAATGATAATTACAGGGGAAGACATGGGACGGGACCATCCCCTGAATGGACCAGATACATCTCTGAGCATAGTTTGTTCATAGTCCCTCCCTGGGACTGTAACTTTTTTTCTTTCCCACTCATTTTGCACGAGTTTCTGGTGCCTTCCAATATGCGCCGTTTCTCAGCTTGGCGCCTACTCTGCTAGGATGTACACCCCATACCCCTGGTCACCCAGTAGTGTAGCAATGAGGCCCCGCTGGTGCTCATTCCTATTAACTATGGTCAGGGCTTACTTTGTATTGGCTTCCAGGATGGAAAATCACCATCTTTGAAGAAAGGAAAGAAACATAAAGTTAGATATAAGATTTGAAAATTAGCACTATGTCAGTGGCGAACCTGCCCTTTTCCCTCCTAATTCACATGAAAAACAGCTTGGCTGCAAACAGCAACAAGGTTGAATAAATTTAAGAGAACCCATGTCAAGTCACTGTTCAAAAAGAATTTGTTGAATGAAAATAAAAACACAACAAACACAGCCCGGAAGCATCAAAACAACAATTGCTCAATAATCGTAGCATAATGGAGGAGTTAAAAATACAGGATATTGAGTCCAAAGTCCTGATTTCAAATCCCAGCCCTACTGCTTCCCAGGATGACCTTGGGCAAGTTAACCTGAACCTCTCTCAGCCTGTTTTATATGTTTGTTGCAAAGATCAAAGGTTAGGTATATAAGGGACTTGAAGTACATGGTAGTCTGTCAAAGAATGACAGCTATTTACTAGTTTACCAACATTCTCTAACCCTGCCATGTAGAAGTCCAATGGCTTGTCTCATTAAAAGATTTTCTGTTCATGCTTTGTAGATTATAAACAGGCAATGTTTCCCTGCTTAAGAGTTAGGCTTCCTTTTGAGTCCACCATAAGCCTATATCCTTAGGAACAGGCTGAGGATGACTTTGAAGATCTTGCCTGCAGGATAACAAGGGAAAACACCACCAGTAAATTAGATCTGGTGGTAAATCAAATGGGATGAGGCAGAAGAGTCTTCGCTGTTTTTGAAAAAAAAAAAACGGTTTTCTCAGTAAATGAATCAAGAGTAACATAAGGGGACTATTCAGACTAATTCAAAAAATGAACCACAGCAAGTATTTACTAACATTTATGCATTATTACCACATAGAAAATTCCTACTATTATTTAAAATATTCTATCAGACCAAATAGTTGGAGGCATTTTATTAGAGGTACCATCTCCTGCAGATGAGATCTGCAACTCCAAAACCACCTTCATGGCAGCCTTAGTCCTGCCGTGGCCCCTCAAGTGGCTGCCCTGTACTATGGTTTTGGAGTATGGTTTGATTTCTGTGGGGATGACCATGATGCCAACTTGTTTCCCAAGGACTTTTTTGACCATTTTATCCTTCAGATTTTCATGAATTCAGACTGTTCTTTTCTAAAACAAGTGATATTTTTTTATCGATACTCATTTGAGAGAGAAAGGGAGAGACCGATGATGCACGGGAGGGCCCCCACCCACTACAAAGAATTATCCAGTCCAAAATTTCAGTTTTACCAAGGTTGAGAAACCCTAAAGAACTGAAATTTCTTGGGGGGGGGGGGTGGCAGCCAGGGTTCTGCATTTTAATAAGCTTGCCAGGTAAAAATCCTAAAGACACAGGACTCTTATCATTATACTTACCTGACACTAATTCTCTTCCAAAGTTTTGTTTTTAATTATTAAAATCTATTTAAGAAAAAAGATTTACTCTCCTGATTCTCTCCCTATCCTATTTATTTAAGAATCCCAAGATTTAAAATCAGAACCCTCTCTTTTATGTTCCTTCTTTTGGACAGTATTTTCTAGGATAAAACTAGGAACTTAACCTAAAAGAATAATGTGACCAAGCTAAGGACCTTTTCCCTTTTGTGTGGCCAAAGACTACATAACTTTCTCTCCAAATGCTCCTTTCCATACTTCAAATTGAACCTTCAAGTTTCCCCCTTTCACACTAAGGCTTGGTGAGCCACAGACCTGCTGCTCCTTGTTTTAGGAAGAAAACCCAGTTAACATCAGTATTGTTTTTAACACTTCATGGCTCCTGATAGCTCATACAAGAACAGCCCTCCAGCAGCCTTACAGAGGTAGGTTATAAGTTTGGAGACAACTATAAACTTGGAGTAAAGAAAGCATGGCACTGGAAAGAACAATTGTCCTCATGCACAGCGTAGTCTATGCGCAACCTGAGAAAAACCACACTGTGTCTTGTTCATCGTTGCAACCCAGCACCCGGCACAGTGACTGCATATCGCCGTTACTCAATAGAAAGTTGGTAACTGAGTGAAGGAACCGTGGGTCCGGCTGAGACTGATGGCACCTGCTGGTAGGAAAGAAAGGGAGCCAGATGACGTAGGAGGCACTGAGCTGGTTGGAGGACAGTCCTCCAAAGAGGACGGCCAGCAATCCAGTGTGCACATCCAAAGAGCATGGGGAGCTTGAGCAGGATTTAGAAGGGATAGTCTGCCAGCTGAGAAACTACAACCAGTGATCCCCAGGCAGGGCAAGAGTCAAAGGCCTCTTCAGAGCAGTACCAGCTCCACCAGGAACAGACTCTTGTCAGGGGTCTAGAGAAGGGGTCTAGAAATAGCTTATTCAACTGGATCAAAATTCAGGGTGGGCCCCTGGTCCATGAGGGTCCATAGCACAAGGCTGGATGCCAGGCAGACATACAGACTGATAAATAATCTAGTAACTACATTTCCTAAGTCCAAGGAACACATGTAAGACATGGGAAACAGACAAGTACTCCAAGAAATTGCAATTTAATGTGGTAAGTTCCTTTATAGAGAAATAAGCAACACCCTCTGATATTATGAAGTGGAGTGTCTGGGAGAATCAAAGAAGGATTCACAGAAGAGATGATGAAAGAGTGGGGATTTGCTAAGGATGTGGCCTGGGTAAAGACAAGTGCTGGTCCAGCGTAGCTTTGACTGGTTGGGATGGAGTACTAAAAGAGATGATCAGAGGTGAAATGACTTAGGGCCAATTAGAAAGGCCTTCCTTACCTGCCATATTTTGGGGTTTCTTTAATATTTAGGCATAATGCATGATGCAGTTTTGACGTTAACACCTGAATCTTTCCTCATTCGGGAAATAAACATCTTTAATCTTCCAAAGAAAAGAAAAGAATCTAGATAACTGGAAAAGCTGTGACTTAAGGAACATTGGCATGGCCCGAGCTCACCCTGGAATGCCAGAAACTTTGGCTCTGGCAGTTCAGCTCATCGGGATTCTGCCAGCCAAGACTGAGGGTGCTTGGACTGCGTGGTCAGGGCTGGCTATCAAGGGGATGTGCTGGCGCTCACAGGTGGAGGCTACAGTGGCCGCAACTAAGAGAGGCTGCAGGTGGAGGGTACAGACCGCCTCGCAGAACGGTCTCCAGAGTTCTGTCCTAGGCAGCTTCCCGGGTCTGCATTGTAGGGCAGTCCAATTCTGTTACCAAATGCTTTGAAGTAACTTGGGAAAATACAAATCCAGCCTGGTTTTGTAATCATATCGCCTTCTAGGTCAACACACAGTTGGCATGACTGCCCTTGCCAAAATTTCTTGAATTTACCAGCCTGGTAGGGAATGAGTCCAGAAGCCTGTGCTGAATGGCAATCTCGCCTTCCAACGTAATAAAAAATTATTGCACACTCTTCAGAAAAAAAGTAGAAATCAGAGAAGACATTTTTCTTCTTTCTTTTCCAAAATCAAGAAAACAGTCCATCAATCAAATAGGTAACTATCTTTAGGATAGATAATTCATACCAGCAGCTACAAGCATGTAGGTTTCTTCATTAAGGAAAGAAGCATAGGGAGGAGGTTGCTGGTGGCAAATAGGGCCAAATAGCAAGACCAACGTGTATTAAACTAGAACTATGGGCAGGACTGTATTCAAATAAAACTTTCTCTATGCTTTCAACAAAAAGCAGAACTATGGGAAAAGTGCTAGGAACTTACGGGAAAACTTCTGGCCTTCCAGAAGCCAAGGCAAGATATACTCCAAGAAGGTAAATATCATACACATCGGGGTATGGAAAGCAAGTATCACAGAGGGAAACCATGTCAGGAGAAAAAAAGTCCCTTCCAGACAACCAGTTGAGAGGGGCAGGACCAGACCCCCACCCTGACTTACCCCGAACATTCCACTCCCTGTCTGCCTTGCTCTTACCCCCACCTCCTCCTTACTCATTTAGCCACCAGCTCCTCACATAACCTGGAAGAGGAAGGGGAGACTGGACTGGAGGGGAAATAGGAGGCTGACCTGGAAGAGAGGGTGAATGACAGAAGACAGAGTTTGGGGGATGGGAAGCTGTTCAAAGGAAGCATAAAGCACTATTTTTGGAAGATTAATTCAGCATTGGTTATGTTCCAAGTATATTAACAAAATAGCATTCATTTGGGTGCCACTGATTTATAAATTTGGTCATTTGGAAAGGGAATAGGCTCCATTCACTTTTATGTTATTTGGGCTGAAAGAACTTTGTGCCAGAAATGACCACTCCAAAGCCCTGGGACTACAAGAGACTCATTAGCGTTTCATACTCAGCCTTTGAAAAAGAATGCCCTTTACTTTATTAGTGCTGTAATTATAGGCAAAGTGTCCTTTCAAAGAAGTGGCTTAGCAAAACACAGGAGGAAGACTTAGTTTGAGAAGAAAAGAGTGAACAAAGATGGGCTTTGGGGTCAGATCAGTGTGGCTAAAATCCTGTCTTTATAGCTGGCATAGGGCCTGTTACATACTAACTACCCAGTGTCGGTTGCCATTCACTGATGCAGGCTCTCTAGCAATCAGCGCAGTGATACGGTTTCCAAAGACTCTGACTTCTGGTAAAATTATCAGCAGTATAGTATCTCAGACTAAGGAAATGAATGAACCTGTCAACTTGGTGAAGATAAAATCTCCATTTGTGTACTTCATTAAATACCAGGACACTTCAAGGGAGGGCCTAGAGAAACCGAATATGTGAAATATATTACCAAATATGGTAGATTACATAGAATCATCTGCAGATTCGGGAGTCTTTAACCTGGAGACATGAAGAAAGACTTGATGACCATTTTCAAAATTTGAAAATTTGTCCTGAGACAGGTGTGTCTGGTTTTAGTGTAGACATCCAAGGCGTAGAAGAGACAGTTGCGGCCCGTTTTTTAAAAGGTCTTTCTAACTGACTACTTCCAGTGGGAGTGAGATCCCTGCTATGGTTGTATTCGGGCACAGGCAACATGACAAATTGGCAGAACTGTGTAAATACCATTTGTTCAACTGATAGGCAGTGGGACTGGAAAAGCTTCCAGACTCCTTCCAACACTGAGAGTCTGTAATTCTAGAATGAAGTTCGCAAAGGAGTAAGGGAAGCATTATCTGTCTTACACAGTATAACAAATAAATTGAGCTTTTATATTTTGAGAATAAACATGAGAGCCTTTTGTTGGTGATACCAGAGACAGCTCCCCTGAGTGTGACTCAGATCAGCCAACCTCCACCTAATACAAATGACATCGTATTTCATACCCAAGTATGCTTAAAGTGCCTCCTGAGAACAATTTGTTTTCAAATAACCTGAAAACACACTCTCTCATTTATAAACAATTGATAATCTAGTCACAAGTCATTCTCATCTACCTATTAGCTAGTCTTGGTAGAGCATACATAATTTAAGGTCTTTTTTATAATATCCTAGTACTTTATTATTATTATTATTATTTTTAACAAGATGACCAGTGGTTTCTTGTACCATCATTAGAAAAGGCAAAAGACCACAGGAATATCAGAGTGCAGAACTCAGATGTCAAATGTTGTTTATGAACTGAAATAAAAGGCGTCTGCCAACATCTCTATTTTGATAACCCTCGTATGCATGAAAATATCCTTGCAAATATGTTTTGGAGGATCAACCTAATTTGTTTTTCTTGGATGTTTGAGCAATTGACTTGCAGTATTTTTACCTCAAAGTGTTTTAAAGAATGTTTGTCCTAAGTTTGAAATTTCCTTGTTTTGAGAGTAAATGTGAAAAAAAAATCTCTGAATCTATACTTTAGGAAACTCTGAGATAAGCACTAGTAAGATGGTAATATTTATTTTTAGAAATAGAAGTTAAACCCAAATTATCCATAACCAACATAAATATAAAGGACCAAACTCAGCAGTTAAAAAAGACAGATTGACAGATGGTGTTTAAAAAATACCCTGCTCTATGCTATTTACCAAAAAAAAAAAAGCACTCAAAATCTAAGGACAAAGAAAAGCTGAAAATCAAGTACATAGTATATGTACTTTATACTTCTTACAAAAGTATAAGAAAAATTAAACCAGGCAAATAGCAAAAGAAAGCTAGTGTAGCTTTTTAGTATTAGGTAAAATAAAATGTATGGCAAGAAAACATTATTGCTATAAAAGGAACCATTCCAGCTGGTGTTGGCAAAACTGGACAGCTACATGTAAGAGAATGAAACTGGATTACTGTTTAAGTCCATACACAAAAGTAAACTCGAAATGGATAAAAGACCTGAATGTAAGTCATGAAACCATGAAACTCTTAGAAGAAAACATAGGCAAAAATCTCTTGAATATAAATGTGACAACTCCCCGGGCAAGGGAATCAAAAGCAAAAATGAACAAATGGCACTACATCAAGCTAAAAAGCTTCTGTACAGCAAAGGACACCATCAGTAGAACAAAAAGGCATCCTACAGCATGGGAGAATATATTGATAAATGACGTATCGGACAAGGGGTTGACATTCAAAATATACAAAGAGCTCATGCACCTTAACAAACAAAAAGCAAATAATCCAATTAAAAAATGGGCAGAGGATATGAAGAGACAGTTCTCCAAAGAAGAAATTCAAATGGCCAACAGGCACATGAAAAGATGCTCCACATTGCTAATCATCAGAGAAATGCAGATTAAAACCACGATGAGATATCACCTCACACCAGTGAGGATGGCCAACATCCAAAACACAAACAACAAATGTTGGCGAGGATGTGGAGAAAAGGGAACCCTCCTACACTGCTGGTGGGAATGCAAATTAGTTCAACCATTGTGGAAAGCTGTATGGAGGTTCCTCAAAAAACTCAAAATAGAAATACCATTTGACCCAGGAATCCCACTCCTAGGAATTTACCCCAAGAATGCAGCAGCCCAGTTTGAGAAAGACAGATGCACCCCTATGTTTATTGCAGCACTATTTACAATAGCCAAGAAATGGAAGCAACCTAAGTGTCCATCAGTAGATGAATGGATTAAGAAGATGTGGTACATATACACAATGGAATATTACGCAGCAATAAGAAAAAAACAAATCCTACCATTTGCAACAACATGGATGGAGCTAGAGGGTATTATGCTCAGTGAAATAAGCCAGGCCGAAAAAGACAAGTATCAAATGATTTCACTCATCTGTGGAGTATAAGAACAAAGAAAAAACTGAAGGAACAAGACAGCAGCAGACTCACAGAACCCAAGAATGTAGTAGCGTTGCCAAAGGGAAAGGGGCTGGGGAGGATGGGTGGGAAGGGAGGGATAAGGGGAATAAGGGGCACTACAATTAGCACCCATAATGTTGGAGGGGGCATGGGGAAGGCAGTATAACACAGAGAAGACAAGTAGTGACTCTATAGCATCTTACTATGCTGATGGACAGTGACTGTAATGGTGTATGGGGTGGGGACTTGATAATGGGGGGAATCTAGTAACCACAGTGTTCCTCCTGTAATTGTATATTAATGATACCAAAATAAAAAAAAATTTTTTTAAAGGAACCATTCCATAATGTTAAAAGGAACAGTTAGCCTAGATATATTTCTAGTCTGGTATAATTCTAGCCTGTACTTAATGACATCCTCAACATACATAAAGCAAAAATTGACAAAAATTACAAAGAGAAATTGGTAAATCCATCCCAAGAGGAGGTAAGAGGAGGACAAAAAGAATAAAGTAAGAACAGAGTAGAAAACAAGATAGAGAGATAACAAAGAAAACTTAATTGTGGGGAGCAGAGATGTAAAGAAAAATAGACATGTGTCCAAAGGACTGTTACCACGGGTCACTTCTGGACAGGGGATGGGCCACACTCGCTGCTGTCTCAGGTCTGGGGCAGTGCCGAGTGACAGTTATCTAAGGGAACCAAAAGAACCTTGCAAATCGAGGTCCTCTCTCACCTACTCCTCGGTCTTGCTTCTGATGGAAACTTTGTACACAAAATTGGTGTTATAAATGTGATACAATGTTTGCATTTTACTCTCCCCTGTTTTTATGAACTAAAATTTTCTAGATTACTAGAAACCCTTGATTTCTGAGGCTGTTTGGCCGTAGGGCAGTCTTCTGACCACCATTTTTTGAAGTGATGATTCTGGGTTTTCTGGTCTCTGACTTCTTGGTATTATGCGTGTGTCTTCCATTCTAGATCCTCCCTTTCTCGTTTGACAGTTTAAGCTTTTGGTTTCTCAGATATCAGATAGCCAAGCTTCTGTAATTTTGTTTATACAATAAGAATACCCAGTCGCTGAATAAGAACTTGAAAGAAATTTTATGTCCTAAGTACACAGCTCTAGTGAGTGACCAGTGTGTCCATTTATGCCTGCCTCCTGGGTTAATGGAGCCTCTTCCAGACAGTTGAGTCTTTTGGCTTGAGCGTGCTGGATTCGCAAATCCAGCTGTGAAAGGCGCAACTATAGGAAGAAGTGCACAATTTAAAGACGGTCCAAAAATGTGTGTGTGTGTGTGTTGTGTGTGTATGTGGAGAGAGAGAGAGAGAAAGAGAGAAAAAGAGGAGAAAGAGGAGGATTAATTAAGAGTTTGGGAAATAGAACCAAAAAGCAGAGAGAGCCTGAGAGCCTGTCAGTTCAGCCCACACTACAATAATTGCCAGTTCGTTAAATGGTCGGCAATTGGTAAAATCAGTGGATCAGACCTGGAAGAAACAGCAGCCAAACCCAAACCGTATTGTCCTCATTGGCAATTCGTAGTCACATTGCGCCAAGTCACAAGCTGCCCCAGGGTCCTTCTGTGTATCCTCTGATCAGGGTATTATTGGGGACTGACGTGATTAGAAAGCAGGCAAGGTCTTCCCTCTACCCCCCTACAGAATGATGACGTCTCACAAAGGTATATAAACACTTTCCCTTTGCAAAGCAGCCATCTCCTCACCTGTTCATTAGGGGACCAAGGAGACTCAGAGGTCAGTCCTTTAAGTTCTTTCTCCCCAACTAGAGTCAGTGCATAACTAGCATTCCTTTGCCATTACTGGGGTTGCTAGAACAAATGCTAGTTTACTCCGTGCCCAAAGCAGTGAGCTTAATGTTTTGTTTCATTTTTTTTCTAAAACTTAAAAAGCACTTGATTAAGTGACAACTCAAATAGTCCTGGGTTTCTTTTACACACCGCCAGGAAAAGTGCTTCATTTGCAGGGTTGGGAAGCATGAAAGGTGCGGCTAAAGCAGTTTGATTTTACCTTCCCTGCCCAAATTCATGGACTTAGAAAAGGTTATCTATAAGGCTCAAGGTTTTGAGATTGTACATAAAAGCTACAGACGCAACCAAAAATTTTTCTAACAAATGCCGCCCATGATAGACTCCAATCTGGCAGCCTCAGCTGATCTTTACCTTCTGGCCTTAAATTTGTGAGCATACTGATCCCTAATAGGAAAGAATGTTCGTTGATGAGCAAACATTTGCATTCGTACCCCTCATCCTAAGTGAAGTTATGCCCGTCCCTCCTCCTTCTCTCCACCTACCCTTTCACCATGGCTGCCAGGCCTGCCAAGTGCCGCCTGGACCCGCCCCTAATGCCTCACTGAGCTTGGCAAGCTTCCTGAGCTCTCTCTGCTCCAAGCTCAAGCACCGTGATTGGTCGCATCATTTAGAGGTTTAACTGTGCATACCTTGTGTAGCTCTTAATCATAGTCACCACTGGTAAGCATCTGTCTCTTTGAGGCGCCACCCAAGTCATAGGCGTGCCTTCCACCTTTCTGAGTTCAGTCTAAATAAGAAGCTACCTTAAAGGCATGTAGACAAGTCCCTGCATCTAATGGAACAAAAAATGAAATAAGCCTTTCTCTTCCAGTGTCATAGTATTCAAACATTACTAAGTAACTTTCTCTGTAATCATAATTCAACAGCCCCCTCGCAAGAACTAAGGCATTCTGGGTACCAGCAAGCTACATCTTGTCTGCATTATTCTCTAAAAACTGGTTTTGATTAATAAGCGGTATGTATTTTATGGAGAGAAAGCAAAGTGCTGAATGAATCCAAGATTTACTTCCCACCTTCACTGTTGTGAGTGACCCAAACTGTCTCCACTGAGTCAGGGTGACAAGAGTACCAGTGCGATTCTGGAAAACCTCACTGTAGAGTGTCCTTCCATGGTAATGGCCTCAAAACTTGAGTCCTTAGGAGTTGGGTATCGATCTATCAATCTTGCCCTTCATTGAATGCTGATGATGGCTTGTGGGAGTCCCGGTATTATTCATATAAGGCCTAAAGTAATAAGATTTATAGCAAACTAGAATTTACACGTGCAGATGATTGCTGCCCCTTCCAAATATTTACCCTGGAAAGACATAGACTCTCCCCAACAACGCCGTCACAGTTCCACCCATCTTCTGCACTCCTGTTCTGCGATTGCAGTAACTCTGAAGGCGCAGTGTTTTAATATCCCCAGAGGGGAATAGGGACACATCATCATTGTTTGATAGCAAAACAATGCTAAGAGTTGTGGAAACCAGGTCTGCTGAAGGGCAGGGCGTCAAGCTGGGAGCCTCCTTGGTGAAAAGCAAAGCATAACGGAAAAGATACAAGATTTTCTTTTTGTTGCCTATAAATTGATTTCAGAAACCAGTGGTCTTACAGAATTGCTTTGAGCAGTGGCTGTGTCACTGGTGAGTCTCCAGTGTCCAAAGCCAGGAGTTTGGAAGGAATTAGATTCGTCTGAATGTGGGAGTTCTGCTGTGTCCACTACATGAGCAGCCTTCCTACTTGATAGCCTTGCTTTTTAAAGGTTCCACAAGAGCTTAGGTAATACTCACCTGATATTTTTTCTATACTGCCTATTTCACGCATTAAGGAATCCAGTATCTTCAGTGTCTATCAATTTTATTGCCATTTCTAGCCCAGATGAACTCTGAGGGAGCAAGAATGAATCATAATGTTTGATTATGCTTTACCCTTGTTAATGTTTGATCAACTTTAATGAGGGCTATTCAACTGACCATTGGAAAACCCCCTTGGGTCTCCCTCTCCTTGACACTGGGGTAGTGATCTGAGGGCCTGTGGTTTCCTAAATATGTAACCCGGGACCACCCACTAACAACCCAATAGTTCTAGCCACAGTTAACATGAGAATGTTCACAGGAATCATATTCATCTCCTTGGGCCACACCTGAGCACATCACTAGGAACATGGCTTAGGCATAGAAACAAGGGGAGAAAAGAAAAGGAAGTCACATTTATTGAAGGATGGCCATGTGCCCGGATCTTCACATACCTTATTTCATGTAAGTATTAAATCAGTCTTGGGAAATAGGAATGATCCCAATTTCATACATGTACAAAAGAAGGAAGGTTAAGAGAGAGTGGGGTGCATAACCTGTCTGTGTGTTAAGAAGCAGAAGAATCGGGGTTTAAATCATCTGTTCCTGGTTCCAAAGCCCAAGCTCTTTGCGGTGAGGTTGGTGAACTGTTCCCAGCGATGGGGCAGTTGGAGGGGAGGGGAGCAGTATATATTGGGTGACATTAGCTCCAGTGCCATTTCTGCCACCCACTAGCTGTGGAAGGCATTAGGCTGTTAAATTCTCACTTCCCTCAACCTAATGAAAACCTGAGTGACAAATCTTTTTAATGTTTAAAACACTGTACTGCATCACAAAGTTACAGAGGTGAGTAAAGTCAGGTATATGTCTGCTAGGGGCTTGGAGTTCAGTGAGAGGGAAAGCACATAATGATAAAATTTCCGTATTATACACTAGGTGCTAAATAGGGATATAAAACGAGAGCACAAACTCAGAGGTCAGTGGTAGTTTTGACTTTCTGTGTTCCCCACTCAACCGCAAGGTCTGTGACTGCAGAGACCATGTCCATTTTTTACGCCAGCGCTTGTAGAGGGCCTTGCACATAGTAGGCGTTCAGTAAATAGGTAAGGTATGAATGATTCAGGTGATGCCTGAGCCAAGACTCGAAAGATGAAAAACAGTTACCCAAGCAATGAAAGGAAGAAAGGGTGCTTCAGAGAGAACATGAGAGAACCGGGAGCCGCACGCAGTTTCATTTTGTCCAAGCACAAAGCATAAGGAGGAAGGTGGTTAGGAAGGAGATTCCAGGCCTAGTTGTGAAAAGCCTTGAGTTAAAGACTCCTGTACTGAGGGACCCGTAAGTGGATTCTGGGTTTGATGGACCCCCTGAAGTTGGAATCAAAATTTGTGAGCTTGTGTATAAATGTGAATAGATACTTTTCTGAGGAAAGGGGCATATCATTTTCATCAGATTCTCAAATGTTAAGAACTCTTGCAGACAATGAAGAGCTGTTGAGTTCATGGATGGGCAGCGCTATCAGAATAACATTTTATATAGATAACTCTAGATGCAGTTGCAGAGGATGGAATTTGGGGTAGGAAGAGTGGTGGTGGAGAAGCCACTGAAGAGATAACTACAGATGCCCGAGAAAGAAAGAAGGTCCCACATCTAACCAACAACAGTCCTGGAGATGGAGTAGTTGGCGGCTGAGTTAGGAGGTGTCTAGGTGGTCAAAGGAGCAGGGGTACCAATGGGAGGGTGAGACATCAGGGAGGGGAGAGAGGGGGCAATGAAAACTGAGACTGATATCCAGATTTCCAGCTTGGGTTGGCAAGTGGCACCACTGAGTGAGGAGAAGGACAAACAGCTCAGCTTGAACTGAGGTATCAGTAGAACCTACCAGGCAGTTGAATGACCCTGACTATGACCCTTAATCATGAGGAGAAATCTAGGCTAGAGGTAAGGATTTAAGTCATCCATGTCCCAATGCGAGTTTAAAGTATGCAACCCATGGAGAGCATTAGAAAGGAAAACAGCGATGGCCCCAGCAAGGGTGCATCTATGGTCCACACAACAGGCCAGTGTCCTTCCTGCATGCTGCTGAATTGTACACTCAAAAATGGTTAAAATTGCTAATCTTATGTGTGTATGTGTGTATATATATATATATCTTTACTATAATTTTTTAAAGTGGTAAAAAATACTTCAGGCAAAATTTAAAGTATATAGCTTTCTTAAAAAAAAAGGAACATGGATCCATGGGCATGCCAGCATTTAGGGGACTGCAGACAGGGAGAAGCTTGTGAGGAAAGTAGATAGGGAATAAGCAGAAATAGGACGAGGGAGGCTCAGAAGAATGCTGTCACAGGTGCTAGGAGAACTGACTTGCAATAAAATGCAGGGCAGGGTGGGTAGAGAAGTGAGATAATCACTAAGGTTGCTTCCAGAAATAACAGTCAGAATATATAAGCTATGGGAGAGAGAGGGAATTTTGGTCTCTGGGCTTGCCCATCCAAAACTTTACAGCAGCAATAAAATGACTTAAATTTCGTCTTCCAAAATACAACTTGCCCATGCTCTGCCGGCTTTGTCTGGGCAGGAAACAGAGCTCAGACCTGCTGCTGAGGGTGATTCTAAATTCCACTTGAGAGCCCTGGAATGTGACACCTCCCAAGCGCCAGCCTCTGCCCTGGGAGAGAGAAGAGCAGCTTGGAGAGGAGGGGTGTGGGGGTGAGGGCCAGGGTGCAGAGCCCTCCGGCCTCCACAGGGTCTCCCATCTGAGCACGACAAATCAACACGCTCTAGTCCCTTCCACCTCTGCGCAGTTCCCTCTCATGGGGGTAGCCTCTCAGTATTTAGAACAAGCAGGCTGCCGTGAGACCCTGGGCAGAAGGGACTCTTCCTTGAGGGCTTTCCCACAGTGCTTCAGAGACAACCTCACTCAATACAGAGGTGGAGGAAGGGAAGAAGAGGGACCATTTGCGTAGCCTCATGCCGTAGCAAACCCGCCTCGTGGTGTCCTGGAGTGCCCCATGGCGGCATCAGTCACCACCTGAATCCAGGGAAACAGCATTGCCAGCTTTTAAGAAGCTCTGATGGATCACTGGCTATTTTCCTGTCACATTTTTGGCAGAGTTGGACTAATAACCCTTCAGTGTGGCAGAATACACCTGCTAATTCATTCTTTCATGATAAATGTTCAAAAGATAGCCTAGTCTAACCATGTGAAAGAATCTGAGTGTCTTCAGAAAATCAGTGTTAATACTCAGAATCTGCAAACCTTGCAGAGATGATCACTACAGCAAACCCACCACCCGCCAGCGAGGGCTCTCACACTCCTCCGTTAGTAACACACGTGTACTCTTGTCCAAAAGTAATCATTAGGGTTATCAGGGCCCATCATAGGATAAGCTAAGGAAAGAGAAATTGGAGGGGTCCCTGCAGTGGGAGCAGTGAAGCAGGTGAACAAACAGAAATGAGACCCCCAAAATTGACAGATGAAAACCTCAGTGTATTATTGTGGGCAGAAGATTGTGGCTGAGTCTCAGCAGCCAGTGGGCTGGAAGCTGAAGCCCAGAATTGAATAGATTTAGCAGCCTCGTCGCAGAAATGAGGCCTGTCCAGGGAAGACTTACAGCCGGGGGTGGGATTACCTCAAAGCTGGTGAAGTCAGGGATCCTCACTTGAAGGGGGCCCTTCTAGCCCTTCTAAGGTTCTGGGAGAGACCCTTATAATTTTGCATTTGTATTTTTATGTTCTTTTTCTTATGCCCCCCAAAATTGTACAAACATCAGGCACCCCACCCCCCTCCACTAAACCAGCTTGAACAGAGCAGCAGATACCCCCGCTCCCCGTGGGTGGCTTGCTCAGGAGAGAAAGGGGAGACCAGATGCCATCATGCCCGATGTGGTCTGGCCTTAATTTCCTGGAGCTGCACGCACAGGATGCCCTCAACGTGGGCTGATATGCAGGAGTGGAGAAGAGCTTGCTCCTTAACTGAGACAGTTATCCAGGCCGAGCTGAACACCCTTCCTTCCGTGGTCACACAATGACGCAGACCTGGGAAGCACGCATCATCCCAGCCCAAACCCAGCTTGGAGAGGGAAGATTTCACCAAGTCCCTTTACGCTGAGCTTCCCCCAGGCTCCCACTAATTCTTCTTGGTGGTATCCTTCTCCCTCTACCACAGCAACCCACAGAGTGAGCAGAAGGAGCCCCAGTGTTTGATGCTCTATTGTCCAGAGGCCTGCCTCGCACCTGTCACACCGCAGGCGACCCAGACAGGATCTCTCACCCCCTTGCCCAGCATCCGAAATGCAAAGCTACCTAGAAACCGACAGTTAAGAGATGTTTGCATTATTCAAATTTCCAAATCTATGCCAGAGAAAACAATGCCTCCTTGTCTTAAAAGAGATGCCCTCACTTGCTGAGCTGGGAAAAGAAGGAATTAAACCCTGATGCAGGGATTTGGCCTTGCAAGCCAGGCAGCCTCCTGGAAGGTCCTCCTGACAACAAATGCCCAGAGGGAAGGAGCAGGGCTGGGCGCATCCTGCCTTCATGTTTAATGTGCTCTGTCGTCAGGCTCAGCAGCAGGCCTCTGTGGGAGCTTAGTGCTCTTCCAGATTTGATAGGGGAAAAAAGACATAAAATTATCCATTGAAGAAAATGGATGATGCCCGCCCCAAACCCCACCACCACCCCCTGCTGGAAGAGGCACCACCTTAAGCTGCTTGCTGTACCCCCAGCCTCTTTTCAGCTCTAACCACACATCCCAGAGCCCCCCAACTCCTGCCAAAGTTTTTAAATTAATTAAAGGGCCATGCTGAGTTTTTAAACTTTGTTTTCATTTTTTAAGTAAAATAAGAATTTAATTTGTGTTGATAGTTAGGGTCTTGGGAAAATAAGAATGGTAGGAATCAACCTTTGGCTATTCATCTGCTGCTTTTTTTCCCTCTGAAATCTCTTTGGAAGGTTTCTCGAGAATTACTTGCAGGGGCTGCCCAGGAGGCCGGGTGTCAGAGACTGAGAGTTTCCTGGGCAGTTCAGCTTCTTGTACTTTGTGTCACAGAATCAGTGCAGGTGCCCACTTCAGGCTCCCTCCCCAGCGAGGAATCTCAGACAGCCTGGAGTATGCAGCTGTTGCCAGGCTTGGAGGCTGACTCGTCCTGAAGGTGTGAGTTCTCAGAAGCCGCCTCACACCCTGCCAGCTAGCCGTCCAAGACAGAGCCCAGGCAGGGACCATTCCAGAGGTGAGGCCGCTGACCTAAGTGGCCCCACGCAGCCCCAGGGTGGTGGCCATGTGGGCCTGGGGTCTCTCCAATCCTGGCCACCCTTGGCCCCGGTAAAAGGGAATGGCGGAGGCCAAGCCCACACGCCTACCTGTCCTTCATCAGGCTGAGAGCAACAGTCAGCCCATGACCCTCTGGGCTTTGTGCTTTTGAGGGCAGGTGGCAGCTAGCACAGGGTATGGGAACACACAGTGAGCTGGGACACAGGTAGGAGGCCAGAGCCCAAGGGGCCAAGGCAGTCTGTGCCAGTGCAGGAGAATGGAGCCGGGTCTGGGGCACCAGGCCCCTCTGTGAGCTCTGAAACACCCCACATGCCTCTTGGCCAACGGCAGAGCCTTCTCCTTAGCACCCAAGGGGATTCTTCATCTTGAGACCTAGTGAATATGCAAAAGGACTGGTGCAGAATAACTGAACTAATTTCATGAATGAAGCAAACACCATGTACTTAACAGTGCAGATGTTTCCACAGATTACATGGAGCCATCCTGTGTGACTTGTCAATCCCCCTTCACAAGCTTGTCAAGTGAAACTCCAAGCCAAGTGTCTTGCAAATGAGTTTCAGCCCCAGGCAAGTTCGCTATAGATTCACTGTGACCAAAGAAATTTACAGCAAAGGGTTCTTGGGGTGAAAAGGTTATACCCAACTTTATTTCGAGGTGGCAGGTCAGTCCCTTGGCGCTGCCACCACTCCAGCCTCTGCTCCGCTCTCCTACAGCCACTGGGCAGACCTTACATTAACACAATAATGGCTTATTGCCTAAAGGTGTGGAAGCGGTAGCATAGCAACAGGCCAGTTACATTTAAGTTCAGTGAGGATCCTGGCCATAGGAACCCCACTTTGCCCACACCAAGATAATAAGGGGAAGACAGGCTTTGCTGTGGTCCCTTCCCTCTCTGACTTCACTCTGGAGAACCCCACCACACTGGGTGAACTTCCTTCCGTCAGAGGGCTTGCAGCAGTTAAACTTATAGTCTCAGTTGCTCATGCAACTGATTAAAGTTTAGTCATTAACATACAGGTATTTCTTAAGTAACTTTTTGTAAAGCTGACATTATAATGGAATGGTTAAGTTGGAGTTACATAGGTTCTAAAATCAGACTATGAAGGTTCAACTTCCAGTTTTGCAACATTAAAATTGTGGGCATAGAAACATGTCCACAAGTCTTGGGTGAGTTATATACCTTTGCTGAGTCTCCAATTTCTTTACCCACAAAAAGGGGCTAACAGTTCCTACCAGAGTGCTTTAACAAGGTCACTGAATGGAGATGGGGCATATACAGCACTTTGCATAGGGCCAGGAATGTATATGGTACACAGTAAGGGTCTTCTGTTAGTGAAATTAGTTCTGAACACATCCATAAGATGCAGTGACCCTGAAAACATCATCCTAAAAACACTAGGCAGCATTGCAGCAGTCCTCCATCTCGGCCTTTGACCTCCAGTCATTCCCTGCTCAGGTCCGCACTCCACAGCTTTGAAAGCATTTGCTTCCTGAGAAACAAACCCAACCACGGTATCCCTGGGTCAAAGCTGCCAAGAGCGTGCCTTGCTCAGGACAGAGGCCACGCTAGGCTGGACTTGCACGGCGTTCACCATGGATTCCCCACCTCCCTTCCACCCCCACTCCTTGCACTCTGTGCTCACCTTTCTGTGCAGGAATGCCAGCCTTGCCTTCACTCTGCTGGTTGAGGAGAGCTCAGTGTCAACTCCTCTGTGAAGGCCGGGTTCCCAGGCACTGACTCTCAGCGCTTGCTAAGAGCAGGAACAGCCTGCTGATTAAGGAGACCTCTGCAACCAAACAGACATGGTTAAAACTGATTCCTTTCTGTGGCCTCAGGCAAGTTTCTTCACCTGTCCTTGCCTCAGTATTTTTATCCATAAGATGGGAAAAATAATAAATTGAATTCAGCAGGTTGTTAATGAGGATTAAACGAACTAACATATGGGAAGCATTTAGTACATGGAAAGAACAGTCCCTGGCACATAGTGAGTGTCAGTACATACTAGCTGTACCAATAACAACTCATATATTATCATCACCATTATTATTCCACCAGAATGTAAGCTCTTTAAGAGTAGAGACTATTTTGTTCACCGCCTGGCACATAAAAGGTGCTGGGTATATAGCTGTTGAATAACACCAGCCCCTTGGGTGTGGTTAATTGTTTACACATCTCCCTCAGCAGACCAGGAGCACCTGGGTTCTAATTAATCCTGTATCCCTGAGGATACAATGGGCAAATGGGTATTTTGCTTAATGGGCAAAGAACAGATCCTCAAAAAATATTTGCTGAATGAATGCATGGCTCAGCCTCTGAGGTTGCATGTATGTGTTCTATCCTAGTAAAACATTTGCTGCCAGTGCAAGTTTATCATAAATTCATGCCCTTGGCTGGATGGTGACTCTTTTGCACGTGGGTGTATGTGTAATGGTTGCTGGGAGGTCATGAAACCAGGCAGTGCATATGGGGAACCCCTTGGAGGCTGTCTCCAGAGCAGGTAGAAGTTCCTCCAGGAGCTCCTGCCCCTGTGTGTGTCCACTCCTCACCCTGCACCTGGCCCCTTCCTGGGTCCCACAGCTGTCCCCCTCCACTACAGCCAGGAAGAACTGTGGCTTGTAAGGGACAGACCAAACCTGGCTGGAGAAAGGCCAGACGTAGCTTTGTTCGATTCCAGGAGTTCTCCCAGGGCAGAAGTCTCTCTCCCTGGTGGGCCGGGTCCTTCTCCCTCCCATCGTCACAGAACATCTTCTTCGAGGTGGGACTACGAGCATTTCCCCACAATATATCTGCCTTTCTGCTTCAGTTCCTCTAACTAAAGTGAAAAATAAAATCAGGAGAGGGGAGAATGAGTATAGTGTGCATAAATGCAGTCTGTAGTCTTCACTAAATTATAACTTAGTAGTAAAAGACTGCTGTTTTATGAGCCTCTCAGTAACCAAAACCACTTATTATTCCAAGTGCAAACAGATTTATGATCTGAATCGCCCACCATGTCTGTTGTCATTGGAAATAGAGGGAGGGTGAGTTACAGCTCAGTGTTTGACATGATAGCTTTCATCCCAATCGCCTGACCACGTTTGCTTACATCTCATAGCATTTTATCCTCCCATGAGTGCAGTGAGGCAGGTGAGGTTTAGTATCTCCATCTTATGGCTGAGGACTGTAGAGACTGAGATTAAGAGGGTTGTGCTTGACGAACAGTAAGTTTGGAAAGCGCACGAGATTTCCACGTGCCATCGCTGCAGGCCTCAGCCTCTGCCGTAGCTCGTGCATATTTGCTGTGGGTCCAGAAGCGGCAGCCCCTCTACCACGGCCCCGTGCATGCTCAGCCCCCGGGCTCTCCTCCCACCCACTGCCAAGCCCTGCACCTGCACTGTGAGGCTGCAGCTCCCTCGGGGGCAATCTGGCATTCCCAGGCCTTGGCTTGGCTGGGGCCGGGGTGTTTAGTTCCCTGGCTTTTTAGTCAAAGACATTCCAGGGAAGAAGAGCTGCCTTTAAACAGCTTCCAGTAGCCCCTGTTGAGCCCTGAGTGGGAGTGAGTCAAATCCCAGCTCTGCTATTCACCTGCTGTTACCCTGAACAGCCCACCCAACCTTCCTCCCCTGTATATTGGGGCTGGGGGTCAGCTTTGAGAATCCAATCACACTGTGAACAGTCTTCCCGGAAAACACTTGCACTAAGGAACCATGAGTGTCATTTCGAAGGGTCATGAGTTTCCATCCACTTGAGCCCATCTGTGGACCCCAGAGGGCCGCTGACCCTGGGTAAGAACCCCTGGGGCGGGTGAGCTCTGACACCAGAGGTGGGCGGGCCCCACATACACATTTTTAAGGAACCACTTCAGTAGTTTATGTTCTTACTCTGAAATGTTTAAGAAAAGAAAATACAGATTTTTTTTAAGAAAAAATTACCATAAACCCACTACCAGCAAAACCACTATTAATATTTTAGTAAATATCCCTTAGTCTTTCTCTCACACTCTTGACATATACACAAAAGTCCACTCATATCAGGAGTGTTTTCTTGTGTCATTTAAATATTATTTGAAAACACGATGTCCACATAGTAACTGATTGCATGGTAATTCTACACTATACTTTTAGCCGTTCCTAATTGTGTCTAGGTTGTTTTCCTTTATCATCATCTTCGTCATCTTTGCAAACAGACCTGATTATTTCCTTGGGCATAAAGTAGAACTGCCAGCCTTACTCAGAAGGAGCCACATGAGAAGTAATGCCTATGGCAGGTCGCCCTAACCGCCCACAGAAGCTGTCCCCTTTGCACCCCAGTAGCTGGGAGGGAGGCGGAGGGAGGAGACTTCAATCTGCTTCCTTGAACCAGCAGCCCTAGGATACTGGCACCAATGGGGTTTCTGTGTGCTAGGAGTTAACAACCATCCCAGGCCACAGTAACCCTGTCTGCTTTCAGGACTAGCCCTGGCACGTTCTGAAGTGGGTACAATTTGTCTCGGGTACCTGCCTCACCCCCTGGCCCAAACACAAGCCCCTTGATCTAACAGCAGCGTTGACTCATCCACCGCACCCCTAGCCTCCGGGTTTCGCAGCCGCTGCCCCACCCTCCGTTCCCTGGAATCCATCTGCCCCTTCTCACCTCCTATCCGCTGGCTCTAGGTTTTGCCTCATGGACTGGCTACATGCACCTCTGTGAGCGGGTTCAAGGGAGCAGACTGAGTCCTAAGTAGCCTGTCCTGAGTCCAGCCCAGGTCCTGCCCCAGGGGGGCAGGAACAGCAGCCCCAGGGAGCGGGAGGCAGTCACCAGGCGGAGGGCGAAGGTCCAGAGGCAGGGGACCATGGTGGCCGCCTCGGTGCCCAGCTGCTTGGGCGGCTGCCCGCTCTACCCCTGGCAGGACTGGTCCTTCAGGATGTTGCTCAAATTGAAAAGCAGGGCCTTCTGAAAAGAGGGACCCATTTCTCACGAGAATTGCCTGCGTGGAGTGTGTTACCCAGAATGCTGGGCAGAGTTTGGACCATTTGCTCTTCTCTGGCCCTTAAGTCTGCACGCTGGATGGGCATGCAGGGAGAGAGAGACCACCAGGTGGCCGGCCTGCCCCTGCTGACCGCCCTTTCTCTTGCCCTGCAGTCCGACGGCTCCATCCTGGCGATCGCCCTGCTGATCCTGTTCCTGCTCCTGGCCCTGGCCCTCCTCTGGTGGTTCTGGCCGCTCTGCTGCACCGTGGTAAGTGCGTCAGGCTCCTTCCACCTCACCTCAGGCCTCCGCTGCTCAAAGCAAAGGGTGACACAAGGTTAACAGGACCGTGAGCAGAGAAGGGGGACAAAAACATGACAAAAGATGGAGGACAAATCTTGCATTGTTTATATAATTTGTATAAAGTTAGCATAAACTAATATGATCAATGGGACCTTGAGTCATCAGGAGTCAGTACGGGTTAGAGGATGAGGCTGCCAATGGGCACACCCTTCAGGTGGGCAGCTGAGGTGGCCACTTCAGCTCCAGTGCTTTGGGGAAGGAACCACAGAATACTGCAGATGGCAGATGTCATTTGACAGGTAATAAGTACATATGCGTGGTGCTCACACTCACATCCACCCACTTGTTGAGTTGTGCCAGCTGATACTCTTCCAAGCCCACCCTGGTCTTAGCGACTAGTCTGTCCATCTGAGATAATGCCTTAGGCCTCTTTATTTGTAATAATAAAGAGCGCCACCTACCTTTATTTCATTACTTTTAGTTAACATTTAGAGATTACACCTACTGGGTGCCTGGCATTGGTCTAATCACTTTGGCCACAAGATCAGTAAGAACCTGTCACCTCCCCGTCATTGTCATCTAGAGCCCCCACATAGCTCCCTCCAGCCAATGGCTTAGGGCCTCAAATAACCTGCCATCACCTGCCATGCCCAAATGATACATGCATGTTTATCAACTTCTATTCCCTGACCCCTAGGCTAGGAACAGCCCAAACAAAGTAGTCTCCTAGTGAAGGAGAACATTAGCTCTCACATGTCTGGTTCCAGCATGTGCCCTGCCTAGATGCAAAATCAGAGCATGCGCTGTGAAGCCCAGGTGAGTTTGCGGTGAGCATTGCTCTACTGCCGGGGCAGCTTCCCTTCCCTGTATCTTAATTCTTCATGGAGGATCTAACAGGGGAAAATAGAAGGGGAACCTCTCCAGGCAAGAGCTCGTCTTCACTTCACCTCTGAAATCCCAGCGCTAAGCACACAGTGCAAGGAGACTCACATCTGTGTGTAGGGCTGAGCTGAACAAAGACCAAAGACTCATAATTTCATGCTTGAAAAGAAGGGGAGATGGTTCAAATGATATCTCAGGGAGGTGGGAAGCAGAAGAAATAAAGAGACTCGGCCAGGATGTGGACCCATGTGGCAGGGACTTGTAGAAAGAGGCTCTTGCGCCAGCGGAAGCCCCCAGGTGTTTGGGGAAAGAGATGACCTACAGCAGACAAGAACGTGTGTGGGAGGGACCCAGGACAGGTACAAGTCTCAGACTGGACTGATTTTACCAAGATTCTTCCATGGCAGCCCTCAGACCTAAATGTTGCTTTAAATACTTAAAGCTGCACAACCATTTTTATTTTGAGAGTAAAAAAAAAAACCATGAGTCATATATAATGCTTTCTATGGTGACTCAAAAACAAGCATATTTTCAAGTCTGAAATTCTGAAAAATTAAGGACAAAAACCCTTGCAGCGGGCTCCTAAAGAAGGGGCTGGCAAGGGGTGGTGGAGGAGGTACAGCAGACAGTAGACACCAGGCATTCTATCGTAATAGGCACCACCCTCAGTCACCTAGTCCCTTTGATTATTAAATACAATCACCTCCAGTTGGGGACAGCAAGAAGCAATGGAATAGCCAGGCAGTGCTCCATCACTTACTAGCTGTGTGATCCTGGGCAAGTTACTTAACCTCTCTGTTTCCTCATTTTCCTCATTTATATGATGAGAACAGTGACAACACTGACCCCATGCATGGGTACATGGTAAAAGATTAAAGGTGTTTATATATATACTGCTTAGAATATAACAAGTGCTGTATATTATTATTTTTATTATTATTTAAAATATGCATTATAATAGGAATATATTACTGTACTATATGGCATTCAATTTATATTGGTGGGAGATGTCTCTTTTAGTGAGATATAATTGACATATACATGTATAAGTTTAAGGTACGTAATGATTTGATACATGTATGTATTTCAAAATGTTACCATAAAAAAATAAATAAGTTTAGTGAACACCCATGACCTCACATAGTGAAGCAGATTTTTTCATTGTGATGAGACCTTTTAAGATTTATTCTCTTAGCAAGTTTCAAATATATAATACAGTACTAACTATAGTCACCATGCTGTACATTACATCCCCAGGACTATTTATCTCATTACTGGAAGTTTGTACCTTTTGACCCCCTTTACCCAATTCCCCCACCTCCTTCCCCCACCCCACCTCTGACAACCACAGATCTGATTTCTGTTTCTATGAGTTTGGTTTTTTTAGACTCCACATATAAGTGAGATCATACAATATTTGTCTTTCTCTGACTTATATCACCTTAGCATAATGCTCTCAAGGTCCATCCATCTTGTCACAAATGACAGGATCTCATTTTTATGGCTGAATAGTATTCCATTGCATTTGCATATGCCACATTTTCTTTATTCACTCATCAATGGACACATAGGTTGTTTCCATGTCTCGGCTATTGTAAATAATGTTGCAGTGAACATGGGGCACAGATACCTCTTCAGGATAGTGATTTAGTTTCCTTTAGATATATACCCAGAAGAGGGATTGCTGGTGTGGGATGTATGGTATTTCCATTTTTAGTTTTTTGAAGAACCGCCATGCTGTTTTCCATTAGTGACTATACCAATTTATATTTCTACCAAGAGTGCATAAGGGTTCCCTTGCCTCCACATCCCCTCCAGCATTTATCTCTTATCTTTTTGGTGATAGCCCTTCTAACAGGCATGAGGCTGTTGTTTTTATATTCATTGTGGTTTTAATATGCAGGGAAATGTCTTTTAATGCCTTTCATTATTGGAAGCAGTGTCACCCAAGGCCAGATTGTTTTGCAATATTCAAAATATTTCTTAATGAATTTATTTGATTAAGTCCATGTTGCTTTGGAAGGCAGCCAAAATGTCTTAATGTGGTCAGAGTTTGTTAAGTCCCAAGGGATTTTTTTTTTAAGAGATTAGCTTGGAGTTTGATTTTCCTGTTTATAATGTCTATAAGAACTCTCCTCACCCCTATTTCTGAAAGCTGGCTGGGGCTCCGATGCCTGGTGTGCCCCCAGAACCTACTTTTAGATCACTGGTTTCTTTGATGAGGGATGATGTCTGAGAGGGACAGGATAAAGTCATGTATTTTCTAAAGGGTGTATACAGGAAGGAGGACAAACACTGCCTCCCCACCAGGATCCTGATTCAGAGGACGCAAGAAGTTTCTCTCCCCCAAGTGACAGCACCCCTCACCACAGTTTGGGAATAGCAGAGGGCATCCTTGTAAATGAAGGACCTAAAACCTTCCTCTGTGACTCCCCTGCCCTGCCCCAAGATGCCCCTGTGACCTTGTATCAAAGCTGCATCTCAGTGATGGAAAATAGCCAGAGAGCAGAAAGGGCCGGCAAAATGTGGACTACATGAGGTTTGTCTCTGCTGTGTCCCTTCCTTCCCTTTCTGCAAAGTTGTCTCCAGAAGTGATACACAAAATATTTAAGAACCTGCAGGTCCCTCCCAGTTGAGCCAAACATTAGCCCTTTCAAGCCCAGATACGGGACAAGGGCAGAGGGAAGTCTACAACATCCTGGAAGTTGACAGGGGTAGAAGAGCAGGTACTCAGGTCAGTATTTACTTATCACAAGGAGCATTTCAAGATGTAATGATGACCATGACCAGAGCAGGCGTTGCAGTTACTGTCAGGCCTGCCCTCTGCTTCCTCACCTCTTGCTTTCTGCCAGCTCTGTCTGGAAGAAAAAAATCTGAAGGGTCAGAGTGGCTGGTGCCACCCATTGCATTTTTCCTGTCCTGAAGGAGCCTACTTCCATCTAGTCTCATCTTTTCCAGCTAGATGGAACCTGGGTTAACCTGTCGCCCACAGAGTATAATCTATTAGTAATGACTGAGGGAAAGAGAGAGAATTGGCCAGATCCTGAATCAGAACCTTTCAGTGTTTCCAAACTTGGCCCTCAGTATCCCCAGGTAAACCTTTGGCTTCTGAGATTCCTATATTTATTCATTAGCACAAAAGCACCCACAGTGGAAGGGAGCGAGGCATTGGACTCTGCACCCTGGGTTTATTTGCATTTTCAAAAAGAGAATTCAAGGGGTTGATATTTTATCAGAAAAAAGCAGTCCTGCCTCAGTTCCACAAGAGGCATTGCCAGAACCCTTTAAGTCATGCCGTGGCCACTCTATCTGCTTATAAGTTTATTCCAATATTATTGCAGTCTCTAAGTTCAACTTGGAAAAGAGGAAGACTAGGAAATCTGAAGAAGAGGATTATGAAAGAATTGAAATTAGTTGAGTAAAAATATGAATGGCTTGAATGTGTAGCGATAAAGTTAACAATCAGTGATATTAGAGCACTAAACTATTCTCGAAACGGTAGGCAGCCCTGAGAGTCTACCACCATCCCCGCCAAGATGCAGCACCCTGATGTGATCCTGCAGCCCACCGAGGCTGGCAGCATTATGGGCAAAGGCCATCACATCCCACCGAATTGCAGCAGGTAGCAAGACACTGATAGATTCTGATGAGCCACGGGGACCAGCTCCTCCAAATCAAAACTCTGGGGTAGAATAAATGCCCACCTGGTCTCTCAGCCCCCATGCCCCGCCCATCCCTGCGCCTAGACCGAGTAATTATGTGTATTCTCTTCTCCTGGTCCCAAAATGCTGAACGCTTCCAAAGAGAATTACCCAGACACACTGAGGGGGACATTGCACCTTCATGAGTCCTCAGCACTGCTTAGCAAACAGACTTCATCCTAACGGAGCCCCAGATTCCATCCCACAGTGTCACCCAGTGTCACCATTCTCCCAGAGATCCCTGACCTAGGTCCCTATACTCCCGTGGACAACCTGGTCTTGTCTCAGTGAAGAAGGGGAAGCCGCCTGTGAGAAGCGTCCCCGTCAAGTAGCACATTCGCATGTCCTCTTCCAACAGCCCTTCTCCTCGGATGCAGCCCTGCGCCTGCTGCCGCGCTTTCCCGAGCGCTCTTCATTTTGTCCCCTCTCACTTAATCCCCGCCTGTGGCACCCTAATCCTTTCCCCTCCACCGTCTTTCTGCCTCTGCCTATGAGAATGTGACCGCCTCCTTCAACCTGTAAAAATGTCTCAGGTCTGTTTCTCTTTCAAGCTTCTGCCTTCCCTCTCCCTTCCTTTCATCTGCAAACCCTTTGCGGAGCAGGCTGTCCACAGTTCCTGCCATCTGCTCTTCAGCCCACTGCACCCTGACCTCCATCGCCCTCATATTTCTCCCGCCCACCTCTCGCAACCCTGAATTCCGCAGCTGAGGATCTGCTCGTTTCTCATTCTACTTGAGCTCTTCCAGCAGCCGGCACTGTTGACCTCTGTCTCCCTTAACCCTGCTCCTCCCCAGGCTTCTGCAGACCCTCCTCCTGCATAGCTCTTCGGGTTGTCCTTGTACCCGCCGTGGGCTCTTCTACCTCTGCTCACCTCTTGTTCTCCATGATTGTCTTTGGCTTTCTCTACGTGTCATCCCCGGGCAGTATCACCAACTGTCATGACTTCAGCTACAACAGATGGGCTGATGGCTGCTTGCTGCGTTCACACATCGCTGCCTGTGGCTCCAGGGGATGGGGACCATAGTCCAGGGACCCAGTGGACATCTCAGATGTAGACATCTCACCCTCAGCAAGGCTCAGACTAAACCCATCACGTTATCCCAAAACTGCTCATCAGTGGATGTGTCACCATCCTCCAAGCCGCCCAGACTAAAGGCTGTAGCGTGAGAGCTGGGGCTGACTCGTCCCTCGTCACCGTACCTCACTTCCAAGGTGTCCGTAGTGCATCTTCTCTCACACTCCGATGTATCTGGCACATCTGTCCACATGCTCTACCCGAGTACAAGCCCAATATCTGCCACTCATAGCTGTTAATGAGTAGTTGTGGCATGAATGAATGAAGACCATTGCCTTAGTCTAAGGCTCTGTGTCTGCCACCCGAACTATTGCAATGCCTTTCTAACTGCTCTTTCAGTCTTTTTCACTTTCACTAGAGAGAATTTTATATTAAAAAAAAAGTAATTAGGTCATAGTCCTACTCACTTCCATGCCCAAAATTCTCTTGGCTGTTCAATGTCCCTAAAATACACTTTACGTTCATTGTTATGACATATGTAGACCTGTCCCAACCTGAGCACAGCCCGCTTCCCCAGCCTCACCTTCCAGCTCCTCCTCCATATGCACAGACTCCCTTGGCACCTGCTTCCCCTGCAGCACTGGCCGTTGTTTGCCGTCCATCTTCCCCTGCAGATATAAGCTGTCGGAGGCCAGGGCTGTAGTTGCCCAGAGCATGACGTAGAGCCTGGCTCAAAGCTATTAATAAATCTCAAAGCCTGTGGAGTAGTTAAATGGAGGGGGGGGCCAAGTGTAGGCACGCTGTTCTCTGGGGCTCCTTGGCCATACCGTGTACTTATTTCCCTGATCTGTTTGCTCATATTGGTTCCCCCTGCTGAAATATGTTCATCTTCTTTCTTTATCTGCTCTGTCAGCAACGCCTCTTTCTTTGAAGCCCACTTATGGACCACCCCATCTCGGCAGTGCTCTGTCCCCCACCTCACACACCATTTCCCCTCAGGGAGAATTAGCTGCACGCTCACTTGGTTTCCATAGCACTTTTTTCACACGTCTGTTAGAGAATATTCTCATTCTATCACAAGTATTTATACTTAAATCTATTTCTTTCATCATACTTCTGCCAGGAGAAAGAGAACTAGTCAAAGAAACTAATGCCAAATAGGAGTACAGCACTTAGTACGTAATTTGTATGATTTCCCAAATAAACCAAAAAGCTAAATCATCTTGGGGGAAGGGGAATGGCTACAGAAGGAACCCACAAACCAGTGGCACTACACTGCATGGTAGTTTCCTGGGTGTTTGTATTATTATGTTTCACAAATTACGTGTATGTTACGTGCAATGTTTGATATGTACCACATTATATAATCTGCTTCTTAAATAAAATCCTAGAACTGCATCCATTTTACTGAGATGTTAATGTTATATCAGGAACTAGTAAAAAGATCTTCTATGTTTTGCCAGATGAAAAAACTCTGGAGATTGGTTGCATAACAATGTGAATATACTTAACCCTACTGAACTCTACACTTAAAAATGGCTAAGATGGTAAGTTTTAGGTATTATGCTTTTTACCATAATTAGAAAGAAAAAAAAGAGATCTTACTATAAAGTTACAATGCATCTGAAATCCAGCTAATTAAACCACACTATTTAGGTGGAGTCAAATTACTTTATGTCTGTCCAAATAATGGCAGATATTTTTATTCCATTTGTTGGGAGAAGATCGTGTACGTGAATTCAGATTTTCTCCCTATATAAACAAATTCTGTTCCCTTATTCTTAATGGCCTTGTAGGTATCTTATGAACAGTTTTCAAGCATTATATAAAAGACCGTGTTTAATTCACTTTATTGAATTTCAAGGATAGTTCAGCAAATATGCTCCTTGGCATCTCCAGTGACAAACTGCAAGGGACAGGAATTAATCAAGAACTTGATATGCCTTAAATTGAAATAAAAATAAAGTCTTCAAATAATGCATCCCACACCTTTCAGCATAACGCTTAATTTATAGAACCAGACAACCAAGCTTAACATCACCAAAGGGATTTACTGATAGTTTGTGTAATAGAAACCTGACGAGTACATGCAGCTCCTCAGCCAGGCATCCTTGGGCTTAGGCTCAGGGCCCGTTCTGGGTCCCTTCCCAGCCCCCGCCCGTTCCCATCTGGACATTCCTCACTCTGCAGTTTAGGAGAGCATTTCTCACCAGCACACAGAGCTCTGCTATGGCCTGTCCTCCCCTCCAGAGCTCTGCCCCGCACACCTCACCCTGTCTTCTCATCTCCACCTTGCCCATGTGGCTTCCCTCACCCTCCCGGGCTGGCCTTGCTACTTGCCTTATAACCCACCCACCCTCTCCTCATGGAAAGAGGCGAGCTGTCGTTAGACACAACTGAGGTCCAATAGAGATCTTCCGTCAGCTAAAGGATTGGTCAAATCCTTTCATTTTAATTTCCCCATGACAAACAAGAAAATTAGAACCATATTATCTCTCAGGTTGCTTCCTTATATTCTTACCTCCCTGAAGTGATTCTATTTCTGCCCTTCGAGATTCCTTCGCCTGTGGTTCTCACACCTGGTACCACACAGAACCAAGCTGAGGATTACATGATGCAAGTTATAGGGACAGCATTTCCAGACGGTATCCCCAGAAGAGTAGTACCTACAAGATGTGAGTAGGTAGACTTCAGAACTGGGTGTTTAGACAGTAAGTTTGAAAGACACCATTAAGCAAAGTAGAATAACTGCCTTCACTGCACGACTTCCCAGAGCCTTTCACAAGATAATTTGCATTGTGAATTTCCAAACTTATTTTGACCCTGGAACCCTTCCTTGGGCTATCCGTGCCCCCACCCTCCCAAACACCTATTGGCACACTGACATCAGGACATGAGTATTCTGCCAAATACTGTCTGGGAAACACAGTCCTAGAGAATGCTGGAGCAGCCAAAGGAGTGGATTCCTGGGTTCTGAGGTGCAGCCTCTCTCCTGGCCTGCTGGGAAGCTACATCAAAGCCAACAAGCTTGAGCATACTGTGACCATCATTAGCCCTTCCTTGCTCCCTGTGTGCCCTGCTCAGAGCCCGTAGACACTGCTAGTGGCTGGAATCACCTTGTCCATAATCCAGGCAGACCGGATGCTCCCTCTCCAAGCCTCGGAGAATCTGAATTCCTAGATTTTTTTTAACTGTCTCACTTAATAGTTTTGCAGTGACACTGAAATTTCATCTCATGGAGAAAATGCACAGGTATCCTTTTAAATGACCGTGTAAGTCACTTAGGCCTTATGAATGAATGCTGGAATTCCTGCTGCTACTTGCATTTTAGTAACTAATGAATTTGGCCTTTTAAATATGCCCATTCTTAAGGGAGATGAGATGAGAGACCAAAAAGTATTTGAAATTTGAGCTCTAAATAAAAGAAAATGTGAGCTTATTTCTTTGAAAATTTCTTATACTACATTCTAGATCAACACCCTTGGCATCAGCCTTTGCTAACCCTTTACAGTGTAATATTAGTGTATTCAGTCAGTACTTGGCCAGTATTAATCTGCTCCAATCAAATGTGAGGTTTCTATTACATTGATGTCTATATAGTAGAAAGAGTCACTTATCAGCCATCAGCTAGTATGTCATAGTTCCTGAACATTTTCCACATCAAGTTGCCTATTTTCCCTTGGTTTGTTGATTTTAATTAGAAGAATATTTATTATAAGGTTTGGGATTCAGAATGGAAGTCTAGATTGTAAAAGTATGAGAGAAAGCATCCCCTTCTATCTGTAATAGTAAAGTCCTTGTTGGGTGGCTTTTCAGATCATGATTGGCATTTCTTCTGTATACAACACTGTTCTGGTGGCTTTTCACACAGAACCTGTGAGGCCAACAGAGGAGATGGCACTGAGATCAACCCGAATGTCCCAGGATATGCAGTGGTTTAAATCAAAGTCTCCAATACACTTTAGCCATCTATATATGGCATTTATTTGAGCTAACTCCTCTGTGCATGCAAATCTATTTTTGAAAAATCAATTACTCTTGACTGGTGATATAGTAGACTACATAGAAAAACAATACAAACTCTTGAAAAAAATATATAATAAAAGTCATTTTAAATGCATAGGCAGGCTCATAGGAAAACAGGGGAAATTTCCAGGGCCAAAGTAAAGGATCTAGAAATCAGACGGTTAGCTGACCCTAAAACAGTGGCAGTCCTAGGAGAGATTTTCTGGCCTCTATAACCTACACATTTGCTTTAAAAGCCTTACATAGGCCCATAAAAGTTTGGGACCTGGAATCGAGTCATCTGCCAGAGGGAACTTGAGTAAGAAGATCGGCCATGAGTTCAGGTTGTCTGTGTGTGTGTGTCCCTAGGAATTCAGAACCATAACTTCTCAATTTTAGAGTTCAAATATATACTACTTGGGGTTCTATAAATTGCAAGCTGAGAAAAAGTGGCCACAGTTTGGAGGTACTTCAGAATCTGCAGAAGGAAACTTGAATCATGTCTGGCCGGTTGGTCCCTCCATGCGGTCCTCATAGGATTCTCATAAGGAAATGCAAACTACATATGAGCTCACAATCCAAAATTACCAAAACCCAAGGCATAGCAGGTATTACTCAGACTCCTTGGGACTTTATCTACACATGGAAAGTACAAAAGACTAGAAATCAAATGATGAAGTCAGGCCCTGTGAGCAATCTTTTCCTTTGCTCTTTCCACAATTAACACAGGTGTCAAAGAGTACATCAAACGATCTCTAAATACCATCATTTCTCCTATAACAGGAAGTGTGTTCTAAAAAAGTATCACTGCATTATGGAATTTTGGCCCCGTGAAAATAGCAGGACTAATGGGGGTAATAGGTTCAGAGCAGTCTAATAAAACAAGACACTTTAAAATTAATAAACTCAGTAAAAATTCCACCATTTTTAGCATCTTAAGTTCTTAGTTAAAATGATGCTACAGTAAGTACACCACTGTACCTTGGTTTTTGAAAATAAACACATGAGGTTTCCTGGTGGATACAAGGATGATGTAGCACTGTGGCTTTGAGTTACAGTGACAGGATGGAAGGAAGGACATTCTTAGGATGAAGTGTCATGACACCAGAGGTGGATGACTGTGATTCATTGTCTTGTTATTCCTTCTGCCCTGGCTTAAAATAGAAATTCAGCTTTTGTTGTTGTGCCAGGTTCCTCTCTTCATAACAAAAAAAGCTATTTGTGTGGTTCCAGATGAGACCAAATGCCATGGAAGAGCGCATCTGCTGCTCCTGGAGCCTTTTCTTCAATCCGTGGCACGTGCTCCCAATCCCTGTAAAGCACTGGTGGCTCCCGTGAGTCCCAGTCTCCTCTGGGCTTTCAGATGAGGCTCAGGGTGGTCCCCTGCACTCCTACTGCTCTCACGGTGTCCCACCGTCTCTCCTTACAAGCTTCTCCGCCACAAGCTTAAGGCTTTTCTCCTTCGTTCAACCCAGAAATTCTTATGACCAGGACACACACTCAGGCTAAGGATGCTTCTATGAGGAATAGTGCCCAAGGTCAGGAGCGCACTGTGTGCTTACACTGCACAAGGGTAACTGACAGTGAGAAGGCAGATGAGGTGTGTGTGGCTTCCGTGTGTTTCTCCCAAGGTCACTACCAGCAGCTGGGCAGCCTCTTCACACTCACCTGATGGGACTCAGTGGCACTAAATATAATTACCTCACATTTTAAAGTGGTTAATGTTACGTGTATCTACCACCACACAACAACACACGAATATAATACATATTATCTTCTCCTTTACCTCACTGAAAAGTCATATGTTGAAGTAACATGATTTCACAGTTAAGTGATTTCATTGCCCGATTAACCTACCACAGATGAACAAATACACATATCACACACTTGTAACAAAAGAGACAGTAGATGTCATTTTCAAATTTTCAGGAGCTTTCTTAAAAATTTAGTTTGGGACGCAAAGCCAGAAGGCGAATTGTTGAAACACAGGGCAGGTGAATTTACTTGGAGGCTGGGGTTATCAGACAGAATGGGGTGTAGATGGTATCCAGTTAAGCACCATAATTAGTTTAAGTCCAACCGGTGACTGTCGTGAAATCCCCATGATGCATTCTAGTGTCAAAACCCTCTCTTTGAAGTTGAGACTCTTAACTTACTAATTAGTATAGATGACTGAGGGACCAGACTCAAATCTTGTATCACTGAAGTGCTTATTTGAGAGGCAAGGAAGTTTAGAGTAATCAGAAATACTTTCTTTGCCTTCTCCTTCACAGGAATACCCACACTCATTTGTCCAGAAATAGTGACTGAGTAATAAACACTGAGCTGTGAGACCAAGTATGCCCGTGTCTCCTAGAGCCTTAGAGTCCAGTGCAGAAGGAAGAGAAGCAAACACGGGTCAGTGAGTTAACTGCCAGCGGTGCAGACAGTGAAAGAGAAGATCTGTGCTGCTAACTCCCAGGGAACCATCCGGCTGAGACTGTTGAGGACTGGATCTAGGATTCCATGCCATGCCAGCTCTGCATGCAGATGAGCTCAAAAGCTCACCAGAGGAAGCAAGAGAGTGCCTGCAAGTAGGGCTGAGAGCTTCCTCCAGAAGCAGTCTTAGGTTTTCGCCCACATGGCGATGGATGGGCAGCAAAGATCCCAAAATTTCGGACATAGAGCAGGGACAACATAATTTTCAGACTGAAACACTTTCAAGGCTGGTGTTTCCAATTAGCCATAAGGAACTCTCAACAGAGCACTCATAGAAATGTCTGACTTGAAGCAAAACATGCCCCCACATATCTAACTGAGGTAGGGCATCGTTAGAAATAAGCTAATTCATAGTCTTCGACATGTGGTCCATGGACCTGCAGCAGCATAAATGTCATTTTGGAATTTGTTAGAAATGCAAAGATCCTGCTCCAGATCTCCTAAAGAGAAACTGCAGGGTGCAGCCCAGAAATCTGTGTTTTAAGAAGCCCTCCAGGTCACTCTGATACTCAACAAAGTTTGAAACTACTGAGCTAATTCAAATTAGAGGACAAGTAACTAATTTTGTTAATAGAGTAGTTATCTTAAGTGGTTCTCTTAGGTTTTTGTCTAAATAACAGAATTGGCTGCATGCCGAGGAAGAGTGTCCTTTGCAACAAGAGAACCGCACCTTTGGTGCAGAGGGAGTTGCCGGAGGTACTTCTCATCCAGCTCATGCAAAAAGGATGCTGAGTCACTCGATGCAATTTAAGAAGGGGGCGCAGAAAGAAGTCCCCTGTTTTGTCCCACTTCTCATGCAGTAAGATGAGCATCTGTCTAAAATGAGCTCACACAGCTTAGCCTACAGCCACCAGCTGTCCCAGCGTGATGTGACAGGAAAGATAAGGTGGAGAAAGTGGAGAAATGGAGGTGTGGTGATGGAGACATAGCAGGGGGCTATGGGGGAATAGTCAGGCCTGGCGACCTTCTGCTCTGCATGCAGCATGTTGACCTGACTTACGGCTTTAAGGAATGTCTGGAGAGCCAGCTGGGAGGAAGAAGAGGTGCCCATGTTAAAAACTGGACAGACTGTATTCTGCTTGTCATTGCACAGAACTATAGTAGTGATATTAGCAAGGGCAAACACAGGGAAAAGGTCAAAACAGACAAAGCAGGAGCAAAATTCGAACACTTCTAGAGGAAGAAAGGAGCAAAATAAACCCACCAGTTCCTTTATTTCACCTTAATACTTTATAACATAAGCTTTAAGAGTTTTACAGAGACCTAAATGATTGAACTTGACTCATAAAACCAGAATAAAGTTCCCAGGTTTCAAAAGGGACCTGGGGTATGGGTTCTCTCTTCTGTATTCATACCATGCTAACTTTATCTCTGCATCTTCCATCATTACCATTTCCAATAGCCAAACTAAGGGGTATACAAGAAAACTTGAATTTGTTTTGATTCAATGAGAAGTTGCCAGTAAGATTTCAATTTAATAAGATTCTGCCTGGTCTTTTCTGGCTTTCTTCCCTTTATCCACATGACAGACTTTGTCAGGTCTGGCCCTGTGTGATGTCTACCTAAATGAACATGGATAAAATCAGAGTTAAAGTCACTGAAAAGAGGAGAGAGGAGGCCCATCTCCCAATTCACAGCAGAGACAATTTCAAGAAATTGTCAGCAAAGAAACACTAGGAGAATTCAGAAGTTCCCTATTCCAACTCACTTTCCTTATCCCCTTTACCTGTCTGGTCCAGCCAGAAATGTGAAACGGGCTCTAGGGCAGCATCCCAAGGAGGCCAGTGGTCACTTCCTGCCCTTTCAAAATCACCCAACTCAAGATGGTGCTAAGAGCAGAAGGTGTGCCAGCCTCTGGAGGACTATGAAAAATGGCCCCAGTTTAACCCCCGGTACTGCCATTCAGTTCTACGTTATGCTTATCATTATGTTTGTTTAGGTGTTTTCCTCTTAAGCATGTTATTAAGGAACTCTTCAACCTTATCCTTCTTCGATGAGCCCACTTACAACCAAGGGGAAGTTCCCAGAACCTTTAAGAAGGGAAGTTGGTGAAATCAAGCGTAAGCTTGACAGTCCTAAGCTAGATTCTAGCTTGCATTCTAATTGGAAATAATTTTCAGCCATACTAGCCGGAAGCAAAGAATTATGCAATTAATCTTTTAATTACAATTCAAAGTGCTACAAAAGACACTGCGTATGTGAGATCCTGTAAAGGGGGCCTTGGCTGTTCTGTGGGGTCGGGGGCGAAGTGTATATACACCCAGGGGAGATGTATCTGCTGGTAAGCTACCCACTGAGGAGGTGTTAGCTGGGTGTGTTAACAGGTGTCCACAGGCGTGAGGACAAAGCAGGGAGGGATGGCAACCATCTAGGCGGAAGACGCTACAAGTGAGAAGCAGTCAGCCTGGTGCGCCGACAGAACAGGAGGGTGACCAAGAGGCAGGAGGACAGAAAGTGAGGGGAGAGTGAAGAGCGGCTGGGGGCAGTCTGCCTTTTACCCTGTGAGCCGTGGCCCACTCTGCAGCAGGGCCGCAGGGGCTCTGCAGGCTCAAGAGCCGTGCAGTCTGTTGTCCAACCACTCTTCCAGGCAACAGGGGCGCTGGCCCTCCAGAGGGGCGAGGTGGAGAGGCCTGGCGTGCCCCTGTGCCCAGAGCCCTCCTTCGGGTGGCCCGTGTGCTGGTCTTGGCCCAGGGATTTGGCTCTCTCCCCGACAGCCCGTCCAGCTCTGGGGCTGCGATGACTCATGACTCCAGCTGGGCCCGTCTGGCTCGCACCTGGAAATGCTCTCCTGCGGGCCTCTGGGCCAGCTCTTCCCTACCCCCAGGGAAAGGCTGGTGAGGGTGGAGTTTGCTGCCAAAGGAAGACTTCCTCATTCCTGCTGAATAGTGCCAGACGCCCAACCAGTGAGGCGGGAGAGTAGAGGTGCCTAAATCTTGTTTACCTGAACGTGGTGGCATTTTTCCAGAAGCTCAGGTGCCCAGTTTACAGTGTGTCAGTGTGAAATTGGGATTACAATCAGTCTGCCTTTGATTAAATACTTAATAAATCATGTATTTTGGCTTTGTCTTTTGGGTTCCCCTTGATTCATTGCTGGATTCAGAGATCAACAAATATTCACTAAAGTCCATTGAACGTAAACCCACCAGTGGGTTAGTCTGTGTGGTGGGCCGCTTGGTGCTGCACTCCCTGGCTGATGACGTCTGTGGGGAAACATGCTGCTACTTACCCCTCGAAGCCACTCCCTGACCACTCTGATTATCATCCTCCTGTCTCACTCATTTTATGAAGCTCCGGCCTCGAGCCTGTTCCATCTGGAAACCACCACACACAGTCATTTAGTATATGCAGGGGCTTGAGTGAGACCTTCGTTAGAGGTATAATAAAGGCAAGAGACAGAGAGAGGAGAAAAGGGAAGAAAGGGAAAGGAGAATAATAATAGGACACACCTTGTACTGAACACCCACTCTCTACCAGATGTTTTACAAACATTATTGCTCACCATGACTCAGTTCCTACAAAACTGCACTGCTCCCATTTAACAGATGAGGACAGTGGAGCTCAGGGAAGGTCAGGCACTTGCCAAATCCTCACAGTCAGGAAAAGGTTGACCTGGGTTCACATTTAACAAGGATGCTGTGCCATGCAGAGTGGGAGGAAGCTGGGAGCCCTGTGCGGACAGAAGCCCAGCTGCCCTTCACTGACCTCTGTGACCTAGAGGACTTCTCATGCATACTGCCCCAGCTCTCCTGTCAACGGCTGTCTGTGTTCCCAGACATCCCGCTCTCCCTCGCACTCCCCTCCCTGACCTTGCCCTCCAAGAAGAGGTGCATTCCAGATCAGTAGCCAGCTCCCTGCCCCTGCCTCCAGTTTGCAGGAATTTCCTGTTTTAAAAGCACCCCTGCCTCTGGGATGGTGGGAAGTCAGCATTGGGCAGTAATGGCCCTCCTCAGAGATTTCCTTAACAAAATCAGAGCCAGTATTGAGTGGGTGAGCAAAACATGGCTTTAGCAGGCTTCCCACAGTGGCCAGGAAGTGGAGGCAGATGAAATGATGGTTTGAAACCCCTGGAGGCCTTAGCTTCTGCCTTTTAATTAATTGAATACAGTCCTTTTAGATGACTGGAGTCTCAGCTCCTTCGCTGGTGTTAGTAAGCCTCAAGTTGGTAGCCTGTCTCAATAAACAGAGAAGACATTACAGATAATGGTAGCATGGGTGACAGCAGTGGGGATCAGAGGCCAGACGAGGTCCTAGAATAATCATCAAATCAAAGGACACATGTGCCTAGTAGGGAGCGGTGAGGAAGAGCTTGACGCCTAGTGGGCAGCCTGGCCTGCCGCTGGGAAAGCTCTCCAGATAGAAGATTGAGGAACTTGGCCTGTGAGCAGTGCCTGGACACCTATCCGCAAAGTGGTCCAGGCCAGCCCTGAGGCTAAGACATCAAGAGATATGTAATGAGCTTTGTATTTACCAGAATCCTCCAACAAAAAGGATGTAGGGCATCCAAAATTTCAATAATAAGATTGGAATGATGAGAAGGAGTCCCCAAGGGAAATGAGGGAATCGTGGTAGATAATGGCCAAACTACCTTGTAAAAGACTCTAAATCCAGTTAACTACAAGGCCTTTGCTTTTATGAATGGGGTGTGCCCACTGGGGACAATAAAGAAGAGAGGCTGCTGTCACCCAGCAGCCCCCTTCCCTGCCCTTCTCCCACGTGTCACTCATCGTCTCGTTGTTAGAAGGGCTCTGAATCGCTTTGCCCACCCAGGGTGTCCACACAACCGTCTTCAGCTCTAATGCTGAGGCAGCTGTGGGGTATAGTCTTAACAGTTTTGTTGTGTAAATCTTTGCACCCCTTAAAACGTCAGGGCCTCAGAGAACCCTGGTTTCCCTTCCTTTGCTGCCCTGTCAGGAATTGGTCCATCTGACAATCACACTCTCCCCCTGTGGGGGCCATGTGAGGCCAGTGCCTCTTACCAGGACTGCCCACAGCCTGAGTATGGCCCATGCCTGACTCATCTCTGCAGCACCATCTTAACTTCTGTCACACACAATTCTTTGTTAAATGTGTAGACTCTTGGGTGGGTGGATAATTTGATGTATAAATAAGTGAACAGATTTGCAAGCTAGCTACCTGGGATAAGAGATGAACTGTTAACAGTGGAACACATTTTTCTCCGTATAAAACAGACATAATGGAGAAAGGAACCCTCAGCCCAGATCATGCTCTAACTAACTGAGCTGTTGTGCTCAGAAAGATGCATCCTGGTGTTGATTAAGCCTGCCTTGCGTGGGCCCACCACCGTGGTAATCAGGGCCATGGTACCAACGCACCTCTCGAGAGCAGGCCTCTTGGAAAGCAGGGAGCTGGAGATTTCCACTGACTTGGTCTTTTTTTTTTTTATTCTCAGATTATCAAGGAGGTCCCTCCACCCCCTGCTGAGGAGAGTGAGGTAAGTGACCACAGCAGGTTGCAGCCAGGTGGACAGGGTGGCGGAGTGGAGCAGGTGGCTGGTTGGGCTGACCTGAGACTCAGGCCCCTGCAAAGCAGAGCTAAGTCAGGCCCAGGCTCCCACTGCATACAACTTAGCAAGGAGAGAGTTTTGGCACTTTCTGAACCAAAGATGAAGAGGAACTGAACTAACTTAGCAGCCAATGGCAGAATAGTTTGGAGGGTTTTCTCCCTGCAAAGATAAAATTTGAGCTGTAAATCTAAATATTCTGATCAATACAATTTTTTCCTGTAAAACAGACACTTCAGGTTTCTCTTTCCTCTGCAGACTTATGCTTTCTTTATATGTGTAGATCAGGGCAAATTTTCCATATCCTCCAACAAACAGTGGTTTGGGGAGCAGCTGGATGCTAAAGTGTTCCATTTTTCTTTAACTTAAAACAATGTTACCTAAAGATTTGCCAGGCAGTAAGGAAAATAGACTGGAGGGAAATATGCTAATACCCTGGCCTTGCTCTCAGATCCCCATCATTTGAAAGAAGAAAAAATAAACACCTTAGACTCCACCATAAATTGGCCAGTAAGTAGTTTTGGTGCAAGAGTGGCCTGGGGTACAATACTGTGGAGGCATTAAAGGCTAATGGCAAGAGGGGAGGGAACATCCCTGGGCAGAATACCTGCCAGTGGCTTTCGTGATCCTCTGATCACTCCTGAGATAACCAGCCTCCCTGGATGCCACGCTCACCAGTTTAGAAGCCAAGGTACGGGTCTGAAATTTGAGTGGGGCCAAAAGATATATTGATGAGGTTTCAAGTTCACTGTCCTCATCCCTAAGGTCTCTTGTGTGCAAGCTGTGTGCCACCCCTTCACCGTTCCTCTTCCCAACGCCTTTGTCAAGTCTCCTAATACAGAAAGAATAACGATTAAATTTAAAATTCCACATGGCTCTTATATCCTGAACCATATGCATGTAAGCCGAGGGATTTAATGGCTGCAATCAATTAAAGCACATACTGTTGGAATGCTAACTTTCTGCCCAGAAATCAAGGGAGGAAATTACATTGCTGAGCAAAGAGGTTGGAGAAAAGAAATCCTCTTTACATCCAGAAAAGCCCTTTCTTTATCCTTCAGAAGAAAGCACCATGGCTAGTTCAGGATTCCAGTTTGGCTGTGCGGCTGTTGTGTGCAGCTGTCTCTATACTCCCAAAGGAAAACAGGGCGAGAGGCTCTGCCCCGATGAGGGTGCTTTTTGCCCTGCGGTGAAGAGTGTTCCCTTCGCTCCTTGGGCTCAGTTAGAGGAGTTGCTGCCCTTTATTCTGCTGCTGGCTCTGCGTTTGCCTTTGGAAAGTGACGTGGCAGCCACCACGGCCAGAATACACCAGGAGTCTCAACTAAGCCTGTGGGGTGTGGTTTACCCCAGACCCCAGCACCTAGCATAAGGCTCCACACAGAGAACAGGCTCAGTATTTGTAGAATGAAGTACGATACCCAACAACACAATTTTGGAGGACAAATAGAAGGGCCCAGACTGGAAAAAACCCTAGTTGAGTTTTTCCAGTTTGATCTAATATTTTTGTAGAAATAGTACTTCCACCTGAAGAAGGCAGCCCTGGTTTCTGAAAAGGAGTGACACCCTTGGGATACTTGAGATCTAAAGGGTGTGTTAGACCTGAAGTTGCTTCTGGCCTGGCCTTAGCATGTGTGCTGGCCCTGGGAGTTCCTTGTCCCCATGAGTTAAGCAGCCCTACCTCCTTCCCAATGTGTTTGGCAGAAAGAAAGAAATCCCACAGAAACAGATAACATAACTTAGTCCATATAACATATTTTACACAATGCCCTGAAAATCATAGTCTGAATCTAGACTTCTAGAACCTTCTTCAATCTAGCTCCTTGTATTCAAATCCCACCAGTCCTCCAGGCACAGCTCATGTAATACTGTCTCCACAAAACACAGTGTAATTCCTTCCATCATGACTAATTTCTAATTTCTCCCTTCTTTGCATTCCAGGGGTATTTTATTGACTCTTTCTTCTGCATCAAAGTTTAAGGCCATTAGCTACTTGAAGGGCAGGATCAATATCCAGTTAATCTTTGACTTGATACAGTCAAGAAGCTTAATACAGTGTCTAACACTCAATTAATAGCTATATAAAGTCAAACACCCTCTGACATATGTATGAACAAGTTAAATATTAATTATCCAAATTTTTATCAGCTCTTTAAGCATCATATCCTAAGTTAGGTATATCTACTATCTAAGTAACTAAACTTAGAGAATGAACACAACTTCATAATGAGCTCTCAGTGATCCTCTTTAATGTGGAACATCAAATATACAATATGAAAAGCCATGACTTTTTGATAGTCCATGCAACCAACAGTGACACCTCTATATAGAGAAAAGACAAAGGAAAATTGCTTGAAAGTTTGAGATCTCAAGAAAAGGAAGGAAGCTCAATTTTAACAGCTAAGCAAGGTATTTCCTAGGCTTAAGAGTCTTCTGTAACTGACAGCTGAGTGAGGATTCCTCACTAAGTCTCTAGTATTCCAAACAACGGGCAGTTTGTGGGAGGGTCCAGTTATGAAGTACTTCATCTGACACCGTAATTCTGTGGATTCCCTGTTTGAGAGGGAGAAGGATACTTATTGAAGTCATTGAAACCCAGGGGGCATACAATTCACAATAAGCACCTGGCTTTGAATGATGAACTTATTTCCAGGTTTGTTATACTCACTGATCCTGACAATTTCTCTGTGGCAAGTGTTTCTAGATGGGAAACTGAGCAATGGAAAAATTAGACAACCTGTTTAGGACCAAACAAGTTGAACTTCCTAATAACAGCAGGCCTGGTGCTCCTCAGAGCTGTATCTACACAGGCAGCCAGACCAGCCTCCCACTCTGGGTAGGTGAGGGGCCGAGCTGCTTCCAGGCACCTGCTTTCCAGTGAATGCCTGGTTCCTACTACTCTGCTCATACACACTCACACACAGGCCCTCTACACACACATCTGCTGCAAACAGAAGTCCCAGAGCAGGCCTAGAATTCTGTATCCTGTATTTCAGGAGTTCAAAAAAAAAAAACATTGCTTCTAAAAAAGCAAACACCCCATTCTTTAGTGTTAATACAGGACAGTCATTGTGCTGTCCTAACTCATTGTGTGGTTGCAAACAGATTTGATGGTGTCATGACATGTTAAATGTAACTCAGAATAGGACAATCTTAAGTCAGCTGGACATTTTTGTATTTATAAAGAAAAGCATTGCTGAATTTTTCTGACTTGCCAGTTCATTCCTAGGAATTGATCTCCAAGGCTGACATTGAGGGCGACCCCTCTGACTCATCCCCAAAGAGTTCAGATGAGACAGAACAGCCAGTCTCCTTTAGGCTCTGCACTCCGGGGCCTTCCGAGCCTGGGCGTTTCTGTGGCCCCGGACCTTTCCTTCATGTCCCACACTCACAAAGCTTATGCCTCTATAAATACTAATGATCTTGTTGACAGCTGCATTCTCTTTATTTTTCTCAAATATAACACTGACAAGCAGCGGGGCTGAACTACAGATGCTTGAGTGAGTGAATGAAGGAATAGACAAATAGAAGGCCCTTTTAGGGGCTATACAGGGCTGATCATAATGAGTTGAGATGTTTACAGTTCAGTGAAATTTTCAGTGAATTAAAGACTGGCTTAAAACTATTTCCTTGGGCTCGATTCTGTTTCAGTTATGTTCTCCTTTCCATAGATAGTTACCACTGGTGCCCGCAGTAAGGTGGGGGTTGAGAGCTTGTTGGGCCAAACTGGCCATGTGGCTCCTCCAGCAAATGGATATCAGAGAAGCAAGCATGGTAAAGGGCCTATAGGCTGAGTCTGAGAGGACTGTTCACTCTCAATCCACGGACGTGTCCAGTGCACAGTCTGTGTGTGGGTAGAGGGGGAGGCAGCCCTAAGATGGGAGATCTCACCCCTTCTACTCACTGGTGTGCTTAGTAACTAATAGATAAATTCTGTTGAGTGAGTGAAGGTCAGTACAGGAGATGTGGGGAAGGTAAGAAAGGAGCATTGAATTCCCTGGGGAATCAGGGAGCTCGTCACAGACAGGTTACACCCCAGAAGTGGGAGGAAGGCGTTCTAAGCACAGGAAGCCATGAATGTTGAAGCATGGAGTCATACGAAAGCACAGCATGATTGGAAAGGAGGAGAAGTTCAGTGTCTGAGGCAGCAGTCCAGGTACAGACCAACTGAACATGCACCAGGCTTCCTGTCTACCGCAGTTTCTCCCTGGAGCGGGTCTGTGAGGACAAGCAGGTCCGAATGGGCCGTTATGCTGCCACTTGTTACCCAAACGTCAGCCTGCTGGATGGGGTGGGGGCACCACATCCTTTAAGATTTAAATACAGCTTCCCTCCATAAGCTCTGTAGTTCCTCCAGCCACCACTGACTCCTGCCTCTTGCTTTTTCTGCAATAGCTCATATGCACTTGCTGGGTACCATCTAGCAAACCTGACTCCCTTAGTCCCCCAAAGACACAAGGGCATGAGACCCTCAGCACAGGGACTCTAAAAGGTTTAAAAGTACAGGTGGGTTATAACACAAGTCAGCCAGCAAGCAACTCTGACATATTAAAGAGCCTCCTCTTTACCATCCCTGTCACTTCCACCACGAGGAGGTTCATGCCGCCCCCTCAGGTGGCCCTGGCCATGACAGCTCAGTACCACTCTTTCTGCCCATCGTCTGCTGACTGCCCACAAACGCCTGATTCCTACTACTCTGCTCCTGCAAAGCAATCTGGCTCACCCAGTCGGTCCTCCAGGACCCACGGAGGATTTCTATACTGGTGGGTTTTCCACACCCTGCTGCCGCCTGGAAGGACAATGCCAGGGGAAACGTACCAAGAGACTTTATGCTCAATTACATGTAGGGATTCACCTTAGGTGCCGCCCACACTCTTAGTGGAATTGCCGGCGACTGTGATTTTACCCCATTAGTTTGGGGCCAAATGAAAAGACACATCAAAGATTCCCTTCTCTTCTGAAGATTGCGAAACCCTCCCGTAATGTGTAAACAGAGCCATGGTAACTGCAGGGAAATTCTGACTGTCGCGTTGGTCAAACCCTGGGCTTTTGTGTTGTCTTTCGCTGCCGTTGTTGGAGGCTGGCAGGCGAGCTCTGGTCAGGGGATTAAACAGCAGGCTTGCCGAGCAGATTTCAGGCTCGGCATTTCCTGTTGTGGGAGCGCGGGCCCCGCACATGCGCAGGAGGCCGCCCGGCCCCCGCACCGGGCTCAGCCTAGAGAGCCTGCTGCAAATCCTGCAGGGCAGGGAAGAGGTGAGGTGAGCAGCAGCTCGTGTGCAGTACGAAGTTACTGAGCGCCTACTGTGTACCACACCTAGAGCACAAGGGTCGACAGAATCCACGCTGCCTTCAGGGCTCACAGCGTCCTGATGGACAGATATATTTTAAAAAGAGAGAGAGACTAACCCAAATGTCAGCTGCCAGAATGTTACAGCCTTCTGGTCTGCTGCGGTCACTGTCCTTTAAGCTATATTAAATTTTTTTTAACGTTTTAAAAAGCAGCCCGCCCATCCCCCGCACAGTCGATCATCCAGGGCGTCCTAGTGGGTTAACGTATTACTTACTGTTCTGCTTTGTTGCTGTGGTTCTGATCTCTTTCCCGCAGACCCCGCCGCTCTTCTTTGCCCCTTGCCTCCCACCTGAGGTGCCCCTTTCCACACGGTGGTGGCGCTGCATCGGACTCCACTCTGAGCCCTTGGCTCCCCAGAAACTACCGGCCCAAGGCTGGGGAGGCAGGCTTGTTCTGGGCAATTTCACCCCTCCGGCTCACGCCTCTGCTTGACAGGCTCCTTTCTCAGCTTCTTTTCTCTCCCCACGAGGGGAGCCATGCCACCACCCTATAACCCATCCATGACTGTAGACCCTGATCTGTTCCTCCCCGCAACAGGAGTACTTACCATGCCGGGGTGAGGAGCAGGTTTGCTAATTATCCTTCCCTTTCCATCCATAAAGTTACACACTCCTCTTGTTTTCTCCCTTCTTCTCAAAAAAATAGAGTAAGTGCTAGCTTCTTGTCCCTAAATTGCAGGTGCTGAGGTAACTGCTTTATTTGAATAATTTCATTTAATTTATTTGTAAATTCAAAAAATAATTCCTGGGCACCTACTGCATAAAGCTGAGAATGCAGTGGTAAACACAACAAAGAAACAGAAGCGTCCATGGAATTTACATTCCACACTGGGGAGACCAACAATAAATAAATATCAAGCCATCATGAGTTCCTTAACTAAAAGTAAAAACAGACTGATGGGTTGAAGAGAGCGGGGCTACTCTAGAAAGATATCCGGGGAAGGCTTCTCCAGGGAGTGGTGGGAAAGATCCAGCCATGAGAAGACCAGGGAAAAAGCATTCCTGGATAAGGGAACAGCTTGTGCACAGGCCTTGGACAGGAATGTGCTCAGAGCATTTGAGAGAGCATCTCTGTTGACAGAGGACAAGCGGGCTGGAGAGGCAAGCAAATGCCCCCGCTCCCAGGGCAGGGTTGTGGTTTGGGTTTTATTCTGCTGCTTCGTAGACAAGAAGGCAGCGGGGAGGTCAGTTAGTGGGGAGAAGATTTACAGGGCTGGGCACCAGCGTGGTGGAGTGGTGATGGAGGTGGAGGTAAAGTCACGCTTTCAAAAGTAGGGTCAACAGAATTTGCTGACAAATTGGAATGGGGCAGGGAGAAGGAGTGGGGAAGAGAGGATTCAGGAGTGACTCCCAGGCAGTGGGAAGACAATGGGAAGTGCAGGTTTGAGGTGAGGAAATTGCGTCTTCTCTTTGACATGGTGTTATTGAGATGGCTGTTAGCCCCCCGAGAGGAGATGTCAATGTCAAGCCAACCGTTGGAGTTCAGAGGAGTCAGGGATGAATATCCAAAATTCACAAGTTATCAGCTATGGATGGGCTTAGAGGAGGCAGCCTCTAAAGGGCAGAGAGGCGGAAGAGAACAGGTGCCAGAACTGTGCCACGACGTCACCAGGAGGTACTGCTTTTATTCCCACTTTGCCAATAGGGAAGATGAGCTAATGGGTTTCCATGCCTTGCCCAGGGCCCCGTGAGTGGTAGCCCTGGATGTAATCCAGGCAGTCCACCCCTGTCCACTGACCGTAGTGGACACATGTCTGCAGCAGTGGGGCTCTGCTTCCCTCACGTGTGACAGTTTCTCCACAGGAAGAAGATGACGATGGTCTGCCCAGGAAGAAGTGGCCTACAGTTGATGCCTCATACTATGGTGGGCGAGGCGTTGGAGGCATTAAAAGGATGGAGGTAAGAGGGCAGAGAATGCACCCATATCCATGTGCTGAGCACTCGCTGGTGGAAAACCAAAGCCACCTGGTGAAAACTCCTATGGGGTCTGGCGGGGGCGTGGCTCGTGAGGCATCAGATGGAGAGACGGCAGGTGCAGCCTTTTACCTGCATGTCCCCATATCTTGCCCACTGTTGAGCCAGAGCAATTCACTCATCCGCTCAAACCCCTCAATGTCACTGGAATAAAATCCAGAAAGTTCTTACATGGGCACGGGCTGGGCAATAACCATGCCAGTGGCTTGCTCTCTCTGCCCCTCTAGGCTCCCTCTGCCCCCTTCCTACACCTCCCTCCTCTCTGGCCCTGAAAACCCAAAGGCCCTGAAGATTGGGGAACTCTGGCATTGCACATCACATACGGGTTTGTGATGGCCATTCTCAAGGGCATTGTGTTTTACTGGGTTACTTTGTTTTAGTATATATTATTTATTTTAGGTTCGTTGGGGAGAAAAGGGCTCCACAGAAGAAGGTGCTAAGTTGGAAAAGGCAAAGAATGCAAGAGTGAAGATGCCGGAGCAGGAGTACGAGTTCCCCGAACCTCGAAATCTCAACAACAACATGCGTCGGCCCTCTTCCCCCCGGAAGTGGTACTCTCCGATCAAGGTGTGTCTCGTTCTTCTCAAAAATCCGTCATCCCTCCTGATAAAACACTTACATGGTGAGAGTCAGGCTCTTTTGACATGACAAAATATCAAGCCAAAGTACAGGTTTCGCAAAGGAAAAAATTTCTAAAATCATGGACTGAAAACTACAGGTACTTACTTTCTTCATTTCCACATCACCAAGGTTGAGAAGTAAGCCTTTTAATGTCACCATGGCAAAGCAGTGGAATGTAAATGGACTATAAGTCAAGAGACCTGTGAAGTAACCTGGAGGATCAATATGAGTTTCTGTGACATCTCATAACTTCATTGTAGGCAATCCCACTGTCTAACGAAAATGGCAGGATTCCCCTTGCGCCTTATCGCCCTTCCTCATGTCATGACATAAGCCCATTCCCATTTATCCAAGCCTCCTGCAAATGTATCAGGACACACTGGTGGATTGCACTGGCCATGGATCTAGAACTCATTCTTCTTAGCTGCAAGCAAAACCCCTTTTTTCTCCACCATCTCTCTTCCCCTGATGGCTCCAGAGCTTAAAACCTCTTTGGGGGCTTCCTGAAAGTTTAGGAAGTTTAAGCCATAGGGGCCAGTTTATGCCTCTTGAAGTTTTCTTTTCTCTTACTCTTGGGTGCAATTGTCTTTGAATTCATGTGGTTCATTCAATATCCTCACTCTTCAGCATAAACATCTGCTCTATGTCAGTTGTCAGAGAATGCTAGAAAATAACAGCTGAAAAGACATTGAGAGCATCTGTCCCAGATCCCTCATTCATTTTACTCCCTCATTTCATAAGGGAGGAAAACTGAGATAAGCAAAGTCCTTTCTCTGCCCAGGCCTGGAACCTAAGGCCCCAATTCAGACCTACAGCTTCTAGTTCTATCTATAGACAGAACTAAGCCAATACCAAGGCCCCAAGTGAAAGACGTATAAGAGCTGGCCTTCATCACCACACACATGTGCACACAGACACATACACAGAAACATGTTCACATGCACACCCATATAGCCATACTCCTCTTCTAGTGACAGCGAAAATTTTATCATTCATTGAATTAATTGCTAATTTTAGAGTAGCCCTTCTCCTAAGAAATCACAAGAAATAACCATTTTAAACAGTGGAGTGAAACTTTATTGGTAGCTGTCTCTTCTCCGCTGAGCTAGCTACATTAATTGCAGTGTATTTTCCTTTTGGTTTGCTGCGTTTAAAGCAATGAGGTTTCTTTTTAAGATAAGCCCCCTGGACAATCCATTGAACTCTGGAAAGATGTGGGCGAGATGTAGCTTGCTTGAGTAACAGCTGTTTGCTTCTAATTATTTTCTAATGCAGAACATGCAGTGGCGTGCATGCGTGTACAGACAGGAAGGAGCCAAAGAGGATCTCAGAGATGAAGGAGAAAGGGAATTTTCTATTATGTTGTTTTCAGGGATCTGTACCTTGTGACTAATACAACATATTTGGGTATAGCCAAGTTTTAGCCAGGTTTTCATTTCTGTAATCTTGGACACTGAGAGAACATTAATTCTGTTTGAAGAATCTGCTTGAGAGCATGTTATTCCTCTATTAACTGGTGGTGTAAGACTGAGTCTTATGACATAAATAGACATGTGGACGACAAGATTTAGAAACCCAAAAACCTTCCAAACAGCCACTTGGAATTAGTATCAATCCAATGAGTATTTGTCGCGCACCTACTATGTGCCAGGCCCTGCTGGGTACAGAGTATATAGAGGTTCTTAAACCGGGCTGAATATCAGAAGCAGCTGGGAGAGCTTTAAAAATAGACTCCCAGGCCTAATGTCTCAAACCTACTGACTCAGAGTCTCACAAAGGCTCTCAAAGGCACACTGGTCCTCACAACTTTCTCACTTTTTCTCATCAAATGAAACCCCTCTTTCCCCAATGCCTCCCTCTCCAAACTTCACATCCAAGCCCCTCTGTTGCCCCAGTTACCACTCCCTCTGCAGCCCCTGTTCTTGAGCCTCCCCTTTAGTGCTAGACCCGGGTTCTCATGGTGTGGTCCCTGTGCAGCACTATTCCCCAGGAACCTGTTATAAATGCACATTCTCAGGCCCAACTCAGATATACTGAATCAGCAAGTTTGGAGGGGGGACCCAGCAATCTGGGTTTTAACAAGTCAGTTAAGAAATTGCCGCTGAAGGTTCCAGGCAGTCTGACATAGTATGTTCCCTAAGGGCAGGAACTGCGGTGCCTGGCAAAGAAGCCATCATCATACCTCAGTGATTTGTCAGGAGTCTCAGCAAGGAGACCCACATTAGATTTCACAGTCCCTTTTTACCACCAACACAGCTGCTGGATCGATGTTAAGTGGTTGAGAATCTGAGGGTCAAGGAATCCCCCAGATAACCAGATGAAAAAGACCTGTGACCCTGGTGGGCTAAGTCCTTGACAGGCCTCCCTTGTTAGAACGCAAAACAGTGTGAAGCTCCTCTTGCTAGCGGAGCAGCTCATGCCCACTTACTCAGCTCCCTCTGCTAGGTAGGAGATGGACAGTGGCCCATTCGTGGGACTGCCCACATTGATGAGTCTTCTCGCCTCCAGATTTGACCCCCTGGGGCACCCTATGCTTAACTCATCTTTGAATCACCAATAAACAGCATTGTGCCTGGCACCAGGCAGGGACTTCACCATCTCTTGTTAAAGAGCTGAGGCATAGGCTGCAGTGATGAAATCACTCCCACCGATTAGATGCTGGTTAGATCATCTCCTCTGGCCCACGCAGCTCCCTTTGGTGCCCTCAGTCCAAGGAAGGTGACCTTCCTCTTGGCATCTCCTTGAGGAGAGGAGAGAAAAGAGGTCGTCTGATGTGTATCTGGGCCAGGTGGGAGAGGGAAGGGTGGGAACAAGGAGGCTTGAGGATAGAAGCACAGAAAGGAATTCAAGAGCAATAATGAGTGCTGTTTGTCCAGAAGAAAAAGGGCAGCACTCCAGCACTCACACCGTTGGACAAGCTGCGTGCTCCATGATGAGCCCCATTTTGGCCACGGAGCCTGTGGACGTCACGAAGCCTTAGCCAAAACATTTAGCCTCATGCAGGACAAGGAGAGGAGGTGGTGTCACTAGAGCCAGTGCCCTGGGGAAGAGGCCACCCTATGGGAGCTGTGGCCACAGAAAGGGAATCAGCAATCTAAATCTGTCCTGCCATCTTTTTTATGGCCCTCAAGCTAAGAATGGTTTTTATATTTTTTGATAGTTACATAAGTACCTATATAATATCTTTGTGCTTGTCTCCTGGCCTACAAAACCTAAAATATTTACTCTCCTTTATAGAAAATGTTTGCAGACCCTTGCCTTATATGAATGTAGCCACTGTTGGAGGCAGGTGGTCAGGAAGAGAGCAGAAGGAATGAATACCCCAACCTGTCCCTCCTCTCGCCCTCTCATTCCTTCTGGTGCTGCCTATGGGCCCAACCAGTGGGAAACCAGATGGTGCCATCGGCAGAGGTCAGGCTTCCCACGCATAGAACGAGGAAGACAGAGCGGCGGGGGGCACACAGCTCAGAGAGAATAACCATATAAACAAAGCGAACAGTCCCACCTAGTGCAAAACTTTCAAGAGGTACTAGGAAGACTCATCTTTCCAGTGAAAGTGGTCAGAATCATATACATCTTTGAATGTACTGCATTTGAGTCGCTCTTTTCATGCATTCTGTGAAATCCATTTGAGAGGCAGGTGAGCACATTTGCTAAGCAAACCCGACAGGGGCTCATTAAGAGAAGGAGTCCACCATGGGCTTCTCTCTACCAGTCTAATTTAAGGCAATGACCACACTTCATCCTTCCCTTATCCCAGGCCCATGACCAGGAAATTTTCCAATATTTGTCCTGAGGTTCCCTTTGCTCAGTTCTCACCCTCTGGATTTACACCATCCCATGCTTCTCACTAGACTGGGACTGACCATTTCAGACGAGCTAGAGTAATGCCCAGATATATAATGGTCACCAGACTGATTAAAACCGGCCTGTTTTCATGTCTGCCGGAAGGTTTGCAGCCCTCAGAGAAACGATTTTTCTCCTTTTCCAGTAGCAACTCCACGTGGCTAGAAATGACAGAAACAACAGCAAAGTGACAAATGCCAGGCCCCGGCTGGCCTAGCAGACAGGCTGTTCTCTGCAAGAGGGCCAGATCCATGATGGGGCAGGGCCAGCCGGGCCCTGGGAGGGGGTGGGCTTCTCTTCATTTTCTGTCAGGCCAGCCTGTCATCTCCAACCCCACCTTAGGCACCTGACCTTGTAATCAAGCAGCACGCAGGCCTGGAACTGTCCTGGGTGAAGCCGTATGCAGCCCAGAGAGACGCTCCAGAGCCTGAAATGTCTCAGACAGGCCTGCTGATGTTGAGCAGACTTCTTTTGCCCCTCTCTGGATACTTTTAGGATGATTCCAAGCTTTTTTTTAAACAGGGACCAAAAGGAAAAAAGAGCAAAGCAAAAATGATCCTATTTGTGTGCAAGCTTGTGTGTGTGTGTGTGTGTGTGTGTGTGTGTGTGTGTATGTGTGTGTGTGTGTAGGGAAAGTTTCCCACTTTATGCATTAATTTATTCAGTTTGAGGGGAAGCCTCGGTCGCAATATTTACCATATATTATAAGGTGTGAAAATTCAAGTGGTAGTCTATAATGGAACTATAAATTGAACTACCCTCAAAATTATCAACCTCTGACTACCTTCCAAGTAACTGAGGCAGACAAACCAGAGGAGAAGACACAGCTGCTGCCTGGCACAAAAAAAAAAAAAACAAGGAAAGGAAAGGAAACCAGGCCATAAACCCCATGCACCAGGATGCTTTGAATGATGGCCACATGAACACTGCTGGCACAGTCCAATTGTTTAGGGAGAAACAAAAGCTAGAGCTGACACGGAACTCCCAGATTGCCTGCCTCTGTGGATTGGCAGGCACTGTCTGAACCTGAGGTACCAGTTGGGAGCCTGGAATTGGTAAATTTCTCATTTTACAGCCAAAATGTGTCAACTTCATATGAAAGAAAGCCATTTTTAAATGTCAGCTCATATACTCTGGCAGAGGGCCCCCAGATCGATGGGGAAGTCTTTGTTTTAGCTTCACAGAAGCAGTTGGGCATCTCTCAGGAGGAAAGACCAGGGTCTTGAAATGCATCCTGTGGAGAGGCTTGTACGTGTTGGGCGCTCAAATCTGAGATAAACAGTGGAGTCAACTCAAAGGCTTCTCTCCAGGCTTTGGGTAAAGCCTAGCGACTAGTTGGAAGAATCCTCCGAGGCTGTTCTGGCCCCAGAGCGATGTTATTAATAACCCCATTAGCTACTAAAATGACAGGCTTCTTCCTACATTCAGGGGAAAAAAGGCTCAAGGAGCATTTGCTGTTCACTTCTCTTTGACTTTAGAGTTACTTTTTCATCCACTTCTCAGTTATAAACACTCTTACTCTGAAGCTTACTTCAGCTCTTGCATAAGAAGCTATGTGATAGAGGAGAAGAATGAGATACAGGATGTGTAGGTTCCCCAGACTGTTTTCTGTGTCACAGAGTGGAGACTGGGTGCATTGGTGGGACAGTCGGAACTCAGAACACTGAGGAACTAGCTAGTCTCACTGTGGCCGGAAGAGCCCAGCCACAGCGGCTCACCTGGGGGAAGTGCTCACCTGGGTGGACCACCTGCCGCAGGCCGGGCACAGCTCCAAGCACAGTCCGTGCACTCACTCCTTTACTGCACCTGACCCTCGAAAGTATAAACTACTACTCCCATTTTCGAGATGTAGAAACCAAGGCAGAGGGAGGGTAGGTCACTTGCCTAAATTCACACTGCTAGCAAGATGTTTCTTAGTTCATTTTATTAGCTGTGGAGCATCCCCATTCAGTCTAGGAATGAAATCCGTCGTCAATCAAATAGGAGAGGACTGAGGGCCTGGAGATAAAAGACCGATTAGGAAACTATTGGCAGGACAAGTGACAGATGATGGGGGCCTGGTCATGGCAGGAGTCACGGAGACAGTGGAGCAGGGTGGATGGGCAGGGGCAGCCGGAGGGCCATGACAGAGAGAGCAGCCACAAGAGGGGGTCCTAGCTGGACGTGAGCTGCTGTCAGAGGGAGAGGAGGTAAGAATGGTGCTCTGGTGTCCAGCCTGCATGTCTGGGTGCTGGTGATTCCATGAACCCAGGCAGGGTGTGCAGAAGGAGTCACAGGTTGGAGAAACATAGTTCAACCTGTGGTGTCTGGTTTTCAGTACCGAGGATACGTCTACTTCCCAACTCAGATGACTAAGCTGAAGGTGGAATTTGTGAGCCATCTGCAGATAGGGGCAAGTCTGACCCACGAGACTAGACAAGAGCACTTAGGTGAGCGCTCAGCAGAGAGGTGCACCTAGAAGAGGCCGAGGGGAGTTCGCACAATGTGTGGAGTGAAGGCAGAGGGAAGGAGCATGTGAGGCTGGAAAGGACAAATAAGACAGGTAGGAAGGAGCAGACTGAGGCCAAGGAGAGAAGGGTGCAGTGGGGAGAGGCCTAGTGCATCAGGTCTCAGAAGAATCAAGTAAAACGAGGCCCAAAGGGGACCTCGGGATGCCGTGCATGGCCTTAGCTAGTGCCACTTTGGGGGCGTGTTGGGGCTACCAAACACTGCCATAGAAGCCAGAACACGGCATGCAGCAGAGGAATGAGAAGTGTGGCTTGAGGGAAAGAGGGAAATAGGGTCAGAGGAGCACAAAATAGAAGACGAGTAGCTGTGTGCTCGTAAAGCTGCAATTACTGGATTCTTACACTCTGCTTTATAGTCTCTTCCTTCTAGAGAGCCTCCCAAATTATCATTTTAATGGCATCACCATGATCATAGGTAACATTTAATGAATACTTTCTATGAGACAAGTATCTAACTTCAATATCTAACTGTCAACCCTGTAGCAAGTCTGTAGCCTTTCAGTAGACAGTATTATTAGCTCCATTTTAAAGATGAGAAAAGTAAGGCTTAGGGAGGTGAAACTCCTTGTCCAAAGTTGCAGAGCTGGTGAGGGGCACACCCAGCATAGGAACTCAGGCAGTCTGAATCCAGTCATTTGGTGTTTAACTATTACACTGTGATCTGTTGCCACAAAGACACATAATTGCTACCCACTCTCCCGGTGCTATACATCTAGGTGGTTTCTGCTCTTTTACTTGCACCCAGCTTTAAATTTCTGCATATTTTCTTCCAGACCCATCTCACTGCTCCTCCTTGGTCAAGCAGTTGAGTGGTTAGCACACAGAACCCCCAGGTGGGCCGACTGACAAGTCAAATCCTGGGAGTCCCCCAAAAAAGAGAAAGAAAAAAAGAGGCATTTGTCCAGAAAATCCACCTAGTTATATCCTGAAATATAAATGCTTATCCCAAAGAAACTTGAAGGAAAACATTTAATTGGTGATTGAAACAGTTTAATGCAGAAAACCCTGCTGAAGACAGCAGCAGTCCTGCCCAGCATTCTCAAGTCATTTCAAAATATTTTTAGAGGCTTTTGTAAATAATTTGATGAAAGAAATGAGAAATATTACACTTAGCAAGACAAAGTTTAACCCACAAGAACTCAAACAACAGTTGATAGAAGTTCAAGGACACATTTCTTGTGTCTGAATAGAACCCACCAGAAAATAATTTCCAAACATGAAATCTTCAAGATGGTATCCTTCAATTCACACTGGCACTGCAAAAGCTTTGTGTCCAGGAACACGGGGTCTCTACACTTCCCCAGCCTTTCGGCACCCTCCTTCAGAGACCTCTCCAGTGTTTTCAAACATGCTTGACAGAGACCCTAGCAGGAAATGACTTTTGGCCCAGGGTGGCCCTCGGTATGCATACGCCTGCACATACACATGCCTAATACACGTTTAACTGATGTAAATTTTTCACAAAATAATACTTATCCTTACCTTATGCAATTAATTCCAGTATTTCCTTCCTATTCTACTTTATATCTTAAAATTTCTGGTCCTAATACACAAAATCATGGGGACTTGAAGAGTTGCAATCCACAGTTTAAAAACCCTGTTCTAAAAGCTCTGTTAAAGCACTCCAGCCCAAGGATCGGCACAAGGACGAATCCGCAGTCGGTATAATACTAAGTATGAGAGCTTTGGAATTAGACATGGGGTCCAGTCACACCTGTCCAGTTTATAAGCTGTGTGCCTTTGGGTGAGTTAGTTGATCTCTCTGACCCTCCATTTCCTCTCCATAACCCTTCGGGACTTTGGGAGAAGATACATGTAGGGGACTTTGGGAGAAGATACATGTAGAAGCACCTAGCCTAGCACTTAGTAGCACTAAATGCATTCATTCATCCAACAGATAGCTATTGAGCACCGAATGCTGCCCTAGGGTTGGGTATGACAAAACCCAGGACACCTCTGTTTTCCTGGAACTGGCATTCCAGCTGGCAGAGGAACAGACAAGCGAATAAGCATAGACTATGTCAGGGAGTGGTAAGAGCTGTATTAGTTTTCTATGGCTGCTGTAAAAAATTACTGCTAACTTAGTGGCATAAAACAACACAAACTCATTCTCTTACAGTTCTGAAGCCCATCCCCCTTGGGGACTCTAGGAGAGAACCCATTTCCTTGTCTTCTCCAGATTCTAGAGGCTGCCCACAGTCATCAGCTTATGCCCGCTTCCCTCTGCAAAGCCAGCAACAGTGGGTTGAGTCCTTCTCCCATCAGATCACTCTGACCCTGCTTCTATTGGTTCACTCCCTTCCCTGGCTCTGCCCCTCCTGCCTCTCTCGTTAAAGACGCATGTGGTTAGACTGGGACCATTTGGAGATTCCAGGCTACTCTCCCCATCTCAAGATCCTTAACTTAATTACATCTGGCCATGGAAGGTAACATACTCACAGGTCCCAGAGAACAGGACACCACCTCTGGAGCTGGAGAGAAGGAGATTGTTCTTCTTACCATAAGAGCCAAGAGGGGAAATAAGGCAAATAAGACACCTGCTTGTTGATGGAGTCACCAACCAGGGTTAATATAAAGAGCAAAGCTAAATAAATGTTACTGTTTTCTCAGGATCTGCAGTGGCAGAAACCAGCCTGCACCGAACATGTCTGGGACTTAGAATGGCTGGAAGCATTAGACTCCCTTTAGCACGTACTTTAGCACTCAGTCTCACTTTCTCAGATTCAGCCAATCATCACAACGCCAAAGGGCTTGTGATTTTGGTAATTTGTCCCTTGGACATGGGATTCCTGAGCAAGTTGTAGGTGCTGAGGGAGCCCAGGGGACAGCCAGGGACCTTTACCTGGTCTTGCCCTATTGACACTTCTGTTTAGTAATTTTCCTGCATTTCTCATCATTGTTCCATTTGTGAACTCTGGGCAAGTGGGAAGAAAAAGCATTAGTGAAAGTTGAAAAGATTGACTTGTGCCGTGAGGCCATGCCCAGAAATGTGATAAGGACCAAAGCCATGAACCCGAAAGAACTTCTGCATGTCTGCAAACTTGGGGCTGCACCAAAGTCTCCAGGGTACCCTGCACTAGCATCCAGGTTGTCTGCTATGTGTCTCTTCCCCTACATTCCTGAACTACAAGCCCACATTTTGAACTGAGGGACTGGAGAATAGTTTATCCTGTCTCTACCACATTGCTGGTGGGGTGTTGTTCACGTGACTAAAGAATCTGGAAAGTTCTACCTGTCTGTGCTGGCCATTGCTCTGCTTTCATATGTAACCTTGGCGCATGTGTTTTATTTCAGGGAAAACTTGATGCCTTGTGGGTCCTGCTACGGAAAGGATACGATCGTGTGTCTGTGATGCGTCCACAGCCAGGAGACACGGTAGGAGTCATTAGTGGTGTCCCACACACACATTCTTTTTCTCTTTTCCACTGACTTACTGAGCTAGAAAAACTCAGATATACAAATCCAGCTATTGCTTTGTGACAACTCAGATACTAATTTTCAAAATTCTGGTTTTTACAAGACTTGAACTTTTACTTGCTTTCCTGAAAAGGATTTTGACAGAAATATGTTGGGTTTAACTTCCTGGGACTTGAGCTTCTTAATTTACAAGTACATCAGGTGAATAAAGCAGGGCCAGCTCTTCTTTAGGCGGTCCCAGGAAAGAGGCCAGCTGCTCCCCAGCCGTACTGGCCGGTGGTGATGAACAGGGTGCCAGAGCCACCAAATGGAGTGGCAGAACAGGGGCCACAGGAAGCTCCCACCATCTTCCATCAGGTGTTGGGCCCACCTGTGCTAGGACTGCAGTAGGACCTTCTACCCTAGTGAGGATTTGCCCCAAAACTCTCAGGGCCAAGCCTGGAGTGTCTCCAACTCTCCTGGAGTTAGAAAAGGGGGCACCTTAAAAACAGCAGAGACTTTAGAGACCATGTAGTCCATGTCTTCATTTTGTAAATGAGGAAAGGGAGAATGAGAGAAGCTGAATAAACTGTTCTGTTCAGATAGTAACAGTGCTGGAAGCAACCTCAGTTCTGCTGATAATCACATCATTGCTGTGTCTTCTTGGAAGAGCTAGTCTCTCCTCCATAAATTTTGTAGAGCAAAGCTTGGAACCAAATTCTCCCTCAACTACCAGCGACCCCCATCTTCCGTCCACTTCTCTATGAACCAGGCATGTGAACCCAAAAGCAGAATAAAGGTGTCTAATTTAGAGCTCCTTTCAAGTCAAGCAGAGTGGGGTTTAATCTCACCTTTCTCCTGGCCGGAAAATTCGAAGGAAGTCATTTAACCTTTCTGAACTTCATCTTTATAAAGTAGATGATAATTACTCCATATGTGGCTGGTTGGAGAAGGTAATGTTTGTAAATCATTGGGTCCAGTGTTGAACACATAGAAATGCTCCATCGGGGGGAAGTATTATTATGATTATTTACTTTGTGCTTTCTGCTGTCTGTGAGAGGTTGATGCAAAAATTCAAACCATACTGCTATGATGTGTATTGGATATATATCCACTTACCTGGCCCAACACAGCACAACTAATAAAACACAAGAGCAGACCTGTTAGGCAGGCCCTGCTCCCTTTCCTCCTGGTGACAGTGGGTCATTTGTGGCTCAGGCGATTTGGTCTAAGGTTTCAGAGCTTGTGCAGGCGACTGCCCGGTTACCTCTTCTTGCTCCAGGTCGTGACAGAGACAGCACGCAAATCTTGACATGAAAGAAAACAGGTCGTATAAATGCTGGGCCAACTTGGCCCTCATGACACATGGAATTTGTATTTTGTCTGTGAAAGTCAACAAGAACGCAGTGCAGTAGCAAATTTTAAAGTACAAACTCTGCAGTTAACAGAAATGAGCCTCGGCTATAAACTTTGTACTCGGGGTGGTATTTGGTCTTATAAGTCATACATCTGGTTTCTGTGGAAAATTAAGAAATTCTTTTTAGCATGCATGAGACTCACCTAATGGATGAAAAAAAAACAGTAAGATAGCTAAACTCGGGTTCACCAGCTCTATTTTTGTGACAGAAAATGCTGGTCAGGGGGACAACCCCACTTTTTTCAAAGCAACTGAAAAACATCTCCATTCAAACACATTAACGTTCCATTCTCCACTGAACAGTCCGGCAGAAACAAATGCATAAACTGAGTCAACCTAAGACGTGGGAGGGGTGCAGGCAAGAGAAGGACGGAAGTATCATCATGTATAAGGTACAAGAACCAGCACTACTTGGGGGCAAAAGGCTGACTGGACAAATCCAGCAATGGAATGGAAATTTGCATCCACAGATGCTGGGGAGGAACACAATACCACCTTGAGTTTTCATTCTCCAATCACAGAAAATAATGGATTTGAAGTACAGGAGGTCTGTATCTAACCATTCTCAGCACTGTCACAAATTATGAGTGTCTAGCCTCCTTTCAAACAGACCTTCTTAAAAGAAATCCTGCTAAAATTTTAAGACACACGAGAGAAATAGATGCAAAGAATTGTGTCCTTGTAGGCATGGCAGTGGCCACAGACATCCTGACATACACATAGAATAAGCCAGGAAAGGTCACAAAGGAATGGGGATTCAAAGCTGCCGGGAGGCACCTCAGGAAAGAATTCCAGGGTACGGGGAGGACTATTCAGTAGCTTTGTCTGCATGCTTATTCTTTCTTGTTGTGCATAATACTAGGAGACTCACTGCGGACCTGCATTACTTGAACAGTGATGACTCTGTAAGAATTCTTCAGCACTGATTTACGAGTTGACCACATTTTCCATAAACTCAAAATGACTACATCCAGGCATGTGCTCATGAACAAGAGTCACAGGTTCTGAATTTTTCCTTTAAAACAAAAACAAAGATCACCTAATTACATTCTCGGTTACATTCTGAATTGTTTCAAACACATGTTGACCTCACAGAACCTGGCAGTTCCTTCCTCTCAGTTCCTGTCTGCTCCGTCCTCCCTGCAGTTGGCCCATCCCAGCCCTGCAGATGCAGGCACGGGCCCACCAACAGAGCCTCTGAGGCTGCTGAAGGATCCCAGTGCCTCCAGCCCCCACCACAGAGCTGAGGGCTCGGGGAGGCCGGCCCAGAGCCACACCCTTCCCTGGGATGGGCGCCCACCTCCGCAGAGCCGGCCAGGCCCCAGGTCAGGGAGAACCTGAATGGGTGCATGACTGCCTGCTGTCTGCCACCACCATCTTCCTTTTCCTGCTGTGGTAGCTCACAGTCCTAGTGTTCCTTAGAGCCCACTAGGAAATCCCTGGCCTGACATACAAGAGAAAGTGCTGGAAGAAACCACTTAAACAGCAAACCAGCAACACATCTGATTCCAAATTTTAGAGTGTGCTAAGCATATGATATCCTTTACTTAACCATCCCCTGCTCACAGTGTAGCTACCCCTGTGCTGTTTCTAAAACAGATCTCAACATGAATTCGAGGCTTCAGACTTGCAATGACTAGGAAAAAAGCCCCGAATCCTTAGCTTGATTTAGAAAGGCCTCCCTTTCCATCCCATCAGCTACCACCCCAGATTCCCTCATCACTTCAAATAGGCTTGGGCTGCATGAATCTTTCACCCTTCCTGTGCCAGAACTTTTGTGTCTCTGTGCCTTTGCCTATTCCAGTGCCTCTGCCTGAAATGCCTCCACCTTTTCTCTATCTACTGACCTTCTATCACCTTGACAAAATTGTTCATTGTCCCCCTGGTGTCCCTATAAACACGAAGAGTCGCCCAGCAGACCCACACTGCCGCGGGGCCTTGTCAAAGCGAGCGCACTCAGAGACTGAGCAGGAGAGCATGAAAGTGAGAACCTGTGTCATGAGCGTTTTCCAGGATGGTCTCTGAGGCTTCCTACACCCCTGGGTCACTCTGCATTCAGAAACTTTGCTCACCTTTCAAGAGCAAATAGCTGAAGAAGTGAGAACGTACAATCTTAGAAAGGAGACTTCCAGGGACCCTGAGATACCTGGTCATTATGTAATGCATCTCATTCTGTACCCTGTGTTTAATCACTTAACCATATTCAAGGAATATCTTCCCATGCCATTTCATATCCTTGTATATTATCATTTTAATGGCCATCTCATATTCTATTATTTATCTGTGACATTATATTTCTGCCTATCTTCTCTTTTTGTGTATTTATTTCCAAGTATTTACTTTCCTAAGTGAAGCTGTAATCAGTCTTGTTGCCATGTCAGTGTGTATATTCATCAGTGTTTCTTAGGATAAGCAACCAGCTGTCTGCGGGACCAAACAGCATGCAAAATTTTACAGCTTCAGTACATATTGCTAAATTGCCCACCTGAAACACTGCATGGATTAACCCTCATTTCAGCATTAAGAAAAGCCCCTCTCCCCAGATGCTTGCTGACATTATTAAATGTAACTATTGGATAGGTGTTAACTTTATTTGCATTTTTCTCATTGAGGTAGAAAAAATTTTTAAATGCTGTTTTCTCTTTTGCCAATTGCCTATACATGCCCTTGGCCCATTTATCCCATTTATCCCATTATCAGTGGATAATGGATATTTTAGCATTGATCTTTATATACTTATTTGCATAGCCCATCTTCATTCGTTCATAATAAGATGTTTTGAGAACCTGCTCTGTGTCAGACCTGTGCTGTGTGTTAGGTATGTGGTGCTTACCTTATGGAACTTAAAGTCTAACATTTCCTATATAAAATAGCCAAAGTTTATATTCATAATTTCTGCGCTTGATGTGAAACTTAGGATGGTCTTCCCTATTCCATGAAACATAAATTTTCACAAAAATTGTCTGTCTACCTCAGCCTTAGTTTTTGGTGGTAATGTGAGCTGGCACCTTTTCTGAATCTTCCTGGGTATTTTACTGTAAATTTAGGGAAAGTGCCTTCAGGAGCAATCAGCCACATATCATATTAAACCAGACATCCGGGAACATTATCTTAAAGTCTTTGAAGTATGGAACATGACTTGGATTTACTCTAGATCATCCCCCCAAAGGACTGAACGAGGGCCACCGGTCAGAGTTACGGTGAAGCAGAATTCATCTTAAAGAACTGAAGTACTGGAGTTTGTTTCACAACAGAACAGGCTGCCCCAGAGACAACTGAGCTCCTTGTTACCAAACCGGATAAAACCAGCTGAACCACTAGTCCAGGATATAGATCAGTCTGAAGCTTTACTCCAGCTTGAGCGCTCCACCCACCACGTGTTCCAGGAAGGAGGGACGCCTGGGGCTGGAAGTCCTCTTTGTTTGCAGCCACTTGGTTCCGCCCAGATCTGGCACAGGGAGGCGCGTGCATTCCATTACTATCACAAGAACAAAATACTAAGACACACTCCGAGCTTGTTTTGCAAGGCTGAGCCTTCTTGTGATCGGAAGAGACCCAGGAAACACACACATAAATGTACACAAACACCGTTTGGAACTCATCTGAAGCACAGCCCGCCCCGGAGGTTTTGAAATCCTCTCCGGGAGCTCCACCCCCTGGGCTGCCATCTGAACAACTGTTTCCAATGAGGGAGTTAGGCCGGTCACGTGGACTCTGGGTCTCCCCGTTGTCGCAGATGAAAGGATGGTCTGGGCAGGTGCTCTCTGAGGGGAGAGAGGGTCCTCAGCCTGGTCCTTGGAAAACAGGCAAGCCTTCTCTGACACAGGCAGACTCAGAGAGCAAGCGTCTGTACGCTGGCCCTTCTCTTTTCTCCCTCCTTCACGTTCTGGCACTGCCTCTTCCTTCTCCCCTCCTTGCCTTGGCTGCCTTCCCTCAAACATTCTTTCGTCAAACATTCACTGTGCTCCCACTAAGAACCCGTCACTGGGCTGGGCATTAAGGACGCCAATTAGAACAGAACTTAATTCCCGATTCCTGGAGTTCAGGCTGATATACAAGAGAAGAGAAGGTCAAGGACTGAATTAACTGCAGGTGGTTATCCAAGCACAAATCCAATCACAATAACTTTGGGCATGACTGTGGTCTCCCTTTCAGAGAGCAGAAACAGGTTCAGGAGAGGTTATTAACTTTTCCAAGGACACACAGTCAGAGAGGGGCAAATCTGGGGCTTGACTTCAGGACTCTCAGCCTTGAAGGTCCCCACTCGGGATCTCTTAAGTCCTTTTCTGTATGCACCAGATCCTTGCTGAGCGCTTCCCGTGAGACTGGCCTTTTGTTTCTGCTGGCTGCTCACCGATTACTAGGCTGGGTCCCTGCCTTGGAGGAGCAGGGACAGTCAAGTCTCCAAACATTACTCCATGTGAAAAGCGCTGTGACAGAGCCGAGGTGGGGGGTACACACCCAGGAAGGGCGTTTCACCAGCCTTGGAGTAAAAACTGCCTCTAACAGGACATTCAGGCTGAGACCAGAAGGAGAGTGTGAAGGGAGATTATTCTAGTGGGAGGGAAGCCTGAGCAAGAGTCGGGGGTGCGGGCCTGGGGCTGCTCCGGGCAGACACCAGGAGCAGCGTGTGGTGCGGAGAGTGCGGTGAGAGGAGGCAGAGTGGGGCGCTGGTCACAGGAGCCACTCTGAGGATGCGGGACACAGTGGAGATCAGATTTGTATATTAGAAAAGTCACACTGCCTGCAGTTTAGAGACGGTGGCGACCTGAACAGAAGCAGGGGTGGGCGAGGAGGAAAGAGTTTGCATTCAAGAGATGCTGAGGGACAGGAAGGCTGGATCTGATCGTGACTGGCTGCAGGAGTGAGACAGAGGGAGGTGTCAAGAAGGACGCCCACAGGATGGCCAGGAGCAGGGCCAAGACTAACGCCGGGCAAGCGGGGTGACTAGGGCCCTTGCTTTCGGGAGGCTCCCGCTCTCAGGGTCAGGCACGCGCAGGTTGGCACGTGACGGGGGAGCCGAAGCCGTAGCTGGACACAGCTGGAATGGAAAAGGGCTCCCTGTTTTATTAGGCTGGGGACCTGAGCGTGATGAATGGTCATGACAGAGGCCCAGGAGAGGCAGAGATTGAAGAGCAGAGGCTTCAGGAGCCCTTTGGGAACGCTTAGGAGAAGGGAGCAGGGGGCCTGGAGGCCAGGAAGTGCCGCTATCCCTGGCTTCTGTCTTCCCTGGGAGGAGGCCCGCGGAGCCTGGTGGGCAGGGGTGGAGGTCCAGAGTGAGGGGACGAGGAGGAGACCGGCCGTGTCTTTGGGACCCCACCACTCCTGTGGGTCACCGCTTTCTTTACTTCCTGGGTAGATGTCTCCACTTCACGAAGAAACGGGGGTAATTCAGGATGCAATGTTACAAGCAGTTCACCTCAGAACTCCACCTTCAAAATACTGCTCTAGTTTTTTTTTCTCCGTGGCACAGTGGAAATCATGATCTTCTCTACCTAACAAGCCATGCTGCCTGCGGGGGTCTTTTTGTTTTGTCTTGTTTTGTTAATGGAAGTCTCCTACTTCTCCAGGAAGTTAATCCCACAATACCTAACAACTACCAATAAACTAGTGTTATACCAGTTCATATACTCAGCTACCTCATAAATTACTTAAGAACAGGAACCTTGTCATATGTAAATACTGTGGTATATCAATACCATGGCCATCAATAAATATTCCTGGTCAGAATTAGATTAAAGCAACAGTTCTGAAGTTAGTCCCTTGCCCTACCATGTACAGCTGGGTGACCCTTTCAGGTCATTTTACTCTTTAAGATCATTTCCATCTTTCCAAGGAATTGTTTGCAGGACTCACCAGTGCTTACACGTACTGGCTGTGCCCTGTGCCAGAGGTTCGGCCCACACTCCACTGGACAGTCAGGCTCCCGGGAACAGGTATGCATCCCACCTCAGACAGGGGTGTGCTTCCTGATTCATGTGGGCTACTGGGGACCCCATCATTTGGAAGCAGAAAGCAAGTAATTTCCTCCCAAGGATTGCTTTGGATAAACATTTGGAAATACTGCTCAGTCCAATGGGTTCTCCCAACTTTATCATCCCTGTAACATCCTTTTCACCATTTCTTGTACTCACCAGGGAAGTGTTTGCTTAGTTAATAGAGTTTAACCCTATATTATCATATTTCTTTACTCAGCTGTGATCATAATGTATGTAATTTAATGTCTAAGTCTTTCATTTAATGTAATCCTATAAACATAAGGGGAAAACAATTTTTTAAATCCTTTTACTTACTAGGGAATGAAAATAATTTAAAACCACTGTTTTGTGTGGGCTGGTAAGACGTTACTGCCTGAATATCAGCAGTTTTAAAGCAGGTGGGCAACTGTGCAAACCAGTGAACATTCCCATTTGAATTCCTGCTTGTTGGTGGAACAGTGGAGCCCGCTGGCGTAAGTACCGGCACATCAGCTCTCTAACACACACCTGAGCAACTTAGTGAAAACTAACAGCTTGGGTGTCCAGAATACACAAAGGTGGTTGGCGTTCTGTCAAACGTTCATACAGATCCTGCAGTTCTTATTGGTCATTTCTCTTTCAAAGAGAAACCTTGTGCTTTTGAAACTCTTAACTTCAGTTTTCCTCAGAACTTACTCCACTGCCTCTCTCGTTGACTCCTCTGTACTAATAACACTGTTGAAAATAAAGTGAACAGAGCAAACCCAAGAGCAGGGCCTGTTTACTCACGTCACTGAGCAGGATCATTATCGGCAAATGGTTGCTGAGGTACCTTGAGCTCTGGAGAAAAGTCAGACAAGCATGAGATGGTCCCGACGTCAAAGAACAGACAGACTGGCTGAGGAGACAAAACAGATGGTGGTCAAAGTTATCGGCTCCTCCCTGCCGCCGACCCGCAGGGAAGGGAGGCGACACGATGAGATTTCAAAGACCTGAACGGACCAGCCAGGGGACCCAAGGCCTAACAGCTCAAGAGTGATGCTGGGAGAGCACCTCTCACATTTATTGGTCAGAAAACACAATAGAGGTCCAGGGAAAATCATACTACATAATAATTAACAAAGATCTGGGGAGACCACATTACATAGTGATTGATTATCTACTTCTACTTATAGGAAGCAATGTAAGTACAGTCACCTCATGAAAACGAGCATAACCGTAATATACTATTTACTTAACAAAACTGTAACATACCGTATTCCTTTATGCATCAAGGGTCATAGGTACGGGAACTAGTACAGGTAAGAAGCAATGATTAATATAAGGTGAGAAGCAGTTAGCTTGTAAGTGATTCATATAATTTCCCACAAAAGTAATGCGCTGGGCAGACCATAAGAGAGTGGAAAAGAAGGGAGAGTGACAGAGAAAGGACAAAGGCTGGCAGCCTGAAGGACAGGAGGCCTCCTCAGAGAATGGTAGGACATGAATGGGGCTTTGGAGGAAGGCTGGGACTTAGTCAGGCAGACAGGATGTAGTAGGATGGAAGTTTTCTGTCTCCAGAACCAGGATGCAGCCCTTAGGTGCCTGTGGCCAACCTGCGGTGCAATGAGAAGACATCTCAGGCTGGAGTGTAGGGGGTAAATGGTGCCATATAAGACTGGAAGGTGTACATGATGAGATTTCACCACCCTAGTGGTCAGATTAAAATGTTTGGTCTGAGTTCTATAACCATTGTAAGCTCATCTTCATCAGGGATAAATATGATAATGCCAAATTGTATTGTATTTTAAGAAATTTAATACAAAGTTTCTCAAACATTTGGGCGCAACTAGATATTAATAGTTGTTAATTTATAACATGTGGTTTAACTAGATATTAATAGTTGTTAATTTATACATAAAATTTGGCCACAGATGTTTGTATAACAACCAGATTAAAGTCATTCTACTAACATGCAGGAACAATGGATCTAATGTGTTGGAAACTAGTTAATAGGCCATTGCAATAGTCTGAGCATGGAGCATGAGGCTTGAATTTAAGTGGTAACACAGGGACTGGAAAGACATAGATGAAGGTGGCACCATCCGAAATTGGTTGTAGCATGGCATGGAGAAAGAGCGGTAGTTTCAGCATCAGGAGATCCAAGTTAAACCCAACGCTACCATGTGTCCATGGCTAGATTACTCAGCTTCACTGAGCTTCCATCTCCTCTTGCCTAAAAGTGATCTAATAATCCCTCCTTCTTAAGGCATTGTCAGGATTAAATATAATGACCCATGTAAATAATTCAAATAGCTGGGAGTTTGTTTTCTTCCCTCTGAAGACTACAGTTGACTTCAGAGAAGTTTAGTTACTTCTATTTCTTTTCATGTATGAAAAACTTCCCAGAATTAGTGTATCATAGTGACTAAAAGAATCAGGTTACCTACAAATTGAAGTCTATATGTGAAGGTCAGTCTTTTCTTGCATAGTAGATAATAAGCTTGGTATTGGCTTCTAACATTGAGGAAACAGAGTTCTTCAAAATTTCTAGCCACATTTCACACCAGCCCGTAAATACCCAACAAATCTGGAGAGAAAGTGCAATTTGCTGGCCACTGACTCCTGACCTTTTATAAACTTTTGCAAGAGTAGACCATTTAAGAAAAAGAAAAAGAAGCAAATTATAGGAAAAGTTCCTAGAGGGTGTGATTTATTTTGGCAGAGCGCTTTCCTTGGATGTTTGAATTCTCAGTAGGGTTTGTTCAGTTCTCACCCTTGGACTCTGTCCTTTACTGTCTCATTGGAGCAGGACATGAGTACTTAGAATTCTTGGCTAGCTTTCCTGAATTTAAAAAAGAAAAAGTTCAAGACATCCTAGTTCCACAGCAAAACCAAACTGTACCCCAAACATGCAAAGTTAACTTTTTTCAGAGAAATCAAACCCAAAGTTGATATTGTGAAATATACCATCTTGAAACTTTTTTTGGCATCAACTTCCTTCCCCACGGTAGGAGTTCCATCTAAATAAATAGATGTAAAGGCAGCTGATGTGGCTGAAGTTCATCTCCCTCTCTTCTCCAATCCCCCATGATCTAACCCCTCTCTTTCTACACTCATACACACTTATACACTCACCATTGTCCTCATCATCATCACCATTACTGTCATTTTATAGCTTCTCTTAGGGCTTTCACCTTTGAATTGCTTCATCTCCCAAGCAGCTGCAGCAACAGAAGGTCGAGCCCTGGTATCAAGTTGCAAATAGCAAAAAAGGAGAAATAAATACCAGAGGCTGAACAAGACAGGGCTGGGTAATAAAGACACCCCTGTTCAAGTTCTCTGACCTCATTTTTCCTTCCAAACAAAATCAAGATTGGTTCTAGTGTCAAAATTTCACCCAAGTGTATAACATTCTAGGAAGTTTGCTACTTTGTTCAAATGTGATGTTTGCGTCTAGCCATTTGGCTGCCATGGGGCTGTTCCTCCAGCTGCAGGCATTGGAAAAGATCATCTCTAAGGACAGCCAACAACTAGGTGATAGTCCTCAATTGACAGTCGTCCTAATCCAGGCTGGCGGGGAGTTCTGTCCTGGCCTAAAAGCGTTGGGTTGACTCATACATGGCAAAATCTGACCTAAGAGACAGCCTTCAGAATTTGACAGTGTGGAGAGTAATCAGCCTGCTATAAAGCATCCACAGGTACATCCTCTCGGCAGATCCATGACCACCCACCTCAACCTAACCCTCAGCCTCAAGAATGGATTGGGGATTCCTCATAATCCCAATCCCTTCATTTCAGAGGTAAGAAAATTGAGGTCCAGAAAGGTGATGGAGAGACCTCCAAGCACTCCCAAGTACATTTTCTCACCATCACCACCTTAATTTATCTCCTTTTTGCAGATTAGGAAGGTGAGGCCTGGATAAAAAGTTCCCTGCTCTGTTCAAGGTCACAAAGGGAATTAGTGGAAGTGACAAGACTAGAACCCACCTGCCCCATACTGCCTGGGTCTCCTTCAGTCCTCATCCTAGGCCAGGAGAAGAGGGTGGGAGTCATGACTGGGCTCGCTCTCTTGAGGAGAAGGGAAGACAGACCCTACTTTGGAAGGCAGAGCTGGTCCCTGCCACCCAACCACCTCCCTCTCTGTCCTCCTACCTTCTCCCTCCTCCCAGCACCTTTCCATTTTTATACCCAGCCCAAGATGGCATAACCACTGAAGATCTCCCACCCAGACCTGTCCTCCCGCACAGTGTGCTGTGCTCCCGAGCCGACTCGTGTCTTTTGCTCTCCCTGAGGCCACCTCTCCCTGCCTCCACCTTTACCACCAATACTGTGTCTAGGGCAGGGTACACTCACTCATTCAACACTTAGGTCTTGAGCTCCCACTCTAGAGCAGGCACCAAGGTAGGCAGTGGGGATTTAGCAAGAATGAGACAAGGTCTGTGCCCTTGGGCGTATATCAAAGTAGTTTGAAAAGCACCAAATTTCAACTTGATTAATAAGTGGTAGAGAAGTAGGGGAGTTCGAGATTCCATGGAAGCAAAGAGCAAGAAAATTTAACCCAGACTAAGGGATCACACAAGACTTCCATAAAGGAGATACCATTTGGCTGAGACCTAAAGGCTGAGCTCTCCCAGTGAAGTAAAGGGAAGGCCTTCATTGAAAGAAACAGCACATGTGAAGGCCCAGATGGGAGAGGCCCAGGCTGATAATTTGGAGACAGGAAGGGGGAAATAGTCATACTCCACCTCCTGGCTCCCTTCTCCACCCTTTAGTCTGCTCAGCACTCAGCTGATATCCCACTCCCTCCAAGACCCTCCCCCAGACCCTCCTCCTTATCTGACTCCTCCCCATCCTGTGCTCACAGCTACAGCCACAGGGTTTAGCACCATTTTAATTTAAAGTCAATACTGGTGGTTGCCATTGGGAAAGGAGGTGGGGGGTCTGGGGGCATTAAAGTAGGTGAAGGGAATAAAAAGGTGCAAAATCCCAATTATAATATGTTAGTCATGGGGATAAAAGTACAGCATAGGGAATATAGTCAATAATATTTTAATATCTTTGTATATTGACAGATGGTCACTACACTTACTGAGGTGAGCATTTAATAATGTAGATACTGTCAAATCACCAGGTTGTTCACCTGAAACCAATATAGTATTGTGTATCAACTATACTTCAGTAAAAGAGGAAAAAAAGGTAATAAAGTCAATGCTGACTTTTCACTCCCTGAATAACCTGTTAGGGATCTGAGGAAATGATCCATAGCTCTTTTTTTTAACTTTCCCTTATAGCACTGAGGCTCAGTTTCTTGCCTTGTCCCAGGGATTGTAACTCTTTCTGCAACTCCCAGGTAGTCACAGCTGTTTATAAACTTTTATAATGTTCCCTTCACAGGCAACCTCACTTTAGCAGTGAGCAAAGATGTGTCAATAAACCCTCTGCCTTTGGATAAAGAGAGAGGGTTCACACTGTCTCCTAGGGGCATCTCCAGGTAAAATGAGGCTGCTTGAAGGTTATTAAAACATTAAACCTTCATTACATTTGCTCTTCATACTTTTTGTCATTGTCATTTTTTAATACCTTTGACTTTTTAAAAAAATTTGTTTGAAAATAGTTAATAGAAAACTCCCTGACTTTACTAGTCTCACTTTACATATTCATTCTGGTGATATTTGCTTAATGTTTTACTGTCTTTCCATTTATACTTTTTGGCTAATACTATCAAGAGTAAAGTTGTGTTCAGAATCCACAGTGATGGCAGAGTTGGCTTCAGGGGTAGCCTTCAGCTAGCCTCCTCTAGCCTTCAGCACCTCTGTGAATTCCAGTGCTTCCTCCCAACATCTGCATTGGGTTTTCCCACTGAGTGGTGTGGCCCTAGAAGCCAACACCCAGCCATTGCTTCAATCACTGGCATACCTACTTTGCAAGGACTCTATAGTTCTGACTTGCATTTAAGCTCTAAGTAGGAATGAATCTTGTGTAAGCTTTTCCATATTCTTTACTGTTCACTAAAGGTGATTTGTAATGGGAAACTCTTAAATGTCACAGAGTCTGGAAAATTGGACATCATAGCAGACATCCATTCCCCTTAATGGTAAAACTAATAAAAGTGGGCCCACTGGAAAGTCCACTATGGAGTCATCCCAGTTGCTGTACATGACAGTGTTCCCCTCTTTTTCTCTTTCTAGCAAGAGAAGTAGTTCCGAACAAGAAAGGTTGGATTTCTTAGGCATGGAGGTAGAGAGAAACAGCAAGAGTGTTTTCCCTTTGGTCGGGGAAACTTTACCAGAGTTTCTGAAATCATTGCCTCAATGCTTTCTCTGAGTCTGTGGGCCCAGGGGTGCCCTGTGGTTCTCCTGAGATGGCCAAGGCATCTGCAGAACTGAGGCCACACTCTTTGCTTGTGAATGGTAAGCATCCCTCTAAACCAGGAGTGAGTTCATGAGAGCTCCCCACAGCCCATGGTCCCCACTGCACACCATCAGCCGCACTAGATCCCCTGTTGGTGGCCTAAAGTCACAAATAGGTTTGCTAATGAACCAAAACAGAATCTCTTGCGAAACTGGGCCTTAAAAGTGATTAGCATCCAGCCAACAAGCCACACCAAGAATGTCTACATTCCATGCCAGGCCATCTTAAGCAATATCTATGGAGCCTTCAAAAAAATTCAACCTGCCATGTGAAAATTCCAGTTTCATCCAGCAATGTTGCTCTGCTTTCAAATTGCTGTCAATTCTGATGCTGGAATGAATGCTCTGCCCCTCAGAGTTATCACCCACAGCCAGGCTTTGATGCTGTCCAATCCATGTCCAAAAAGTCCAAGACTATATAATAGATTTATGTGTCACGGGAAAACAATAATTTTTGGATAACTTTACTCTGTAAAAGTTTTCTTGCCTTCTCTCAAGCCCATTCCATTGATAACATGGTTGGTTCTACTCCATTTCTAAGTTTGATTTTTTTTTTTAATGGCAACAATTTTATTATTAAAATCCTCTAGCTTTATAAATCATGGAACAGATTGTCCCTCCTGGAAGAAACACAGCTTCTCATAAATCTTCCCCAGAAACACCAGGGTTAGAGGAAAGGGATATGATTTAATGTTATGACTAATCTTCCTATCACTTCCAAAAGACAGATGACATAAATAGATTACATAAATAAATAGGTAGATGGAAGATAGATGATAGATAGATGATATAGATAGATGATGACAGATATAGATGACAAATACACAGATTATAGATAGATAGATAGATGGAGTTTCGAATACAATTTTACATGCCTTTAAAATTCCAAGGACAGCAGAAGATAAAAACATTTCCATGACAGGAATTTAAGTTAAAGAATTTCTTGTAGGCTCTTCACGGGCCAGTGGAGAGCAGATCAGGGCTTTCCGCCATGTGTAGAATGACTCTAGGTAACTTGGTGGGATTACCAGTGGTGTCACATTTTAAAAAATTATTTTGACTCCCTCCCCTTATCATCCCACAAGTAGCAAATGGTGCATTTAGATCTTGTCACCTCAAAAGTAAAATCGAGAGCTGCACTGTTCAGTCAGACAGCCCCCAGCCACTTGTGGCTATTGAGCTCTTGAGATATGGCCAGTCAGAAATAATACAGGCCGTACATGTAAAGAACACACTGGATTTTCAAAGATATAGTATGAAAAGAAGAATGTGAACTCTCTCTTTAAAAATTTCATATTGATCACATGCTGAAATTATAACATTCCGGGTATTTTTGGTTAAATAAGGCATATTATTCAAATTCTTTTCACTTCTCTTCTCACAAATGTAGCTACTGGAAAACTGAAAATTACCCACGTGGTTCATCTTATATTTCTGTTGGACAGCTGTAGTCTGCAGGACAAGCTTAAAGATGCTTGTGAGAAGGGAGACAACGTGATCTCAGAGGGGCCCTGAGTCCTCCAGCCATTTCTGTCTTGTGGACACAATGAGAATTTTGGAAATCATGGGTATCTTCCTGCCCTTCCTGGTTTTCTGTTAAGATAGCCGTGACTTTGCCTTTCTGGGCCCTTCCTATCCCAACCTTCATGTTCTTAGCCAGAAGTCTTGCATTCTCCAAACCAGTATGTTAGGGTTCTGTTTTAAGCAAACAAGCATTTAAGGCGGTCTCCTTATTGCTACTTCCGCCATGATCATCACAGGGAAGAAAGCACTCACAGCATTTAAAACTTGGTTCTAAGCGTTTGTACATTTATGAGATTATCTGCTCTATTTTATCTTTAAAAAATTCCTGAAAGGCAAATATTATCTCCGTTTTACCAAAAAGGAACTGACTTGACTTGAGCTATAAGGATAACTAGTATTTGCCAAGAGCCTTATAATTTTCAGTTACCTTTTACCTTTTTATGCATTTCCTCTGATAACCCCTTGATGTAAGTGTTCTGGTTCCCATTTTACAGATGAGGACATTCTCCTCTCAGAGACTTCAAGAGCTAAGGCTCCATAGCTGATAAGTAGGAAAAATTGTGTTTATTCATTCAACACATATTCATTCATTGTTCTAAGCACTGCTGAAAGGGGCCAGGGTCCTTCCATGGAGCTTGCCCTCTAGGGTTCCCAGCACCCAAGTGCTAGACCAAGAATTAAACAAGAAGGTGGGGTAGAAAGAGAATTGGTTGCATGGTCAGAAAAACATGCACCTGTCTTTGAAAAGGTGACATTGAAGATGAGATCTGAATAACAAGAAGGAAATGACCACATCAAATCAGAGGACAGACAATGAATGCACAGCCATCAAGGTTGGAGGACGTCAGACGCCAGGTGTAGTGGGAGATGAGTGGGCAGTAAGGCCAAAGAGGAAGGCGGGGTCACGGCAGGCAGGGCCTGTTTTAAACCAGGAAAGGCATTTGGATTTTTCTCTGGGTGTATCAGGCAGGCTTCCCGGAGTGGAGGGTAAGCAGAGAAGGAACGTGATCTAATTCGTGTTCTACAAAGACTGCCCTTGATGCAGTTGGAAGAAGGGATTGTTCAGAGGCCAGAACAGAAGCCAGGAGATCAGTAAGGAGTTTAATGTAAAGTCCTGGGTGAGAGGCAGTGGTGGTGGCCAAGAGGACAGAACAGAAATGGTGAGAAGTGGGAGACTTCTAGAAGTATGATAGGAATACAGCTGATGAGACTTTCTATAAGACGTCTCCCTCTTTTGACCTGATTGTCCCTCCAGCCCCCTCCGCCCCTGTGGTGTCCTTCCCAACAGACTCTGCCTGGGAAATCTAACCCCCATTCACCCAGCAGTGGCCTCTCAGTGATGCCCAGAAAGCAGAATGAAATTCCAGCAGACTTCCATTGGCTTGCTTTGTTGATTCAGCGTCCTGCCTCGCCGTTAGCCTCTTAGCTGTTCACGCTGCCTTTAGAAACACAGTCATGATAAATACCGAGGCCTTGCTGTGTTCCAGAATCACTTCGGTGGGAATAAGAATGAAGTCATTCTATTTTTCCATCTCATTCTGGGGCTAGCAGGAAGGTGAGTCGTCTGCTCATTCACTTGCCCTGCTACGATTTGGAGACAGAAAAGGCAGAAATGCAACGTCATGTGTGCCAATCATCAGCAAATGTACCACCCCCCCTGGGCACAGCATTTAGTAGCCACTTCTCAGCAGGGACAAAGGGATGGGGCAGGAAGACTGTATTTAAGAACCAGATAGTGTGTTATAATGTGATTATTTGTTTGCTGCTGACAGTGAGATGAAGAGAAAGATCATGGGTGGAGGGGGCAAGCCAGAAGCTGGGTATGTTCAAAAAGACAGCAGAGAGGACGTATGACCTAAGCTTTTCCTTAGAGGATACTCAGACTTCGGCTCAACAAGGAAAAGCAGGGAAGGTATGAGATCCCCAAGAGTTGTCAGTGAGCAGAAGTTTACTTGTGCGTGCATATGTACATGCAGCTCCTTCTCCAGCCAGTGAAAATATTTTCTTGGCATGTGCACTGAGCCTTTATTAATACCCAAGGGCAATAAATGCTGTCAGTGCTAAGGAATGAGAACTCGCCCTTCTTCACCTACCAATACTGCCGGTCTCTTCCCAGGAAACAGAGGGGGATCGACCTCAGCAGAAGGTGTTCAGCACATCTGCACTCAGTCCACTCCCACCTCTCAGACACAAGGGAGGTTGTAGTCCTTGAGAGCAATGACCGCATGCCCTCTGAAACTGCCCCTGGCTCCCACTGCCTGCACACATGAGGTGTGTTTTGCAGAAAGCTTATTCCACAATGGCTCATAGGCAGCAACTGCATTTAGAAATTGCCTCACTTAACAATTTTAAACAGGTTTTTTTCCTCTGCGGGACTTCAGAGGTGTTTCCATAAGCCAGTGTGCTTATTATCATGCTGCATTTCCCAAACTTATAAATGATTCGTCTGTTTTTATAGCACATCATTTGGGACTAATGCCCTGTAGAAGGCACTTTGGGAAATGCTGGGCCAAGCATCGCCCTGCACAGTCGGTCAGACCGTGCCTGCCTCTCCACACAAAGCAGACAGCCCTCTGAGGCACTGTTTCAGCTGACGCGCCCCGTGTGTTCCTGCCTCTAGGGTTCCACTGACACATTCCCAGCCCAGCTACCCGGGCCCTTCCTCTCCTCCCCTCCTAACTCAACCCACGTCCTGTCTTCTCTGGAAGCCTTTGCTTGGTCCTGGCAGGATGTGGAGATGCCTGTTGCCTCCTAACCACCATCCCATTGCTTCATGTCCCACCCGCTGAACATTTCATAGCCAGGTCTCCCACTTTCTAGCTCTCATACCTTGCACGTGGTGTTAAAGGGGAGGAGTAGGAAGGAGATGGAGGAGGAGGAGGAGAAGCACAAGGGAAGAGGTCAGGAAAGAGGAGCACAGAAGGAGGAGGTAGAGGAAGACAAGAGCACAGAGGTGACAGAGGGAAACAGCAGCCCATGGGATCCTAGGCGCAGTACTTCTGTTGAGTATGGGAGCGAGCGAGAGCACCTTGACTACTTTGTGGGAAGGATCCGTAAGATTCTCTTTATATGACCAGTTGAGGCAACTCCCAGGGAGGTGGATCTGGCCCCGAGTCCACTTTGTTGAAAGCTGGTGCGCATTTGTGGGTCATCAGCTCTAACCAGGCTGCCTTATCTGAGAATGGGCCCCTGCTGTGACCCCTTAACCTAACCTGTGTTTTATAATAATTGTTATCATTATTATTATGCAAACAGCATATGTATCCATCTCTGTTGTATTTTGTAAATAACATAATACAATATACAATACATAGTTAATACTGAATATTAAACAAAATAAGTAACCTCCAAAGTACACATTCAGTAATCCGAAAGCTATTACTTCTGCTAAGGCTAGTACCTTTCTTTTGTACAGGAGGGCCTGAAACCCATAGAGCAACTTGAGGTAGGGCTTAAACCTCAGATTTATAGCCCAGTCTCACCACTAGACCATTTTAAGCTCTGCTTCTCATGGCTGGGAATCTGTGATCTCTTTCTTGGCCAAATGGCCAACTGCCTGAAGTGGAGACCCAAGAAACAGTCCCACGCTTGCTTTATGCTTCTAACTCATATAAAAATGGTCACCTCGTTTAATAAACCTGTTTCCCTAAAGGGACCAGACCTTCTTTTCGTTGCCTGTACATTTAGCAAATGCCAAACAAAATGGCATATGTTGTAAACAAGGTTACACGACATTTTCCAAAAGAGCCCATTCTTTGTAAGACGTCAGTCTGTTCGCACTGACTTAGCTACCTTCTGCGAAGGCCAGCGGCCTTGCCAGAGTTCCGTCCTGGAAAAGCTCATCTATGGAGGCGTAGCTTGGTGGGCTTGCCAGACCCCATCTCTAACACTCTGTTAAATGCCCAGATGTATTTCTTTCATGCTTGTGCATAAATTCCATTTCAGAGTGTCAAGGCAACATCTAAATCAGTCTCCCAAATGTGGTTTGTGGAAAGAGCCTGAATGCCAGGAAGCCTGGGTTCCAGTCAACGTTTCCTCTGACTTTTATAAGTCGTGAACAGATGACCATGCTCCAGGTGCCAGCAGGCATGGGACCTGGGTGGGGACACTGGACACCAAGCATAATGGGCCAGCGCGGGGCGCGGGAGAGAGGTCGGCCCAGCCCCTCGGGTCCCTCCAGCAGCTCCCAGGGGATCCACAGTCAGGCAGGGCTCAGCAAGGCCAGACGGAGGCCAGCGCCAGAGCAGAGTCTCCACACTGGGTCCCAGCCAGCCCGAGAGGAGTGAAAGCTGAATGTGTGTAAGGGGCTGGGTGTCATGAAACCCCAGTCCGGGAAGGCGTGCCCAGGCCCGGGAGGGGGAGGAAGAGAAGATGATGCTGGAGTCCTCAGGGTCAGGGACACTCAGCCTGTCGTCCCGCGAGGTCCTGGTCACCAGCTCCCACACGACTGGGCTTCTCTCCTGCAGAGCCTGATACCTGGTACGTGGGCAAGGTGACGTGTGACGGGATCAAAATAAAACTTCGCTTTGTTCTTACTTCTCTCCACCCCTTGTAAACTTTCTTCACTGAAGATTTTCCTGGCCGTGAGACGCGCACTTGGCAGGCCCATAGTTGTTCCGGCCACTCTTAGGTTGTAGGCAGACCCACACTCAAAACCACACTCTTAATTCAGTAGCTGTAAAGTCCAGTCTAAGGGGTTAATCAAAGCCTCAGACCTGACAGGCCTTAAATCCGTCCCCTCCCCAGCCGAGAGGATGCCCCTGAAAAGGAGGGGTACGGTTGTTCTCGTCTGTGTCTCAGCTGTGCTCTTCCGCCTCTAGCCCCCACCCCCGCTCTTCGCCAGTTTCTTACACCGAGGACAGGTGAGCAGAGGTAGGAGGAAAACGTGGACATTCCCTGTACTGGACCATCAAGCCAGCTTGTGCTCTGAGGCCCAGCCCAGGTTTCATGCTGACCCGTTTCCCATGCGGTGCTCTTTGGAGTCCCTTGGACCCTCTCCCCTGTAGCTCCCCTGACGGTGAATATCTCTAGTACCAAGGTTGGTTGTGCCCACTTCCACAGCCTCTAGATTTGGCATTCACCCTGGCTTCTTGCTCCTGACGTACCTCTGTCCCACTAGATGGCCTTGGATAAGATCCAAGGTGACCCCACATGGACTTCCACATGCCACATCTGCTCCACAGGAGACAAGACCTCCCCGTCTTGCGGACGCAGCTGCTCCCCACTCCCCCAGACAAAGCTCCGGGTTCCCCGCCTTCAGGGAACTCATTGCCAAGTTCTCCAGGTGGCCACATACACCCTGCTGAGCACAAAGGGCCGCCCGTGGGCCCTCCCTCCCCACGCCCGTCTCCCCGGGGAGGCACTGGGGGCCCTCACACAGCAGCAGTCCTCTCCAGAGAGCCCCTGCGAGTCTTCCTCGCAGCTCTGACCACTTTGTGTTCCGTCACCTGGCTGAGGGGTCCAAGCAGTGTGGAACCGGTTCACAGAGTTCACGTGGCCTTGGAACTCTGCCCTGGGGGACTAAGCCCCTCATCACAATCTCTTGCACTTTGGAGCTTGTCAAAATTTCTATTATAACCTTCATTACCCACCCGTTGCAGATTTTAATTGTGTCCTCATTAAATATAAGCCCCAGAAGGGCATGAACTTCATCTGGTTTATTCACTGCTGTGCCCTGGCATATAATAGACACTTAATGCATAATTATTGAATTAATAAATTAATGTCTAAGTAAAGTAACCACCTCACCACCAACTGTAAGCTTTATGAGCACAGGAACTTTTACTCAAAATTTACCTCCAGGGTCTAGTAGAGTGCTGGCTGATTGTAGGTGCTTAAAAAAGTAGTTTTGAATGAACTAATGAACCTGGGCAAAAGGCCGTTTTTCTCTAAGCAAGATTCACAGAGGCTCCACTAACCCAAAGCATCTCTCCTTTCTTAAACTCACTTGGCCACCCTGCTTAAACTCTACCAATCAGAGACCTCCTCGGTCATTGGAGTCTGCTTTAACAACGCAAATATCTGCGTGGGCTGATGATGGCATTCTGATACAAGGAACTTGTAGGAAGACTAAATGGGAAATAAAGCCCATTTTTTTCAGAGACTGTCTTTAGGACTCCCTCCTCCCATACAATTTTTAAGAACCACTTAATTTTAGACACAGAAGGACTCTTAGATATCATCAGAGTCTGTGGTTTTCGAACATTTTTGAGCCAAAAAAGATAACCTGTTTTTAAATGAAACCTTACCAGAAGCCTGACATGAAAAACAGATAAGGGGAGATGGTCTGATTCTAGATGGGCAGTGGACCAGGAAAACACACGCACACACACACACACAATTTCCCACAGTAGTCTCTACACCTCCCCCTCAGAATTCCTAAGTGCTCATGCGACACTCATGCAAGGGTGTCTGAACAGTGTCGGACCCGAGGCTGTCCTCAGTCATTGCCACGTCTGCGAGGCTGGAGTCTGGAGGGCCAAGGAAAATGTGCGACACCAGACCTTATTCTTTCCCTTCGTTGAGGCTCAGACCTCGTTGCCTCCCCTTCCCAAGCCCCCCATCTATTCTGTAAATGTTTGCTAAATCAAAGAAAGGTCCCTTTCATGGGACGACTTCCCCATGAGTTTAATACAACCAACAGGTATTTAGTAAGTGCCTGCTGCATCCCTAACCCTGTGCTTGGCACCCAGAACAAACGACCCCTGTCATTGCCATATTAATCAGCGCTCTCTGGGTGCTCTGTTCAATCTTTTCTGAACCATCTAAACTGCAAACATCCACATCTGTCCATTTTTCCTCTAGATGTGCTGTAGACACTGTATGAAATGAATTGCTGAAATGCAGATAAACTACATCTGTCAGCCCCCATTTATGAATCTGGTAAGACTTGCAAAAAAGATGAGGTTTGGCACGATTTGCTCCCTGCAAACCTTTGCTCACAGGGATGACCACTATTTCCTGTCTTTAGAACTTAAGAGGCCATCTGTTTAAGAATCTGCTCTAGCTTCCTGCCAAGGACTGACGTCCATCTCACAGTCAGCAGTTCCCACCAAATTGCTTAGGACCTCGGGGCCTCCGGCCCCTACTGCTGGCTAATGTCCAGGTCACAGAAATGGCTCCCTCATCCCTCCTGTGTGTTACAAGAGTGCAGTGTGAAGTGTGGAGTGTTCAATTTGATGTAATTATTTCTTTATTGGCAACACCAATTCAGGGCTCGGGATCACAGCTGGAAGCGCTAAGAACAGACTTTACCATGACGCAGGCTAGGTTTGAAACACAGCTCCACCGTATGCTGTCTGGTTTGGGCTGGTGACCCTCTAAACCTGCAAAATGAGCTCAAGGGAAGGTTGTGAGGTTTATTTTTTTATTTTTATTTTTTTTAACAATTTATTTTATTTTAGTATCATTAACCTACAATTACATGAGCAACACCGTGATGATTAAACTACCCCCTTCATCAGGTCCCCCCCACCAACCCTATTACAGTCACTGTCCATCAGTGTAGTGAGATGAGAATCACTACTTGTCTTCTCTGAGCTGTACAGTCCCCCCCGTGCCCCCCACCCTATGTCTGCCAATCGTAATGCCCCTTTTACCCTCTTATCCCTCCCTTCCCACCCATCTTCCCCAGTCCCTTTCCCTTTGGTAACTATTAGTCCGTTCTTGGGTTCTGTGAGTCTGCTGCTGTTTTGTTCCTTCAGCTTTTTTTCTTTGTTCTTATACTCCACATATGAGTGAGATCATTTGATACTTGTCTTTTTCGGCCTGGCTTATTTCACTGAGCATAATACCCTCCAGCTCCATCCATGTTGTTGCAAATGGTAGGATTTGTTTTTTTCTTATGGCTGAGTAATATTCCATTGTGTATATGTACCACATCTTCTTAATCCATTCATCTACTGATGGGCACTTAGGTTGCTTCCATTTCTTGGCTATTGTAAATAGTGCTGCAATAAACATAGGGGTGCATCTGTCTTTTTGAAACCGGGCTGCTGCATTCTTAGGGTAAATTCCTAGGAGTGGGATTCCTGGGTCAAATGGTATTTCTATTTTGAGTTTTTTGAGGAACCTCCATACTGCTTTCCACAATGGTTGAACTAATGTGCATTCCCACCAGCAGTGTAGGAGGGTTCCCTTTTCTCCACATCCTCGCCAACATTTGTTGTTGTTTGTGTTTTGGATGTTGGCCATCCTCACTGGTGTGAGGTTGTGAGGATTAAGTGCAATATTGTTACATGAAGTGCTCGGCACAGTGCCTGGCACATATCATTATTGTTACAATAAGAAAAGGACCTTAATAATCAACTATTTCAGGTCAGGGGTGGGGACCAGGCAAAGAACAGCCCAGAAGAAAGGCCTGTGTGTGAGGGGCATAGTCACAAGTGCATCATTTAGGTGTTTTTCTAGGCACTAGGAATTATACAGGAAAGACCCTTATCCCAGTAAAGCTTGAATTCTCATAGAGAAGAAGTCATGAAAAATGACTGTCCCCTGTCAGTCACATGGTTTTCTGAATTTGCTGTCCTCAGGTCAGATGGATGTCCGAGAAGACTGGCCCCAGACTGGTTCTGGGAGCTGCTTTGCAGAAGGCCACATGGGTTCTCCCATAAGCAAGTTCTCCAGGGAGGCTCCTAAACCCCAGGGGCCTCAGTGCAAGGGATCCAGGCTCTGAGCTCTTCAGGGGACACAGAGGAACCAGGTGGGAGGCTCAAAAGTAAGATGTCCAACCAAGAGGCAAAGGCTATTACAGTCCACGCACCTAGTCCACATGAAGAAAGTGCAGGAAAGTCACCCCAGGCCTTTGTGGATTAAAATTAAGCTAGCAGGACTCAGCTACAGTGGATTTTAGAGGTCCTGGGTCAATATCTAAAACCAATTTATGTTAAAAGTACTTGAGCTAAAGGCAAATAGTAATAAATGACAGCTGGGAATTTAAAGTTTTATTTTCAGTTCTGAACAAAATAAGGGGGTTGGGTATCCTTTTATATTTTCCTACTAAAGCTAAGTCAGTAGGGAGATTCCACTGTGTTTGTCGATCTAAAAGTCATCAATTCAATGTGCCATTGTCATGGATTCAAACTGCTGAGGAAATTCAGGAAAATTTAGCCCTCCTCATGGATGGCACAAAAGTGACAGGGGTTGGTTACTGCTGGGAAGGTCCTCCAAAGGACAAGGTGCCTGCCAGGTGGCTTTTTCAAAAAGCACCTACTCCAGGCTAAATGGGGAAGCCTGGAGCTCTTCTAGGAGGGGTGGTACTTCCAGCCTTGACTTTGACCATCTCCCAGCAGGAGCCAGATTTCATAGCAGGAACAAAACTTCGATAGCCAGGAACCCAGCACCTGGAAAGTGAGACCCAGCCAAGAGCGTCTGGCCGCTGTAACTTACAGCAGTAATACAAGGCTCACAGAAAAACGAAGACCCATTAAAAAATCCCTGCCCCACCTGGGCTCACCACTTAATTGGGGTGGTGGCCTTCAGGGCAGAAGGAATGCAAATGGTTCCTAAGGTTGCAGACAGACCTTAGTCTGAAAGGCCCAGGTCCAATTAAAACAAGCCAGGAGGAGCCTTAATAGCTGCCTGATTTTGACATCAGGAAACCCATTCTTCATTCCGCTAATGTCTATAGTGTGAAGATTATTCTCTTTCTATTTCATGGACTTAGTTAATGATTAAAAGGATTAAACCAATAAGATGCAAGATTACAAATTCCTCATCCACCGGGGATGGGCTACTTTTCCCACAGCCAGCCTCTTACTAGGAGTCCGACATGCAGCAGCAAAATGGGCTGCAGGCCTCTGCTTATGAAAACTTAGCTGTGCATTTGTATCTCCCCAACATAACTACCAGGAACTCTCCAAAAGGAGAAAGGTGGATCTGTTTAAGGACCTGGAACTTAATTAATATCCCAGTGTCCACCAGCAGAAGAAACACACACATGCTCAAATACACACACAACTGAGGAAATTAAAGTTATCAGTTCGTCTCCCTTAACCAACTGGAGGAGTAGATCTTGTTCTTATTCACTCACCGTCTTTTTGTATTGCTAATAAATGGATCATCTACCATGAGCCAGGCACTGTGCTATGTGCTTAATAAACTCGCTATCTTCATCTATCCCAAAACTTGCTGAATATAACTACTTTCAGAGTATGTTGAAATGGTAGATTCTCTTGGCAGTCCTGATTCGGTAGGTCCGGGTGGGATTTCGGCATCGGTGTTTTTAACAAGGAGCTCACATGATGTTTATGATCAAGTAGCCTCCTGAGAGGCTTCTCAGTTTGTCCAAAGCCCTCTTGACGGAAATGCCTTCAGTTTCCCAACAGATGTGATCTCATCACCACAGAATGAAATGGAGTGGGCTGCTCACCTGAGGGAGGGGTGCTGACTGCCCAGTGTGGCCTGAGAACCCATTTCCTTTCCTTGCACAGTCACACAGATGTCTCGTGTTAGCCAGACAGTCTAAGCCCCCAGATCCTCTTCATCCAGACTGTGGCTGTCCTGGGGGTCCCTGGTGCCAGAATCAATTTTCTTTATTAAATGCTAGACCTGGCTTTTAATCCTAACTACCATCTTATTTAATTTAGCCTATTGTTCTAGTCTGTGCAGTTCTCTTTAGCATCCTGACCCATTCTGCCGTGCATCAGGCCCCTCTCCCAGCCAGGAGTCATCGGTACATGTGGAAAGTGCCCGTGTACCCTGCTGTCCATCGGAGGTAGGAGCTCCCCAGACCAGCAGCAGCTCTGGCCTTGGCCACAACCACCTCCACCATCAGGAGGTTCTCTTCTCCTATTACACTCAGCCCTTCAATGTATTTTTTCATTGTATTTTTTCTACAGACTTTGGGCTATTAAAAACCAAAGTAGTACTGTAAGAAAATTTTTATTGGAGAGAAACTGTCCCAAACTGTAGACAGCACCTTTTTAGATTTTATTAAATTCTCAGGGTTAGAGCCAGGCTTTTAAGGAATGGGAGGCCAGCTAAACTGGTAGTCTAATGTGGTTAACATATATGTTGTATCATGATGGTCCCACCTATTGAAAAGGCAAAGACATTTAACATCCACCCAGGGAGCCAAGACAGTCTCATGGTTGCAAAGAGACTTTGGAGCTGGGCCCTGACCGTCCTCTTTGTGGCTCGGTTTTTCTGCCACATAAGGGGTGACACTTGCCGCTGCTGCCTCTTCCCACAGAGCCCCTGAAGGGCTCCAGACGACAGGGCTGTGTGGGCCTGGGAGCTTCTGGGGCAAAATGAAAGAATTGCACCTGTAGTCTCATTCTCTGAGACTAGGTGTCCTCATCCACCAAATGTCACCACTAGTGCCCAGAATGATGACAAACACTTAAAAGTTGGTAAATAGATAATTAACTGAGATTTTCCATGTGTTGTTGATGAAGCAACAAGGTATTGCTTGGAAATCTCTGGATCTGTGACACTAGGAAAATTACAGGTTGTATATATAACATAAGAGGCCTCTTTGTATCATATAATGATTGTGAATTCCAACAACTATTGTTAAAGCAGGTATGTGTATATTGTCCTTCCTTTTAAACAACTTTTGAACATGCCTCAGCTTCAGGTGGACGTACTTCTTGGAATGCATTTATGTAGCAAATAGTTGACTCTCCTCCCATGGATTGCAAAGGTGGGTCCATTGTCTTCTGAGCAGAGATTATTGCAGGCCGATCCTAGCTAACTATAAAACAAATGGATGAGGCATTTGACCCCTGGGGTTCCCTAACTCCAATGATTCTCCTCCCCTATATCAAATTTGTTTGGGGACTCTTAAAGAGATCATCATTACCTCAAATACAAAGGGTGATTTCATTTGCTATGTCTTGGGAATATAGCTCATACAGACCATCAAAATAAAATAAAAGTCTGTTAAATGAAACACCATTTAAGGAATAGAGGAGATGGATGGAATGCCACGAAAATGACTTAAGCAATATTCATTTGTATACTGAGAAGTGGAAACATATGGAAAGGTTTTTTTTGGGCAACAATAGGCTCTTAAATAACACTACACATTTATAACAACTGCCTGTTGATGAGGAGCTAGAAAGAGATTCTCCAATTACAGTGGATCAGAGCCCAGTGGACACTGTTCCCCAAAATAATAGCCTCCCATTGAGACCTACTTACAATACTTTTTAAAAAGTATCTATACAATTTCATGCACCTAAAATACAGTAAAATCTCACATAAGGACTATCGGAGCTTGAGGGGTTATTAGCCTATATGCCAACAGGAAAGGATATTTCTTTTAAATTCTCCAGATAAAGACCCACCATGTCCTTATATCATAATTCAACTTTTAATGTGAGTGAGAGTAAAGGGGACCTAAAATAAAGTAAAAGGCATTCAGTGGGGTCTCAGTTGTAATTGTAAAAGACAGACTATCAGTGAGTTGATTAAATTGTGCCTGGACTCAGTTTCCTCTCTAGGAAAAAAAGATCCTTCAGTTCCTCTTACATCACTCAAAATTAGGGGACCCACTGAAATGTGAAAATGGTGAAGTGTGGAATTAAATAAACACACAGAGTTTCCAATATTAATGGTGGTCATGTTGGTATATGAGTCTGGGGTTTATTTTTCTCTTTTTTCCATGAAATTTGTAATGCCCTCAATTACTTTTATTTAATGAGAGAAGTGATCATTTAAAAAAAGAGAGAGAAGCAGATGTGAGCTTTAAGAACTCAATCTGTGATGTCTGAGCTAGACTCCCTTGGGGGTAGAAAAATATTCCAACCCATGACATCACAGCCCAAATGAGGAGGTGTGAGTGGTTGGTCACACAGGGACACAGTGGTTCTCTGCTATGGCCACCTCTACTTAGGCCAGCACAGAGCACCACCTTCACTTCTGTGGCCCAGGTCTTCCAGGACACTGATTGACAAGGTCATCGTCATTAAAAATCATTCCCTGGTCTTCTTCTGATTCTGTTTGCCTCGTGATTCCCCAAGGTTTTTGGACTCAGAGCTTTGGTATGAAATTCAATCTTCATTAGTTCATAATTTTTTTCTTTACCCAGTGACAGAATATGATGAGGTAATGTTTTCTGGCAGGCTGCCCCTAGATTTGAACCCTTAAAAGTGAAAAACATTGCAAGTTTAAAAAGCCAGTGTCCAGTATTCTTTCACTGGTCTTGAGTGGACAGGGATGTTTCCCCAGGTGTTAATGCCAGAGTGACAAAGCCATCATTGTCCCCATCTTTCCCCACTGCAAAAGTATAGCCAGTCATTCTCTATAACAGTAATAATGAAGTCTAGTAATGAACAAACAACCCAAGAAAACTGACTTTCCCCCCAGAGACTATTTAGTAGGCTACTCTAATATCAGTCAGAACAAGAGCAGGTCATCCCGGGGTGGAGAGAGACCTGCACTTCGCTGGACGAGGAGGATGGGAGTGAAGAGTGGAAAGCCACTGGAGGAGGACACGGCCTTATCTAGGTTTCTCCAGCCTTGAGCAGAATGATCTCAGGGACTCAGTCCCAGATATCAAGGTAATAAGATTTTCAAAGGATTCTCTCCTCATTCACAAGAAGGGATGTGTTCTGAAGCAGTGGGACTCTGATAAGTGTGGCCTGCAAACCACTGTCACATGGCCCAGAACCTTCTCTGAGGTTTTATTTTGCATAAATCGAAGTTTAAGAATCACTGTATGAAAGCTGCTCCTTTTTGTGGTTGCTAGTATACTTGCAGTTGTAAAAGGGAAATGGCATCTTTTTGTCTATTTAAAGAATGCATACATTTGTGATTTGCCTTCAGAGAAAGCCCCTTCCCTATCATCATGTGCCACACTTTGGGAGCCCCTGCAGCTCCCAGAGAAGCGTGGAAAGGCTGTCTTGCAGTCCAGAACAGCTCTTAGCTGGCATCAGGTCACCTCTACTCGGAAGGCTCCTGGGGACCTGTGCTGGTGGGAAGATGATTGATGGCTTGAGACCACTTGCAGGGTGCATGGACAGGGAGGAAAGTTGCACAGACAACAGCGACTTGGTGACCAGCAACTTGGACTCTGGCAGACTGGAGGAAGGCCCATGCCTTGTTCAACCAGCTCCATCAACCAGCGCCATCGATTCTTAGATGATATTAGAAGCACCCTCCCATGTCACTGGCGCCCCAATCCTGCCTGTGACTCTTCAGCTGCATCTGGCTGATTCCTCTTTCAGAATCTCCAGTTTCCATTCCCATTCTTTTGTCTCTTTAGTTTGGTAAGTTTTCCCTCCTACTAATTTACCAACCTGGAGAGGTGAAAGTTCTGAGTTTTCTCACTTCACTGTTACACGCTAGGACTAGAGGGAAGCCATTGTTGGAAGGACCGCACTGGCTGCATGTAAAGTAACTCCAGATTGTCCTTTTTAGCTTCAGGCTGATCCGCACCAGGAGGTCATTGTTGAGACTCAATTCAAACAAGGGCCAACATTTTGGGAAACGCTGCCATCATCATCATCATCAAAATGACCAAAAAGTGTTTTAATTTTTTAGAAGGTTTGCCTAAAGTGAAAAAAAATGTTTTCCTTGTGTGCTGGATCTTTTAAGTCAGAATAATCAAACAAAGGTGATAAAGAAAGAGTATCTGAAAATCACGCGAGACCCTGCCTAGGGAAATGAATATGAATTGTCTACAGGAGGAAATGGAAACTATAGTATTACAGATCATTTGTTTAATCTCAAATGTGGATGTATACCCAGTTTCAGTTAGACACTGGGTTACTCAACTTGGGGGATTTTCTTTTTATTCCTGTCCAAGATATTGCCCTTTTTGTCAGGTTGTATATGATAATTATTTCAGAAGCTCAAATAAGAAAATGTTTACATCACCAACAACCTCCTTGAAAGCAGTAGGTTGAAATCATGGTTGGTTTTCATTGGCTCAGACTGTGTCAGCACATCTGAAAATGGGCTGAAGGGATTCAGACAATGCCCAGCCTCCGGTCCAGACTGCAGCTCTGCATGTAATCGTCTGTTCGCGCCAAGAGGGGAAGTGCTGTGTCCCTTTGCTCCTCTTGAGCTCCACCACCTTTCCCCCCACTAATCCTCCCTCTCCTGCCTCCAAATCCCCGCCTAGGCCAGGAAATGCCCTACTTCACAGTTTTAGAAAACGGGGCCTTGCATCCCATTCTTCTAGAAAGTGCCTGCCATGCCCCACTGTTAGCTCAGGCACTGTCTTCACGACAAAATATAAGATCGTCAGCCGGCCTGGCACAAGCCTGCCCAGCATCGTCAGCTGCGTGCATCTTTTGGTTCAGATCATGCCCTGCCTTCCCAGAGCACATTAATCTGACAGCTTTGCAACATCGTCTTCCTCTGGAAATGACACAAGGGGCAGAGGAGTTCAACCCCACTCCCTTTTATGAAAGTATTCCTAAAATAATAAAAAATACTTTGTGATGAGTCCACATTATACCATGTGACTGGTGGATGACCTGAAATCTCCTTAGAGATTAAAGCGGTCTTTCTTGGGCTCCTTGCACAAATTTGGGAAGGGGAGCCTAGGTCCACGGATGCATGAACCCATCTCTGGTGCCGGCTTCCTTCCTTTTCCTGTGATTCTCCCGGCACAGTGCGTTAGCCCCTGTGCTGACCTCCCTGTTGGCACTCACATCCCTTCTCTTCTGGGCTTGGCTGCACACTTTTATCCTTTCGCCTCCCTCATTCCCATCAAAACTTGTCCTTCCTGTGTCGTTTCTTCAGACCACCATCACTCCCAAATTTAAGTCCTGAATTCCCTTTCCCTGGCCTCAAAATGATGGATAATTACATTGACAAACCCACATGTTGCTGGGTGCCAATGTCAAGGGATCTTCCCTCCTGGGTAACATTCTGGCATTTTAAGAGGGATCTCCTTGAGATGCCCACAGAGGACCCCTCGTGTTGAGAATATCAGACCCAGTGGTAGGCTGGGCATGCCGGGGGTGTTGGGGGTAGGAAAGGGAGGTGTCGAGGCAAAGAAGTTTTAGAGTCCTTCTCAGCTCACTCCCAGAGGCGTTAACGTCATGGAGGAGGAGAAGCAAAGGAGGTGGGCTGGTGGGGAGAGTTCAGATGAGAAAGGATAACACATTAAGAGAAATTTACTGTGCAGCCTCCCCTGCTCTGCAGCGTGGTTCTTAAACTCCTTCAGAGAGCTTATTTATTGAACACCTAGCAAGTGCCTGATGCTATTCTAGAAGCTTCTCTTAGACCAAATGATATGACAAAAATCCCTGCCCACAAAGAAAGAAGTCTGGAAAACATAGAAAGACCAGGTGGAAACTGTGCTGGCCAGAAGGAGGAGTGTTGCTGGGGCTACCAAGCTTTGTGCACACCCATCATCTTGCCACCGCACAGCTAATGCTTCCAGGGAAGCAGAGTGGACGAGCTGCTCAGAGCTGTGGTGTGTCCCCACACTGCCCCACAGTTGCATTCCTCTGCCTGATTCCCAGCCACTTCTCAGCTGCAAGAATCCTCTTCTTCAGTGAACAGGGAGTTGGTGGCTATGGTGTGAACACCCGCTGCAGGGCTTCAGAGACTGAACAAAGACTGCTCTTACTAAGCGTGAGGTCACCTTTCTTTTCTCTGGACTGTCTGCATTCACAGGGTTTATTTGGGTTCTCTGCCTGAATTCACTCTGCAGCTGAACTCTGTGAGCAGGCCTGGGACCCAACGGGGAGAGGCCCCTCCAGGTGTCCTCGTGTGTAATGCATGGAGGCCAGAGAAACACCAAGGGACATGACTCAGAGGCTGCAGCACTGAGGGGAAAACACACCAGCTCCAGAGTCAGACCGACCTAGGTTTGAATCCTGACCCTGCCATTTCCTATTTGGCCCTGGAAAAGGGTCTTGACCTTTAAGAGCCTCTGTTTCTTTATCACTGAAATGGAGGTAATAATAGCTACCTTGAATGTTGTGGTAAGGTTTGAGGCTAACGTATGTAGGGCTTGGATAAATCATGGCTATTGTAACGATGACCACCCTGTGCCTATTAGATGCACTTGTAAGCTTGTTCCCAGGATACAAATAGGATCATAATGTTCACAGGGCTTAGGTGGCATTTGACAAATGTTTCATGTTCTTAGGAAGCAGGGTCTGCCTCTTCATTCCTTTATTTTACATATACTTTGGCAGACCCTCTGTGCACCAGACCTGGGTGGCGAAGGAAATACAGTGGTCAACAAACAGCTTGCAGTATAGTGGCCGAGAGACAAATAAACAAATAGGTAATGAAGAGGAAAAGCACAGGAAACCATGAAAGAGATTGCCATGTGGGCCTACCTGAGAGTGGGTGGGGCAGGGAAAGCCTCTTTCAGGAAGCAACTAAGCTGAGAAAGGAGGTGTGAGCAGAATTTAGCCAAGCACGTTCCAGGCAGAACACAAAGGCCGTGCAGCACAGACGACCATGGATTTGAAAGGAAGCTGTGGGTGGGGAGGAAGGGGGAGCTCAGCCGGAGGTGAGGCTGGTAATCCAGGGGATTTGGGGCCACATCAGTATTTGGGATCCCAGCAGTGAGATGGATTGGAAAGGGGGCGAGGTCTCAGAGAAACTATGTAGGAGACTGAAGACAAAGGCATATTGGACAGGCTGAAGGAGGAGGATCTTTGCCTTTTGCTCATGTCCAGCGTGGACCAGAGTCCCTGGGAAATCTCTCCTTCCTCACACTCCTTGGAAAGAATTTGGTGTTGTGTATAAAGGCAGCACTTTGGAGGCCTTCCCATCCATTCCTCCTGTTGAGTCAGGAAGTGCAGGCTCTCTGTACATCGTCCTGTTCCCTGCGTCCAGGCAGCCTCCTGGCCCCAAGCTCAGACCTTCCACATCAAGTGAGCAGGAAGAAGGCTTTTTCCCATGCGGCAGCTTACAGTCCCTGCCTGCCCCTGCCGGCCCGGCAGACAGAGTCACTTCCACAGCACCACCTCACTGGGTTAGCTTTGAATTGAAGTAGGGGAAGAGGGGGCACACGGCAAAGCTAACAAAAAGCCTGACTTGTCCAGTTTTCAGGGGCAGCCCTATTCCAGCCAGCTAAATGTGACCACCTGACCTAACCCAATCCCCACCCCGGGGAGGAGGGCCTGGGGAAAGGCCGGTCAGCTGGGGGGCCACATGGAGCAGGTCACGAAGCCAAGGGGCACAAAGGCCAAGCTAGTTCCGAGGGTCTCATCAATCCGTAGGAATGGGGGAGCCTGGGGGCCAAAACAGTGCTCGAGAAGAAGCAGCGCTGGAAGCCGGAGCAGCAGCACAACCAGTGGGGGGGGGGGCCGAGAAGAATTCTGGAGCTGGGCCCGCACAGGCCCCTGGGCTCTCTCTGTGCTGCCCCGGGAAGGGCTTGTGCAGCCAGGAAGGACCATGTAAATAGAAAGGAAACAAGTGATGGTGCTCATGGTCTCACCACATGGAGGTCTCTGCGGAGTCCACGTTCCCCAAACAAGTGAGACTCACTAGTCATTAGCAACATCCTTTATTTACAGTTAAGGTGCTGAAATCTTAAATAAAGATTTACGACTTACTAAAAAATAAATCTGAACTTAGCTTTGCTATATTTTATATCCTGCCTCTTTCCAAAGGATTCTAGGATTCCTCCTACATGCTCACTAAATATCAGTCCGACAAACCATTTCTTTGCAGATCCTGTAGAACGTAAGCTCAGCCCAGCTTGGGGAGAATTATCACAAATATTTAATTAGCACAGCCTGAATTAGTGAGTTTCCTGCACCACGGGGAGGAGGCATCTTGATACTGGGTCACGGTCTTTCAGATCCAACTATACATGGTCTGGCAATTAGGAAGAGTGCTGGATCCGAGCAGGGGCCTGAAACCAGTTTTGAGGTTGGATAACCTAAATGAATGCTTTTTATTCCTAAATGAATCCCAGACTTTGAAGCACTGTAAATGCTCCATGTCTGTGTCTGGCCGATCACAAACACCAGCCATGGACTTGCAGGGCTCTCACTACTTTCTTTGGTTTCGATCTGAGAAGCACTCTGACGAGATCACAGTAGCCTTTGCCTGAAAAGCAGGCGAGTCTAGGAAAAATTAGGAGGCCACCCAGAGCCAGCTGGGTAGGGATCAGCCTGTGCAAATTTGGAGTGTGCAGCCCACTTCACGGTCAAAATTTAAGAGGCCACCCAGAGGCCAGCCTGCTCCCAGAAGATCACCACAATAGCCTCTCACAACACCCCAAGCGTTGTACTGGGGCAACCTTTAGGACAACACACTGTCTTCAGAGGTCCGCTAAAGGAGCTATATTATTTAGGTTACAGGTTCAGCTGATCTACCAAATCCCAAAAAGGCTTAAACAGGGTAGAACTTTTTTTCTCACATGTAAACCCTCTGGGGACAAGCCCTTCAGGGTCAAATGCTGGCTCCAGCTGTTAGGGGCCCAGGCTCCTCTGTCTCGTTTCTCCACCATCCCTAGAGTGTGGTTCTCATTCACATAGTCCAAAAAAGGAAATGGCAGGGGGAGGAAGCCCCTTCCTCCTAAGGCACCACCTAGAATTTGTACACATCACTTCTGGTCACTTCCAACAGGCCTGAATAGAGGTTACACGGCCACATTTCAATGCAAAGGAGGCCAGACCCATCGGCAAGGTCATGTACCACACTAGGTCAGCCTTCAGGCATCATTTACGGCCTCTTTAGGCAAGAGAGGCTGGGAAATGCAGTCATTACTAGATGGGCATGTGCCCAATGAAACTGAAGGGTTCTACTACTGAAGGAAGAAAGTAACAATGGATATGGGAAACAATTAGCCATCTCTGCCACAGTATATATTTGTGTCCAAGGAAATGAAAGCACACTATTAAGGAATAAATTTTTCTAGTGGACCCAGCTCATGAATCGGTTAGAGATTTGTCCCATGGAAAGCCTAGAGAAGAAAGACTGAAAAAGAGAGGACCTTGGGGTGAGCAAGTTGTGACTGGCAGGGAGACTAGGGATCGGGGGTCCTTCTCCGGGAAGGGCAGCTGGAGGGCACAGAAATTCCGAGGAAGGAAGAACTGGAGACGTGGAAAGCTGGAAGAGAACGGTGGGAGCCGGGAAGTACTGAGAGCCAAAGCAGAGTCTCAAATGTATAATATTCCTGGTGGCCAACTCTGTTCAGCAGGTGCACTTCATGATCCATTCAGCCTGAGATTCGCTCCCATCTAAAAGCACACGTCGCTCAGAAGAAAGGGTTTAAATCTCTGCTCCATCATTTACTTGCAGAGCGACACAGATTACTTAGCCTTTCTGAGCCTGTTCCACCCTTTGGAGCCAGGGTTATAACATTAACCAACAGTGCTGTCAGGAGGACAGGATGAGACGATGTATATCAAACAACTAGAGGCAAGCCTGGCACCATGCAGTGCCCAGTGAACGACAGATGTGACCTGCATGAAACTTTTCACCTCATAACAAGCAAGAGGCCCCTCAAATAGGGAGCTTAGCCATTATGACAGGATCATGGATATGAAAATGGTCCCTGTGAGAGATGCTGAGAACCTGAGGGACACATACGAATTCAGGATGCCACTCACGGGCAACAATATAGTGACCATAAAAGCAAAACTATTCTCTTTTTTTAATTAAGTCCCTCCATTTGGGGGAAAGCACTTTGACAGCGATGAGCATGGGAAAAGAACTCATCCAAAAGATGGCATTCCTCACATTATAGCAAGGAAGAAAACAAACCTTCATCCATGAACTTGTACAGATGGAACAGGATGAGGTTGGAGCTATGCGCTGGACGAATAAGTAATTCCATGATTTTACATTTTCACATCCAAGCTAAATAACGCTCTTGGCCAAGCAATCCCAGTCAGTTTATCTTCTGGCACCAAATTTTTAAGGCAAATACCTCAACATAAATAAAATAAGTAATAGAAAGACTAAATTAATGGTTGTTCTAAGTACTCAGTCATTTAATTAGGGACATGGACAAGGACAGGAAAAATATTCTCAAGATTGTTAACTGAGAGAGACAGAAGGGGAGAGGCAAAAAAATCTCAATAAAATTAGTTCTTCCTGGGTCTGCCTTCCATTCACTCAGCATGACCATGCCACGGTGTTGTTTTAAATCTTAGACAAGGGCACTGAAGCAACATTATTCCTGAGACCCATCCAAAATGTCAATTAAAACCAGACTCTTTGGAGAGGCAGTTGCTGCCCTGCTTAGCAGGGTCCGTGGAGCAAGCCCTGGATCTGACGCCACCGACGTTGGGAGGATGGTCAGTACCAATGGCTGGTTTTTAGAAAAGCAAAGCTAAGAAACAATATTTGGAGTGGCTTCACTGGGTCAGCACCACTTGCTTCCTCTTGAACCAACAAACTTTTTCAACTCATTCCACCCCTATAGTGTACTGTCTGTGTTCTCTCTCCAGAGGTCCTTGTTTCGCCGAATTTCTAGAGCCCATCCCCACTAACAGCACTCTGGCCACCTCATCATTTTTCCTGCACCTCCTTTCTCCAATTCTGTTTTGTCTGACCTGAAAGTCTTTAAGAATATTTTAATAAATCTTTAATAAGTCTTTCAAAACATTTTAATAAATACCTTTACAGAGAGGAAACACAGTAAGACAAGGAAACGCTGTCAGGACTAGACAGGTGCAGACAGAACTGGCCATGGCTTTACCTGAGGTTGAGACTTAAAAAGGGCATTGAAGGGTCAGATGGTGAAGTTTCATTTGTAAAACAATTCCTTACATCACTATGTGCATTTCCATCTTTGTGGCTGCAATGGCATATTATCCTTCCTCAGAGACCATCAGAGTAAGTCCTTCTCTCCTTAGACTTACTAATTCATTTGTATGACAAGTAATTAATTGTAACCTTAACATAGTGTCTTGCCAATGGGTTTTAGCCCCAGGCAAGTTCGCTATGGATTCAATGTGACCAAAGAAATTGACAGCAAAACGTTCTTTGGGGTGAAAAGGGTTTATTACCCGGCTTGTTCTCCCAGCGGTAGATCGAGCACTAGCGTCTCTGCCTCTGCCCAGAGCACTGGGCCGAGTTCTCTATATAGCACAGTAATAGCTTATTGTCTATGGGTGTGGAAGCAGTAGCCCAGCAACAGGCCAGTTACATCATCAGGTGGTTTAAGTTCAGTGAGGATCCTGGCCGTAGGAACCCCAACTTCCCCACACATAGGTTAGATATGGCACATAGCAGCCTTTTGTGTTACCCTAAGACAGTTTATTCCTCCCCATTTTGGTGACAAGTGTTTCCTTATCTTACTGTGTCACCTCTATGTCAAGGTATTTATTAAAATATTTCTAAAGACTTTCAGGTCAGAATGGCAATTTGAGCATACAGGTTTCACTTGACTGAAGAATCAGGAGAGGCTTTTCAGCCTTGCGCCACCCCCTGGCAGCAGGGGAGCAGGTGATAGGATGTCTCAGGCCCCGCTCTCACGACATAGTTCACACAAGTGTACAAACAGGTAAAACCTTTTCAGTATTTCAACATCAACCCCATTCCTCTCCCAGTTCAGCCTTGTGTCTGTACCATAGCAGCTTACATTTCACAGTGAAGCAGGCAGGGTGCTATCAAGAGAACAGAAAGGGAAATGTGTGGTGGTTGCCTTTGGGGTTGTATCCTTCTCTCATCCAGTGATCTTTCTTTATCCTGGGGCCCTTGGGTTCTAGCAATGTGGAGTCCTAGCCAGTCAGGCAGTGAGCGGAGCACAGAGCTGGATCCTTACCAGCATCTTCGGGAAAGGTGCCAAGTTCAGAGTCCAAAAAAGGGGGGGAAACCCACAACTCCTACACTCAGCTCCACAAGCCAGGAGTGACCCTACTAGGCAAAGAGATGAGTTGCTACTCATTTCAGTATTGTTCCATAACAAACCACTCTAAAATATAGTGGCTTAAAACAACAGTCTGCTGTTTTCTCTCACATCTGTGGGTTGACCAGGCTCAGCTGTGTAATTCTCACTTGGGATCTCTGCTGAAGCTGCCGTCAGATAGTGGCAAGGGCTGAGTCATCAGAATGTTGATCGGGGTCGATGTCCAAGAAGGCTTCTTCCCTGTCTGTCCTTAGCGCTCCTCCGCTGGGCCCCCTGTACAGTACAGTAGCCTGGACTGCTTTCGTGGAGACTCAGGGCACCAAAAGCAGGAAGCAGGAACTTCCAGGCCCTCATATTCCATTGTTCAAAATTGTTACAAGCCAATCCAGATTCAAGGGTGTGGAGGAATAGACTCCTCCTCGCTGTGGGGGGAGGGGTCCGTGCACCCAGGAGAGAAGGAAGTGATGGCAGCCATCTTTGCAGGCAAGCTACCACCTAGCAAGAAGAGATTTTGCTGGAACAGAAGAAATTCTCTCTCTGTAGACTGTTCTAAGAGGAGCTTCCTCCACCCCCCTGCTACTCTTGGGTGGCCCAATGACTAAGGCAGCAAAGTAATATTTGAGCAACTATAATTATTTAAAATATTGATGGGGGTCAGTTAATAAAGCCACATCACCCTTAGACTTCAATAGAGGAAGCAGATAAACAAGTACAAGATACAGAAGTTTTAACTATGCTAATCAAAAAACGATTAATAGATATTTAACAGCTCACCTATCAAATAATGAATTCATATTATTTTTTTAATTTGTAGAATTGACTATAACTTAGGCAACAAAGAAAACCTGAAAAAACAGAGAAAGTATAACTTTTATAGGCCACATTTTCCCACCACACCACAAAAAAAAATTTTTTTAAGGCTAAAAGTTAGCAATAAGGGATTAAATGGTTTTTTTCCTAAAAAAGTGCTTAGATGGTTTAGAACACTCTTATAAATTACTGTTGAGTTTAAAAGGAAAGCAAAACTACAATTACTGGGATTCTAGAAAATAATGACAACTGGAGCACCACAATAAAAACTTACTGGATTTGGAAAAAATGTAGCCTTAAATTTTTTCATTATTAAACCAGAAAAAGAAAAACAGGAAAATAAATGAGCTAAGCATTCAGTTAAAACTTAGAAAAAAATATGAGACAAATCTACAAAAGTCAGAAACAAAGAGTCTATGAATATAAGAAAAATGTAATGAAAACAAAGAACTGAGAAGTCTTTAAGTTTTTCTTTAGAAATAGCAGTATCATTGACAAATGTTCGCTTTTTACGTGTATTTCTTTTTTACTGCAGATAGTTGATATACAGTATTAAGGTGTACAACATAATGATTCAACAATTATACATATTACAAAATGCCCACCACAGTAAGTGTAGTTACCATCTGTCACCATACAAAGTTATTACAGTATTATTGACTATATTCCCTATGCTGTACTTTTCATCAATTATTTATTTTATAATTGAAAGTTTGTACCTCTGTCCCCTTCACCTATTTCTCCTGTCCCCTCATCCCCTCCTCTATAGTAATCACCAGTTTGTTCTCTATATTTATGAGTCCTTTCTGTTTTGTTTGTTCATTTGTTTTATTCTTTATATTCCACATATATGTAAACTTACATGGTATTTGTCTTTCTCTGACTTATTTCACTTAGTGTAATGCCCTCTAAGTCCATTCATGTTGTTACAAATGTCAAGATTTCATTCTTTTTAATGGCTGAGTAATATTCCACTGTATATATGTACCACACCTCCTTTATCCATTCCTCTGTCCATGGACACTTAGGTTGTTTCCATATCTTGGCTATTGTAAATAATGCTGCAATAAACATAGGGGTGCATAACTTTTTGAATTAGTATTATTTATCTTTTTGATACTAGCCATTCTGACTGGTATAGGGTGATATCTTATTGACAAATCTTTGAAAGTCAAAAAAATGTTATACATTACATACATGTAAATATGTATAATATTAATAATGACTAAAGAGATATCACCACAAATAAATTTATTTACCTTAAGAATTTCCTGTGTGCAAAGTGTAAATCAATGCAAATACTTAAAAAATCTCAATCAAATAAATGATTTTCGAAGAAAGGATAAATTATAGAAATGGACTCCAGAAAAGGTACAAAACCTGAATAGGCCAATACCTGTGGCAAAAACTTTTAAAGTCATCAAAGAACTGTCCTCTAGGAAAACAGCATGCCTGGAATGATTTTGAGAGAATTTTCTCATGCTTTTAATGAACAAATCATCCTTATGCTATTCCAGAAATATAGAATATATTAAAAGTTGAAAATCTTCCCAGTTTCTTTTGTAAAGTTAACATAATCTTGATGACAAAAATAGCACACAGCAAAGGAAAAATGACCAATCTCACATATGAAATTGGATGCAAAAATCGAAAATCAAAGATTGACAGCTGATTCTAGAACTTCTCAGAAGTTTATTTTGAAATGATAGGAGAATCAGAAGTTAGATGGACTTTTAATGCTCTATAAGGAATTTAAGAACTGCATTTGGTACTTCCATGTGATAGAAGACTATGCAACCATTAAAAATAATATTGAAAATTGCAGGGGAGAAATGGTCACAGCATTTTTTTTAATGTATACAGAATGACCCCATTTTTGTAAATATATGCACCAGTGTGTGTGTGATCTGAAAGGATATGCACATGTTAACTCCCAGTTATAACTTAAAATTCTTCTGTCCTCTTCTTCTTCCTCCTTCCTTTTTGCATTTTCCAAGTTTTCCACAAAGAAAATGTAGAACTTTGTAATCAGTTGAAAGGGGGGGTTTTAATCCTTAAACAAGTCTTATCTCAGTAGTAATTCTTCACAAACCCTGTATTTACATGCGTCCCACTAAAGATGTGCCATTTTTATTTCTACCCTTTCATTATTCTAGCTTCTGCTTGTTACCAAATATTCCCTTCTTGCTTTCATCTTACCCTCAGTTCTGGGATCCAAAGAAGTTGTTGTGGGGAGCAGGCCAGCACGTCTGTCAGCAAAATGAATCAAACAACTGAAAGAATTGGCCTGGGATCCTTTTGCATGAACAGCTCATGAAAGGCCAGCTACTACGTGAGAGTTATAGACAAGGCAAACCTGAGGTGGAGGAAAGGCAGGCAAGGAGGATTCTGGCATCACCCCTCACACACTACCTCCCCTTTGCCCACGGCTCCAGCTTTAGCGATGAGGAAGGAAGGCAGGTGTCTCCGTGCAGTTTGTCCCTGGCCTGGAATTGGGCCTATGGATGAATGCTTTCAAATGAAAAGGTTGAGTATGGTGACTTCATTTCAAATGATGGGCCAAAGCAAAAGTGTAGGGTTCAAAGAAAGAGAAGAAAGCAGGCGGCAGAATGAAACACAAATGGACCAGTGGCCAGTTCGTGTTGAAGAACTTGGCTATTTTGCTGTAGGAGGTGGAGAGACATGGAAGAGTTTAAGCAGGAAGACAGCTTTGAATGTGTATCTCTGTGTATGTATATGTATATATTTATGTATATAAATATGTAAAATTTTAAATATACAGCCATATACACATCTTATGGATATACATCCACATCTGCATGTATATATGTATGTCCATACAAATTTTTATTTATATGTGTGTGTGTATATATAAATTTTATATGGAAACCAAAATATCACTGGAAAAGGGAAAGGCTGGAGGCAGGAAAACTGGTTTACTTAGTGGCCCAAGTTATAGAAGATGGACAACAGTGAGGGTGGGGTGGAATGAATGGGTATGGAACTATTAGAGATAGAATCAGGCTTGATTCTCCCTGATATAGCAGAAAATGGCCACCCCGAGTTCCCACTTCTATTCCATTCCAGAGATCAACCCTAACTGATTGCGTATAACTCTGTTGTAATTCTAAATTCCCAGAAGAGAGAATCGGATTGACCTAGCTCAGGTAAGGTGCCTACCTCTGGTCCAGTCACCTCTGGCAAAGGCCAGTGTCACAGACCCCACATATGGTTGCTGGGGTCCATTTGTTCAGGGGATCACTTGACTGCTGTCTCTCTCCACCTGTGGACTATACTCTTCATGAAGGCAGGGACTGTTTTTGGTTGCTCCACACTGTCTCCAGCACCTTAAGATGTCCAGGACATAAACTGGCACTCAAAAACCATTTGTCAAAAGGATGAAGGCGCAAATGACTTAACAAATGAAGAGAATCGTAGACAGGGTAGAAGGCACTATTAAGTCATCCAGTCCAGCCCTCTATCCATTCATTGCTCATGTATCTCATTTATCACTACAGCACCAGCTTTGGCAGGATTACATCAATTGCCTTCAATACACCAATGAGCTTTTGTGGTCTAGTCTGAGAACCAACCCCCATTTACAAGAGTGACTTAAGTGAGAAACTGTGCTCTTAATTCTAAACAACTGACTTAAAGCACACTTTCGAAACCCAATCCATTTGTAACTTGAAAAATACCCACAGCACTCCAAGCAAGACAATCAATGGGAGAACTAAGCCAGAGAAAAAAGTTGGCATACATGTTATACTTTTCCGTCTGATTATTTTTGTATTCTTCCTGTGAAATCTAATTTCCTTAAGTGACCTCTGTTCATAGGAAACTATTTGATTTAATTTGTGGGAGCCATGGCATATTTTTAACCATCTATGAAGGCCAGCTCCCTCTCCACTAAGCATGCCTGATATTCAAGCAGATGTTTTATAACACTCAGCACACATGAGCTCACCACTGGCAAGTCTTTTGCACACAATCAGCCCACAGCTCTTCTTACATCTCCCCTATCATCCCATAAACCCAAATTCAGAACCCACAGGCAAGCCTGAGTCCTTACTGTGGTAAAAAAAAAAAAGAGCAGAGGATGAAAAGTCCAATTTTGAATTTTCAATTTATCGATGTTTTAAAAATCTAATAACCAACATTGTAAAATATGCAATGCAAAGAATTAACCAAAGAAGACATGCAAACTGGCTGCCCCAAAAGAATTCAGATTAAAGTCAAGGGTTCCAAAGTAACTCAAATTTTGATGGAATCATAAAATACCATGGCTGTCATCTAGCTAGTGCAACAAACTTTATTTTATAGATGAAGAAGCTAAGGCCTGTAGAAAGTGATTTACTCCAGGATTCACAGTGAGTGCCTTAGGGGCAGAACTAGAAGTAGAACTCTGCCTCACAGCCCTAACCCACAGGGCACACCATAGCCCCATACCTCCAGTTTCCTGTCTCTGTTCTCCTTGGACCATCACTTTCCACAGTTCAAAGCTGGGAAGACACCAGAATCTTGTCAACAAGATCTTTCATCCTGACTACACCATGAATGTTTCAAAGTGTGTCACTTCCAATTTAGATTAAGGGTTTTAGTGAGGGACAATTTCCTTTGATAAGTCAACCAAAAGTAACAACAAAAAAAAACTATTTTACAGGCAACATGTAGCATCTCTAGTATGAAAATCAAGGGGAGTGCATAGGATTCTTGCTACTCTTCCCCAAGAGCCTAGAAGATGTCCAAAGAAATGATGAAGGAGTGCTAAGGAGACCTGTGCTCACAGCCATGAGTTCATGGAACTTTGATCCTCTGAGAACCTAAGTTTGCAGGGAAAAATCTGAGCTTTCTAAGAAGGCTTGCTCCACTTCAGAAACCCTCAGGGATATGAGCATTATTTGTTGAGCATAAACTTAAACTTGAACCAAGTGCTGCCCTAAAGCTCTCAAGAGAAGACCCAGGTTTTGCCTCAGAGGTGGCAACGTTTGTACTGAGAAGTACACAAGTGGCATATTAGAGTCTCTTATTGAACAAACATTTGTGGAGGGCTTAGGATGGGCCAGGCTGGACATCCTGCAGTAAAAAAGCAAGAAATTCACTGAAAGATGTAAGCAAGGACCAGATCACAAAGGGCAGCATATACCATGGGAAGTGTTTGGATTTTATTCTGAAGATGATTGGGAGCCACTGGAAGATTTTGAGCTGGGCAGTGGATTAATCAGATCCTGAGATCTTGGGAAGATCTCTTGACAGCTATGTCAAGAGCTGAAGGCTTGTGGCCAACTGCTACATTGTGTGATGTCATCTATAAGTGCTTCAAGAAACTGCCCTTTTAGTCTGCATGCGAGATCACACAGTGAAAAGAGGATAAGCGAGCAGAGCTGGTTTTCATCCCACTGCTGCCATTTACCAGCTGTATAATATTGGGCACCTGATTTAACTAAGTCTGAGCCCTCAGTCTCCTTTCTGCACAATGAAGATAATAATACTTAGCTCATAGGGTTTTATAATAAATAAAGATGATGAGCCTAGACCTTTCTAATAGCCTTCCAACACCATTAGATTCAGTCAAATCAAAGTGGCACTTCCCAGCCCAGGAGGAAAGCCACCTAGCACCTTGCTAAGCCACCACTTAGCAGGAGATGTTGCATTTTCTTCTTAGAATTTAACCAGAGTGTTTTGTTGCTAATGTGTGAAAATAATTGGCATTCACACTTTGTGAATGAGCAAGCCGAGGTAAACTGAGGTCAAAGCCTAATCTTGGATCTGAATCAAACCCCCCAAAAGCAATACTGCAAAGAATTAAACTAGGTTACAAAGACCAGTGTACGAACGGCGAGCTCCGGTTGCCTTAGCAACCTTTTAAGCAAACACGGGTGCAGATTTGCTGGCTCATAGGACACTGAGAACATCTGGCCTTCCTATTATCCTCTCACAAGCAAAAAATGATGTCGTGTAAACTGATCTTTAGGCCAATTATATGGTCTAAGTGTCACAGTGTTTGTGTTGGCTCCTCTGGCTCCAGGTTTTAAGAATTTAATTTGTAGCCACACCCCTCCCTGAAGTCCTAATTCCATCTCACTGTAACTGATCCCAGGGATTCGTTTATGCCGAGTCTGCACTTTTTTTCAGAACAATAAGCACGTGTAAATGTATCACCAGTCAACTGTGTGCAAAGCCACGTGGGAGGTCCTGTAAGAGTAAGTTACAGGAGTTACCTAGCAAGGGGAGGAGTGCGGAGGGTGCATGGGTGAGCCGGCGCTGGAGGCTGCTCCGGTCACATGCACAGTGCCACAGTTTTTTTCCCTATATGCCAGATTTATTATAGAAGCCAGGTGTGGAGAGTAGAGGCTCTAGCCTGCAGCTCACTTAGAAAGCACTAGACTAGGAATCAGAAAACCTGCTGCCACCTCCAGCTCGCTTTTCTATCCTAGACAAGGTCATTATTGTGTCTGAGCTTCTGTTTCCCCATCTAGACTGAACTTCATTTACCGGACACCGTGTGCCAGGCACTGTTCCAAGGCTGTCACCAACACTGATTAAGCTACTCCTCAGTGACTGTAAGGGGCAGGGGGTATTATCATCCCCACTCCACATCATGCAGTGGGGGCGTGGCAGAGGCCAGGAGCTGGCCCCTCCCCTCTGGCTGCTTAGTGAGAGCTCTGGGCTGCCGCGCTCGGCTCTAAGGCACTAGGGTTTACAGGGCCACCGCCCAGTGCTCTGGAACAGGAGACTGTGGGCACACCCCTGGCCGTTACTGACCATAGGAAGGGAGCTCCTTGCCTCTCCCCCACCCCATCCTTCAGCTGCTATGACCAAAAAGCCATGAAATCAGCTGAGGGGCTGACCAAAGGTGGTCTTTCTCCCACCTCCGACCCCCACAGCCCCATTTCACTCCATCTTCAGTTGACAGATGTGAGAGATCGTCTTTAATTCCGTGGATCCTTTCAGACCTTTTTGAAGACATCTGGGGATCCTAACCTGGGTTATAAGCAGAAATACTGGTAGAAGAAAGCTGGGAGCTCCTGATTTGTCTCTGGTAAAAAAAATATTGGAGTTACAGTTGTGAGAAACGAGTAAATGGGCCTCTGGATTAAGACCCCCAGCGCACCATCAGGGTCCCTGAAGGGAGGAAGCAGTAGGATGGCCAGGCCTGTAAGAATCCCAGAGCCACGGAGGGACTCGACCCCAGGCACCGGCAGCTCCTTCCTCAGGATCAGGATTTCCCTTCATCCTTACAGGAAATGAATCTCTCGTATCTCTTGGTCTGATTTAGCATGTCTAGGAATGAAGGGTGGAATATGTAGTACAGTAAATCCCAACTCTGAGTTGTCCATTACAGGAATTTATCGCAGATGGTAATCATTAGGACTTTAACATTCTTGAAGAAAAGAGCTTTATCCAGAATTATAAATGAACTGTAGCCAAGTTTTAGATTTATAAAGCTATGTTAAAAAACAAAGTTCAACTGAGTAAAATTTAAAGATCTTACTAGCTTTATTCAACATTCATGAATCGGACAGCATCACCTCTTGCAAATAGCAAGGAGCTCCAAAGAGCTAAACAGAATGGGAGACTTTTATAGACGGAAGGATCAACGACAAGGAAAGAGAAGACCACCATGTCTTTCTTTGCGGGACGCAAGGGGTCTGTCAGGCAGATTACCTCACTACTGCTCACCGGGAAATCCCAGACTGAATGGCTTTAAGATGACATTCCCCGGGGAAGCTGAAACTGCAATTAGGTCAGGTATTAGGTCTTGGTTTACTGACCCAGGGCTTAGCACAAGTGACTCCGTTTGGGGCCTGATGTCTCTTTTTTTAAACACTTGTGAAAGAGGGCTGCCTTTTATAGTACTGGGACAACTGGGAATTTATACTACTGAGTTACAAAATCAGCACATGGAAGCTTGACCTTGAACTGGGAGTTCTGGGCAATGCAATGAGATGGTGGTAATTCATTCCTGCAGCTGGTGGACCCCCAGTCAGAACTGAATAAGGCTAGGCCCTGGTTTAAACTCATGAAATGCAAGCTCAGAGAAAATGAGGTGCTGACATCTAAATATGGCATTGTAACTCCGAAACCAACGGTGGAGCAACAAAGTACAAAACAAGGCTGCTACCTTCCAGAAGTTTCTCCTCTGGCCAGAGGGGCAAGGCGTTTGCAGATCAAACAATTATGTAGGCTTATGTGTAACTGGAGAACCCAGGGGGGGAAGCAAGCACAAAGTAGAGGCTGGAATCATCAGGGAAAGGTGTGTGGGGGAAAAGGGACTTGCCTGGTGATCTGAAGAATATGCACATGTGAGATGTGCACATGTGAGGAAAGGTTTGCCCAGCAACCCCCAATCTCCTGCAAACATACATGTGTCCCTGCTGTGACTGTCACCCCAAGCCAAGCCTCAAGTCGCACTGCTGTATCTCCCCCAGATGATTGCTCCTTAAATTCCACAGCCTCACCCTCTACATTCCCCCTCAGGCCTCTTGAAAGGCCTGGAAAGGGAAACTCTGGCCTCTCTGGACATATCCCATCTACCTGGACCGCACAGGATGACCATCCATCCTCATCCTGGAGGGTGAGCCCAGGAAAAGTCCATAGCCCAGCCCCAGTCCCGGCGTAATGCTGTGTCAGGTTAAAATGAGCAGCAGGAAGAAGGGACAGGGCAGTGTCAGACAGGAGCGCCCCTCCGCCTCCCTGGAGAGGGGTGCTGCAGGCTCCCAAGGCACACACTGGAGAGAACAGTCAGATGCGCCCACAGATGTAGGAGGTTCGGAGGGTGGCTAGGACCCCACGAGGGTGGTCAGCAGCCTGCCCAGGCAAGGTGGGAGGGTCCCTGGGGAAGAGTGAAGGGGGCAGATGCAGCAGGAGAGCCCTTGCAGAGCCCCGCACTGGGGGGCAGGCTCCTGAGTGTCTACTGAGACTAGAGGTAGCTGATGGGGAACAGGGAGGGGGTGGCACTGTGATTCAGGGGAGCAGAGGGGGAGATGCCACAGGGAAGAGAGCTTAGACATTCTGCACTTTCTAGAGGCTGCTGTAGGGGTTCCAGGTGTCTGCTCTCCATTATCCAGTCAGTCCCCAGGAAGGGTAGGAGAAAAGCATAATTCAGGATAGATGTCTACTTCATAATAAAATGTCCCTAGGCTATATTTCATAAGAGCCGAAGGGTGCCTGGGCAGGCACAACACCACCTGGCAAAGAGGGGACGCCGCAGCCAGGGCGAGGACATGATACACTGTTCAGGCCGGAGCTCGGGGGAAGGAGGGGGCCTGGAGACAGAAACTGTGCCCACCGCTGTCTTGTTCACATCAGCAGGGGGCGCCGCCTCCTTAACTCACTACCTTGCATCAGCGGCTGAGGGGGGCAAAAGGAGGTTGGGGGGGCAGGTGCCTGACAGCCTCTGAGAATGTGGCCCCCGTTTGCCATATTTGTGACAACACAGATCGTAGGTGAATCCAGCACCCTTGAATTACAATGTAGGAGAAGCCCATATTGCTAACCTTCTACTGGCTCAGGGATGTGATTGAAATCACCTGAAATGTTAGCTTTCTTTATAAAACATGGGAACCTATCCTTAGATGACATTCTAGTGTAGCAGAAAGCATGGAAGTTTAGGGTCTGTATGGGTTCGAGTCAGCAACCTCGCCTCCTCCCCTAGCTGTGTGGCCTTGGGAAAGTGACTTCACCTTTCTGAGCTTCAGTTTCCTCATCTGTGACATGGAACATTTGGAAATAATACCTGCTGGCAAGGCCATTGAGGAGATTAAATTTGATGACCTCTGTACACAGCTGGACCCCATGCATCCAGCTAACATCAGTCCCCTTTTCTTCCTGCTCCTTAAAAGAAGGAGACTCCAGGAAAAATGAGTTTTAACCAATGATTTTGCAATGGTAAGCCCAAAAAAGGAAATGGGGAGCTTATTTGTTGCCAAGTTGTATTACAAGCCAGTAGAGCACTGTCATAAACATCACGTCTGTATTTCTTTCAAGGTGCCCACCACGCATCCCACCTGCCCCGCTGGAAAACCATGGTACCCATTGGCTCACATTTCCTTCTCTCTGATTCTCTTCCAGGGGCGCTGTATCAACTTCACAAGGGTCAAGAACAATCAGCCGGCCAAATACCCCCTCAACAACGCCTACCACACCACCTCCCCACCCCCGGCCCCTATTTACACCCCCCCCCCCCCTCCACGCTGCCCCCTCCCCCTCAGGCCCCACCTCCCAACAGGGCACCACCCCCCTCCCGACCTCCTCCTAGGCCTTCTGTCTAGAACCCAAAGTCCTGCTCTGGGCTCTCAGAAACTCTGGGGAGGAGGCTCCTCCGCGGTGTTAGAACAAGTCTTTCCCACTAGGGGAGACTTCTGCTTTGGAAATGAGTGGGGATAGAGTCCACTGACCTTCATACACTTTAAAAAGCAATGCCAATACACCAACAATTGTGATCAGCAGAAGAAATAGACATTTTGGAATGCCTGAAAACAATAAGGCAACCACAGTCACAATTATAGCCAGCCATCACCTCTAGAAGGTTCCAGAGACAGTGAAACTGTTGAGATGCTCTAAATGGGATTGTGTCTCATGGAGATCAATAGGAAAATCATTTCTCTGAGGGTGAAACGCAGAGTCAGATGGATAAGAAGCAATATTGCTGGGTTTCTAAATGCTGCCTTCCCTTCTCCACTCCACCTCCATCATCTCCTTGGCATAAGAACCAAGGAATCCTCTCCCCTGTGCGCCATCCAGGAAGGTGGAGAGCCTTTGTCTACAACTTTGGGAAACCTGGGGGGTCCCCGTATGGCAAAAACTCAACATCAGACAGGAATCCAAAAGTATGTTCTCCTGGGATTTGCAGAGAAGTAAAATCATATGACTTATTTTCCTTTCAAATTCTCCCAGTTTCCAAGCGAGGAAGAGAGCAAGTGTTTACTGATGGAAAAGGGTATGTTGCCATGTTGCCGTGTAAGTGAAATCAGGTGTGTGCATTGACAGCGGCGTACTGACGGGAGCATCGGACAGTTTCTAAAACTCACAGGCCCTCAGCAGCTAGAGGCGGCTGGCTCTGGCCCGACACGGTCCCCTGAACCAACAGACAGCGGCATTCTCGAAGAGCAACCTGTTAATGATTCATGCTAAAACTCGAGATTTGGCTTTGGTTTAAATCACTTAAGATATGAAGAAGTGATTGATCCCATTTTCCAGAGACAAATGTGAGTTGATCTTCCCAAAGTGGTATCACTAGGCCCTATCATGCAATTCCACTGATTTTTTCCTTTCTTGGTAGAGTTGTGCACCAGAGACTTCCAGGTAGAGCTGAGAAACAACGGTCCTGACATAATAAGGAAACTACCCCCAGTTTCTTTGATTAACCCCAGAGAAGGCATATATGTGTGGATGCAAATATATTTCTCCTTGGCTTTTCAGCGTACTCACAGGTAGCAGCTGTCAGTCCAGGGAAATGCATCAAATGAGCAACACACATGTGTTCTGCCTGACATTCCCACCAGGCCTGGCACCCACCCTACTCCTCCAGGTCTTTCTGACTCTGATGTCTTACTAAGCCTATAATCACTTTCTAAACATCAGGCTTCATCCTCCAAAGGTGAAAACAGGGGTCATGTTCAGGGCCTACTGCACCATCCTGTTCAAAACGACCTCCCCCTCCGCTTTCCACAGGCCTTAAAGTTCCTCTCCTAAACCCTCAAATCCTTTAATCTCTTCTGGAACAAAGCAGAATATAAAGTAAATATAAACTCAGTGCTTTGGGGTACATCTCCAAAGATCCTTCAAGAGCCCTTCAAACCAGCCTCCTGCTTTCACCCTACTTAGAACAGAGGCACCGGGGCCTGCCCTGCTTTCCATCAACACCAGCTCTGGTAGCACAGCAGATGTTGCTCATCAACCACTGCTCCCTGCTCCCGTGGTGCTCAACTGTTTCTCCACAGTCCTCAGATCAACTCCAAAGAGCCACCAGTCATCGGTCACAACCGAGAGAGAGATGGACCCTGTTTGCCATCCCTGCTTTAGAAAGTGGAACAGGGGTTGCCTGGGGGAATGGAAACCCCGTGGTACAAAAGGTACGGTCAGGTACAGTGAACAGATCTAGGCAGAGAGCCTGAGTGGGGGGCCCCAGGCGCTAAGTCAGCAGTGCCAGTGCCGGACTGACGCTGACCCAGGTGAACCTCAGCCAGCCCTCCTCCCAGCCTTCTCAGACAGCTGGGATCAGAGATGGTTTCCAGGACTTAGGAAAGAAAGCAACCTCCGCCCCCTGCCTCCCAACATGGCTGCATTGTCTATTTTCAGAACACTAGGCTCTTTAGTATAGACCCTCAGGCAGGAGGACCCACAGTGTCTCAAGCCACCTGTGGGGACATTGCTGGACTCCGAAAGCCGCTCCATAGGAGACGAGGTTCCCCAGGCTCACAGTGTAGAGATGTTGAGCCCACAGCACCTGTTTTGACTGCTGGCAGTACAAAACGGTCCACCCCACACCACTGCCGCATGACTCCCTGCGGCCATCAGAATGTGCAGGCCCAGAAGCTGACATTTTTGTGCGACAAGATGGCCAGCCTCAGGTGAGAGTGCCACAGGCGGGCTCCCAACCACGCATCGGTCAGAAGCCCTGTGCAGTTTCCAAGGTATTTGATGAACTTTTTGATGAAATAGGGAACTGCAGGTATGTGATGATTTTGAAAAGGATTCCCAGGTTTTAGCCTTAAAAACTGACTCATCATGTCATCCCTAGTCATTTAGAATTACAGTTGATGTCATTTAGAATTAGAGTTGATACGATTTATACTGTATGAACAAGACAGTATTTTAATAGTAGGCTAGTAACTGGTTTATAAAATCTATCAGTACTTCTACCATCCCTTGTAAGAGACAGCAGACATGATTGTGATTAGACAACTGCACAAAATTATTTTTTTCAACCCCCATGTTATTGTCCTTGTGAAGATTTTTTTTAATAAAAGCCAACTTTTTGTTGTATATATTCGTATTCCATGTGTTAGATGGAAGCATTTTCTATCCGGTGTGAATAAAAAGAACAGTTGTAGTAAATTATTATAAAGCCAATGATATTTCATGGCAGGTTATTCTACCAAGCTGTGCTTGTTGGTTTTTCCCATGACTGTATTGCTTCTATAAATGTACAAATAGTTACTGAAATGACGAGACCCTTGTTTGCACAGCATTAATAAGAACCTTGAGCTCTGTGGTCCCCTCTGTTGACGACCCAGCTCACGAACAGTTTCTGGCCTGGACCTTGGCACATACTCCAGTGAGACACAAGGTCAAAAACGGAGCTTGAGGACAAATTAATAGTCTTGCATATCTGGCTATGGGTAGCCTCATTATAAATATCACTAGTGTGGCAAGAGATGATCTTAATGTCTCACATATACTGAAGTCCAAACACTGTGTCAGATGAGGAAAATCCATCAGAGAAGTAGAAAACAATAATTGAGAAAATGATCAACAATTTCAGCCTACTGTCAAAGCAATGAAAACAATGCTGTGTAAAATGGGTTGAATTAGTTTGCAAACTATATAAAGGTATATGCAGTAAAAAGTCTGTCAATGTACACCACATGGGAATGGGTGTCCTAGCCAATTGCCTTTTCTAGTTATCTGAGCTCTACTATATTATCATACTTGGATAACCAATTTAAAAGAATTAGAATATGATTTTTAAAATACATTTAATGTTAAACTCTTCTTCTAATTCTTCTTTCTGTGATAATTCAGAAGACAGTTACGGACCTTCGGTGAGTCATTGTTATCAAAAGTCAGCTATCACTGTACCATGCTGGGCTACAACTGTACAGCGACAAACCATGGAAGTTGCTTTTTTAAAAAAAATGATAATAAATTCCTGAAATCCACTCTTTTACTGGCTGTTTCTCTTTGTTATGAAAATAAAACATAGATTATTAAAGTGCTTAACATCCTGGATGTCATTCTGCAAATTAAATTATATTTCTCAAATTATTTCGGGCCTCCGACTAAACTATTTATTGTCTTGATTGCTGTCATTTCTTTAGAGGCCCAACAATCAGAATATATTTTATATCCAGTGACAGTTTTAAAATATGAAAAGTAATTCATGCCAAATGGGAAAATAAAATAAAAAGGGAAGACAGAGAAGCACACAGAAAAAAATGTGTCATTCAGGATTGTGTCTTGCTTCCTATTACAGAAACGTGGCTGGGACTGATTTGATTCACAGAGCAAATACTGCAGGGGTTCGCAGCTGCTCAAGAAACCAGGCAGTGTTTTAGACAGTGCTATAATAAATAACCTTCCACCTATATACACCTCAAAATATTTTTGTTATTTCTGCACTTGTGATACAAACCACTTTATTCTTCTTAGCTGCTTCAATTCAGTTCCTCCACTTACATTTTTTGTAGGCAAAAGAGTATCTCTTTCTAGTTCCTGAATCTCTTTACAAGCCCTCATTAAACCATGAGTTCATCTTAATTGGAGTAAAAACATCCACAAACAAAACCATGCCACAACTTTTTCTAAGATTTCATTAGTATTCACTTTTTAATAGCATTTTGGACACATGCACACTTCTAAATGTCATCTTAATCATTAAATGGTTTTGAGATAATCAGCTAGCAATTTGGAAGGAAAAAGAAAAGTTGGAGCCCTACCTCACTCCTTACACCAAAATTGACTCCAGCTGTATTCAAGTGTAAAAAAACCAGGGCAGTACTAGAGGTGGAACATGTTTACTGTAGGGCATATTGAAGAATTTTTACATCCTACGTATTGTTCACATTACCAATCAACTTTTTTATGAAATCACTTCAGCTACCTTGGAGAGTGCTTCAATGCACTCAGGTAAATAAACAAAGGAACCATTGGTGACAGGAATAAAATCATTGGTCAAATGCTGACTGTGAACTTGAGCAGGAGAGCCGCAATTTTTCATCACAAATCCAATTTTCTGCCTCCAGATAAATCTGGGCTTCTCTGGAGTCTCCCTTAAGTATAGAATAGCCAATAAAACACTTTGTCCAGCCAAATACACTGTAAACAAGGTCAAATGTGTTTACAATTACCAAACTGAGCATAAGGCTATAGAGTTGTCATATGCAAAACAGATGGATTTCATTCTGATTACAGTTATATTGTGTTGGCTTGAACCACCACACCTATCATAACACAATCCCAAAGTTTTACCTAAAAAAATTAGAAGCCTTACAATTCCAGGGGCTGTAATTTTGGTTCCTCTTCTTTTTACTCCACATTCAAATCGTCACTTAGTTATATAGATTCTTCCTTCTCTACTTCAGCTGGGACAATTTTAATTTTTAGAATTTGAAACTGTGCGATATGTCCTTTATTTAGTTTTAGATATCATTTCACAGTGTCCTCATAAAGCCACATTAGCAGTTAACAAAATTCTGCCTAAGTCACTTGAGAGCTCAAAGCAAAGCTCTGTTAAAAGATGTTCAAGTCATTTTCACATTCAGGACTTTAGCTGGCATCTTAAGTTGAGAGTTGCTTATAAACATTAAAATGGATGCAACTCAAGAAAGACATCTTCCTTTGTGCAGTGAAGTGGTTTGCATTCTTGTAAAATATTTCTAAAGTACAGGAAATGTTGTATGTGAGTGTTTACAGCGCAGAAAATGTTTCATCTTCTTCTGAAGGAGAAGTTGTAAGACAGGAAACCTGTTGACCACCCATCACCAGCCCCTTTCAAAAACGTGCACCCCCAAGAGTAGCCATGGGAGACTTACAGCCCTCCCATGACTTTCAGGGTTTTTTTAAATACAACAACTTGGCATGCCTGTCCCTGTGAGCCCCACCCCAGCTTTGCAGGATACAGAGCCCACGTTTTTTGCCTAGTTTTATTCTTAAAATTATTTACAGGACACCTATAGATTCTGTAAGAGATCTGCTTGAAATTAATGACAATCTGCATTCCCAACCAGGCTCCTGTAGAGACACATAAATATTCCATGTGAATGCAAAGAGCAGTTTGTAGCTAAGGTGATGCAGAAGCATTCACATCCATCTGAAATGGCAGGAACTGGCTTCTCCCCAGCTGAGGTGGGTTCTAAGTGGGAAGCAGCCTCTGTCTCTTCAAGACGTCCCCAGAGGTTCAGAAAGCAGGCCCCAAAGGGAGGAAGAGAAGAGAATGGGAGATACTCAGGAAGGTGAGAGGAGCAATCCCAGGCAAGAGGAGCAAGCAGGAAGAGGGGACAACGCAGGCTGCATCCTTCTGGGCACTCCAACAACTGGAATTAAGTATAGTGCAGGTGAACTAGGGTTTGGGAGGTTAGCTCAGCTACATGGTCCATTAGGCATGGTAATAAAGTCACTAGGATGTAGCAAAGAAACTAGGGAGTGTTTAACTTCTGGCGGCAATAACTGTACCATTGGACTTGCCTTTGCTGAGAACAGTACTGACAGCTGGTGGGGCTGAGCCCAGGGAAAGTCCAGACAGACCCCACTCAATTCCTCTCGTTCCAAATGATGGTAAAGATGGTGGACCTCAAACCTCAGCTGAATAAACCCATCCTTAAGAAGAGTAATGTGGGTCCCAGTCATCTCTCCAAGAAGAGAACTTTTCTTCCTGATTCAAATAGGCATGTTAAGTATTTGCTACAAAGATTCCTTTCCAATGCCACATCTTGCCTTCTCCACTCCATGCAGAATTGGGTGTAATGAGCACCTCTTGGTTCTAACACACACACGCTGCCAGTATCTGTGTCACACCTATACAGTCTGGGTAATTTTGCTTCCTTCGTTTTGATAAGACTGAACAGACTTTCAGATTAATTTACATTTGTATCTTCTCCAATGATGTAATGGTATATAATTCCATATGCTATGGAATAAGACCTGCAGAGCTCCAGGAGAATTTGCTTCCACGTCTGACCCTTGTCAGATGACAACAAATGCTCAATCTCAGAAGGCCCTGGCCACTCGGCATGTTCCTTGCTACATCCGTTGGTTCTCGAAGCATTTTGATGTTCAGCTAAGCATTCTTGTATACACGCACACGCACACACACACACACACACACACACACACACACATCAGTATTTGCTTTTAGGAGATTCTTAAAAGATCATGATCTTTATTTAATCTTCAACCATTAGTAAAAACAAGAGATCTTGTCCCATGCTATGTGTTGGGTATAGTTTTCTTGCTTCTAATTAATAGTGACTGGTAATTGATTTTTAAAAATGTTTTTAAATTTCCTTAGCAAGTTAGGGATGGGGTAAAAAAGCTTCCTTGACCTTGTAAAGGTATCCCTCCAAAAGCCATACAAACATTATACTTAATGCTGACACATTAGGTGTATTTCCTTTAAAATAAAAACACAAGAAAGGATTCTAACCATCACTACCTTTGTTCCTAGTCAGGGCAATAACACAAATAAAATTTTAAAGTAATTTTAAGAAAAGGAAGACAATATACATGATGACCATGAGAATCAACTTGAAAATCATGAGAACTGATAAAAGAGGCCAGTGGGCTGCCCAGACACAAGATCAACATCAATGTCCATGACCAGTTAGAAAATTCTCCATTCATAATAAGAAAAACTAAATTGCAATTACTTATTTTTTAATTATATTTTAACTGTATATATATGAATAACCTAGAAATTAAACTAACAAAAAAGTGCAAAACCTATAGGAAGACAACTATAAAACTCTGATGAACTATCCTTAATAAATGGAGAGCTGTACTACATCCCTGAATGGGAAAACTTAATACTGAAAAGATGTCAGTTTCTTCACAAATAATCTACCAATCCAAATCGATGCCAATTAAAAAAACCTAGCAAGATTTTTAAGTAATTTCAAAAGTGGATTCCAAATTTTAATTAGAAAAGAAAATGGACAAATATGGCCAGTATATGGTAATACAACAGAACAATTTATTTTCAGAAACAGACCTATAAATATATGGATGTTTAGCTTATAATGGTGGCATTTCCAAGGACTAATTTTTTAATGAAGGGCTATCTCTTTGGGATAAATAAAGTGAAATTTCTGTCTCTGCTAGGTAGAAAATGAGAGTCCAGATGGAATGCACATTAGTAGCACTACCCAAGAAAGGAAAGGTTCTTAGAATCTCGCCAGTCAGACAGGTCTCAACTCCCAGGGAAAAACAATAGAAGGGCAGGAGTTGTCTTCCCTACGGTCAGGGCAAGAATAAGGAAAAAGGGACCTCTCACCCTCATCCCCAGGGACTATGGTACAGCGTATATTAGTGTAACAATTCTGTGCCTCTGCTGCCTGTCACGTAGTAGTTGATCAATGTTAAGTGAGTGAACAAACATATAAATGAAAACTCTTAATAAGTTCAACTATTTAAACAAATCAACAATAGAAGTGGAAGCTGTATCTGAGACAATGTTTTCTTTCAAGAACCAAAGGTAATAAACAAGCTCATTTGCCCACTGCCTTTGAGCAAATATTCAAAGTGTGGACTCTCACTGGGTGGTGTTGAATGAATTCCTATGAAAATTCGTTAACTTCATTAGCTTCCTGGCTTACTTTTCAATGCATATACATTCCTCCACATTCTGTGTCAGTTGAGGTCAAGTCCTTTTGTAGTTGGCCGGGGAGGAAAAATAAGAGTAGATGCCAGGAATTTAGGGTAAGTGCCAGAAGGCAAAAAAAAAGGCTCCAGCCCTGGCAGTTGCCAGAATCATCAGCTCCAGTTTGCCTCATTTGTTTACCAAGGGTCCTTCCACAGGACCAGATTCCCTGCCATTCTATGACTTCACAGAGCAATACTCAACAGTTGTGACATGGCTCACTGAGGTAACAGCAAGAATCTGGAACCAGGAGTCAAGTTGTTGTGTCACCCATAATGCCCCCATAAACAGAGCAGCTGTTTGTTTGTAGATTGGTGTTCTGATATTTCACAACTGCCTGAAAGGGCTTTGTTCAGTCCACAATAAGTAGGTCTCCTCACTTCGGCTTGCTGAGCGTATTGTCTGTTAACTTCAGTCTTCATCACTTCTAATGTCGTTGCCTCTCGTAGATTACAGAAATTGATGCTCATTTTTTTCCTTGTTTTATTTTTTTAACTAATAGACTTTTTTTAACAGTTTTAAGTTTACAGAAAAATTGAGCAGATATTGCAAAAACTTCCCATATATCCCCTCTTCCCTGCACACAGTTTTCCCTATTAATATCTTGGCGTTGATGTAGTACATTTGTTATAATTGATTAATCATTACTAATATCCACAGTTCACATTACAGTTGTGTTACACAGTCTGACATATGCACATGTAACCACCATGTATCATACAGCATCATGAAGAATATTTCCACCCCCCTAAAAATCCTGTGCTTCACCTCTTCATCCCTCTTCTTCTCTCCCCTTGAACACTGGAAACCTCTGATATTTTTACTGTCTCCATAGTCTTCCCTTTTCCAGAATACCATGTAGCTCAAATCCTAGGGTGTAGCCATTTCAGATCGGCTTCTTTCACTTAGCAGTATGCATATGAGGTTGCTCCATGTCTTTCCATTGCATAATAGTTCATTTTTTACGGCTGAGTAGTATTCCCTTGTACAGATGTACTACAGCTTGTTTGGCCATTTTCCTACTGAAGCACGCTGATGTTCACTTTCTGGCTGGTTTGAACAGCTCATAGAAAGGAATCAGTGGAGCGCTTTTATGTTTCCTATAAACTATCCTAATGTATTTTGGTGTGTTTATAAGATACAGCTTGGGGGAAAATGAAACTTATCCAGTATTCCAACACCAAGACAAAAACCTCTCAAACATTTTAGTTTATGTCTGCCACTATTTTCATACATATCTATATACCCATTTTAAACTATTTAAATCACTCCATAAATACAATGTTCTATCTTCTGTTTCTTACTTAATAGGAAATTTTGTATGGGCAGTATGATCTCTGCCCAGATCCCCCCTTCAAGGCTGACAAATGATATGCCCACCACAAGTTGCAGGGAATATGAGTTGCTCTCCACAGTTTCATTACTATCTGTATAAGGAAAATTTTGTTAATATTGCTATGAATTCCTTGGGCTTTCTGAATCTGAAGCATGCTTGTATGTTTCATCAATTCTGAAAATGTTTAAGTTATCATCTCTTCCAAAATTGCCTCTTCACCTTTCTCTCTCTTTTCCTTCTAGAACTTCAATTAGACATGTTAGAATTTCTTACCCTGCCCTCCAGTCTCAATCTATCTTTCCTATTTTCTACACTCCATTTCCCATTCTACATAATTCCCCAGATCTATTTTCATCATTGTGAATTTATCACCTATATCTAATTTTCTCTTTAAACTGTCCTTTGAGTTTTTTATTTCAATATTTGCCTTTTTTTAACATCTGTTTCTTTCATTTTTTTATTAAGGTATTATTGAACTATACTCTTAAGACTTCCCATGAAAAAACAATGTGGTTACTACATTTACCCATGTTATCAAGTCCCCACCCATACCCCAATGCAGTCACTGTCCTTCAGTGTAGTAAGATGGACAGATTTAATATTTCCCTTCTCTGTGCTACACTGTTTTCTCCATAATCCCCCACCCCATGTGTACTAAACATAATACCCCTCAATCCCCTTCTCCCACCCACCCTCCCACACTGCTCCACTTTGGTAACCACTAGTTCCTTCTTGGAGTCTCTGAGTCAGCTGCTATTTTGTTCCTTCAGTTTTGCTTCATTGTTATACTCCACAAATGAGGGAAATCATTTGGCACTTGTCTTTCTATGCCTGGCTTATTTCACTGAGCATAATATCCTCCAGCTCCATCCATGTTGTTGCAAATGGCAGGATTTGTTTCCTTCTTATGGCTGAATAGTATTCCATTGTGTATATGTACCACCTCTTCTTTATCCATTCATCTACTGATGGACACTTAGGTTGCTTCCATATCTTGGCTATTGTAAAAAGTGCTGCGATAAACATGGGGGTGCATATGTCTTTTTGAATCTGAGAACTTGTATTCTTTGGGTAAATTCCAAGGAGTGGGAATCCCAGGTCAAATGGTATTTGTATTTTTAGTTTTTTGAGGAACCTCCATATTGCTTTCCACAATGGTTGAACTAGCTTACATTCCCATCAGCAGTGTAGGAGGGTTCCCCTTTCTCCGCATCCTCACCAGCATTTGTTGTTCTTAGTCTTTCAATGCCAGTCAGCCTTACTGGTGTGAGGTGATATCTCATTGTGGTTTTAATTTGCATTTCCCTGATGATTAGTGATGTGGCGCATCTTTTCATGTGTCTGTTGGCCATCTGAATTTCTTGTTTGAAGAACAATCTCTTCATATTCTCTGCCCATTTTTTAATCAGGTTATTTACTTTTTGGGTGTTGAGGCGGGTAAGTTCTTTATATATTTTGGATGTTAACCCCTTGTCGAATATGTCATATACAAATATATTCTCCCAAACTGTAGGATGCCTTTTTGTTCTGTTGATGGTGTCATTTGCTGTACAGGAACTTTTTAGTTTGATGTAATCCCATGAGTTCCTTTTTGCTTTTGTTGCCCTTGCTCAAGGAGATGCATTCAGGAAGAAGTTGCTCATGCTTATATTCAGGAGATTTTTGCTTTTGTTGTCTTCTAAGAGTTTTATGATATTATAACATACATTCAGGTCTTTGATCCATTTTGAGTTTACTTTTGTGTATGGGGTTAAACAATAATCTAGTTTCATTCTCTTGCATGTAGCTGTCCAGTTTTGCCAACACCAGCTGTTGAAGAGAGTGTCATTTCCCCATTGTATGTCCATGGCTCCTTTATCATATATTAATTGACCATATATGCTTGGGTTTATATCAGGGCTCTCTAGTCTGTTCCATTGGTCTATGGGTCTGTTCTTGTGCCAGTACCAAATTGTCTTGATTACTGTGGCTTTGTAGTAGAGCTTGAAGTTGGGGAGCATAATCCCCTCACTTTATTCTTCCTTCTCAGGATTTCTTTGGCTATTTGGGATCTTTTGTGGTTCCATATGAATTTTAGAATGATTTTCTCTAGTTCGTTGAAGAATGTTGTTGGTATTTTGATAGGGATTGCATTGAATCTGTTGATTGCTTTAGGCAGGATGACCATTTTGACAATATTAATTCTTCCTATCCATGAGCATGGGATGTGTTTCCATTTATTGGTATCTTCTTTAATTTCTCTCATGAGTGTCTTGTAGTTTTCAGAGTATAGGTCTTTCACTTCCTTGGTTAGATTTATTCCTAGGTATTTTATTCTTTATGATGCAACCGTGAATGGAATTATTTTCCTGATTCCTCTCTCTGCTAGTTCATTGTTAGTGTATAGGAATGCCATAGATTTCTGCATTTTAATTTTGTATCCCGCAACTTTGTTGAATTCAGATATTAGATCTAGTAGTTTTGGAGTGGATTCTTTAGGGTTTTTATGTACAATATCATGTCATCTGCAAACAGGGACAGTTTAACTTCTTCCTTGCCAATCTGGATGTCTTTTATTTCTTTGTGTTGTCTGATTGCCGTGGCTAGGACCTCCAGTACTATGTTGAATAGAAGTGGGGAGAAAGGCCATCCTTGTCTTGTTCCCAATCTTAAAGGAAAAGCTTTCAGCTTCTCACTGTTGAGTATAATGTTGGCTGTGGGTTTGTCATATATGGCCTTTATTATGTTGAAGTACTTGCCATTTAAACCCATTTTGCTGATACTTTTATTCATGAATGGATGTTGAATATTGTTAAATGCTTTTTCAGCATCTGTGGAGATGATCATGTGGTTTTTGTCTTTCTTTTTGTTGATGTGGTGGATGATGCTGATGAATTTTCGAATGTTGTACCATCTTTGCATCCCTGGAATAAATCCTATTTGACCATGGTGGATTCTTTTTGATGTATTTTTCTAATATTTTGTTGAATATTTTTGCATCTATGTTGATCAGGGATATTTGGTCTGTAATTTTCTTTTTTTTTTTTTTGTGGTGTCTTTGCCTGGTTTTGGTAGTAGAGTGATGCTGGCCTCATAGAATGAGATTGGGAGTATTCCCTCTTCTTCTACTCTTTGGAAAATTTTAAGGAGGGTGGGTATTAGGTCTTCACTAAATGTTTGATAAAATTCAGCAGAAAAGCCACCTGGTCCAGGGATTTTGTTCTTAGGTAGGTTTTTGATTACCAGTTCAATTTCGTTGCTGATAATTGGTCTGTTCAGATTTTCTGCTTCTTTCTGGGTCAGCCTTGGAAGGTTGTATTTTTCTAGAAAGTTGTCCATTTCTTCTAGGTTATCCAGTTTGTTACCATATAATTTTTCATACTATTCTCTAATAATTCTTTGTATTTCTGTGGTGTCCATCATGATTTTTCCTTTCTCATTTCTGATTCTGTTTGTGTGAGAGACTCTCTTTTTTTCTTGATAAGTCTGGCTAGGGCTTTATCTATTTTGTTTATTTTCTCAAAGAACCAGCTCTTGCTTTCACTGATTTCTTTGTGTTGTTTTATTCTTCTTGATTTTATTTATTTATGCTCTAACCTTTATTGTGTTCCTCCTTCTACTGATTTTGGGCCTCATTTGTTCTTCTTTTTCTAGTTTCATTAATTGTGAGTTTAGACTACTCATATGGAATTGTTCTTCTTTCCTGAGGTAGGCCTGTATTGCAATATATTTCCTCTCAGCAGGTCTTCTCTGCATCCCAAAGATTTTGCGGTGTTAAATTATTCTTGTCATTTGTCACCATATGTTGCTTGATCTGTTTTTATTTGGTCATTTATCCATTGGTTATTTAGGAGCATGTTGTGAAGCCTCCATGTGTTTGTGGGATTTTTTCATTTTCTTTGCATAATTTCTTTCTAGTTTTCTACCTTTGTGGTCTGAGAAACCGATTGGTACAATTTCAATCTTTTTGAATTTACCGAGGCTCTTTTTGTGGCCTAGTGTATGATCTATTCTTGAAAATGTTCCATGTGTACTTGAGAAAAATGTGTGTTCTGCTGCTTTTGGGTATAGAGTTCTGTAGATGTCTGTTAGGTCCATCTGTTCTAATGTGTTCTTCAGTGTTTCTGTCTCCTTACTTATTTTGTGTCTGGTTGATCTCTCCTTCAGATTGAGTGGTATGTTGAAGTCTCCTAGAATGAATGCATTGGATTCTATTGCCCCTTTTAATTCTGTTAGTATTTGTTTCACATATGTAAGTGCTCCTGTGTTGGGTGCATAGATATTTATAATGGTTATATCTTCTTGTTGGGTTGACCCCTTTATCATTATGTAATGTCCTTCTTTGTCTCTTGTTACTTTCTTTGTTTTGAAGTGTATTTTGTCTGATACAAGTACTGCAACTCCTGCTTTTTTCTCCCTATTAGTTGCATGAAATATCTTTTTCCATCCCTTTACTTTCAGTCTGTGTATGTCTTTGGGTTTGAAGTGAGGCCCTTGTAAGCAGCATATAGATGGGCCTTGCTTTTTTATCCATTCAGTGACTCTCTGTCTTTTGATTGGTGCATTCAGTCCATTTACATTTAGGGTGATTATCCATAGGTATGTACCTATTGCCATTGCAGGCTTAGATTCGTGGTTACCAAAGGTTCAAGGTTAACTTCCTTACTATCTAAGAGTCTAAATTAACTCACTTAATATGCTATTACAAACACAATCTAAAGGTTCTTTTTTTTTCTCCCCCTTTTTCTTTCTCCTCCATTCTTTGTATATTAGGTATCATATTCTGTATTAGGTATCATACTCTTTGCCTATCCCTTGATTGACTTTGGGGATCGTTAATTTAATTTTGCATTTGCTTAGTAATTAGCTGTTCTACTTTCTTTACTGTGGTTTTATTACCTCTGGTGACAGCTGTTAAACCTTAGGAACACTTCCATCTATAGAAGTCCCTCCAAAACACACTATAGAGATGTTTTGTGGGAGGTAAATTCTCTCAGATTTTGCTTATCTGGAAATTGTTTAATCCCTCCTTCAAATTTAAATGATAATCGTGCTGGATAAAGTATTCTTGGTTCGAGAACTCTTCTGCTTCATTGCATTAAATACATCATGCCACTCCCTTCTGGCCTGTAAGGTTTCTGTTGAGAAGTCTGATGATTGCCTGATTGGCTTTCCTTTGTATGTGATCTTATTTCTCTCTCTGGCTGCTTTTAATAGTCTGTCCTTATCCTTGATCTTTGCCATTTTAATTACTATATGTCTTGGTGTTGTCTTCCTTGGGTCCCTTGTGTTGGGAGATCTGTGCACCTCCATGGCCTGAGAGACTATCTCCTTCCCCAGATTGGGGAAGTTTTCAGCAATTACCTCCTCAAAGACACTTTCTATCCCTTTTCTCTCTCTTCTTCTTCTGGTACCCCTATAATGCAAATCTTGTTCCGTTTGGATTGGTCACACAGTTCTCTCAGTATTCTTTCATTCTTAGAGATCCTTTTGTCTCTCTGTGCCTCAGCTTCTTTATATTCCTCTTCTCTAATTTCTATTTCATTTATCGTCTCCTCTACCATATCGAATCTTCTTTTAATACCCTCCATTGTGCTCTTCAACAATTGAATCTCCAACCAGAATTCATTCCTGAGATCTTGAATATCTTTCCATACCTCCATGAGCATGTTAATGATTTTTATTTTGAGCTCCCTTTCAGGAAGATTCATGAGGTCGATATCATTTAAATCTTTCTCAGGAGTTGTGTTAATAATTTTACTTTGAAACAGGTTCCTTTGGTGTTTCATATTTGTATATGGCTCCCTCTAGTGCCCAGAAGCTCTACTCTCTGGATCTGCTCAGCCCCTGAACTAATGTCAAGGGTTGCAGGGGAGTGGTATTGGTGCCTGGGGGGAGGAAAGAGCTGTTTCCTGCTTCCCGGATTATCGGAGTTTTTTAGCCTCTCTCCCACCGGTCCTGCCCTCAGTCAGGACTACAGCTCTTTGTGTTACAAGCTCTTTCTGTTGCAAGCTTTTTCCGAAACTCTCTGAGCCAATAGAGGGAAAGGAAAGGAGGGAGAGGGGCTCGCCCCAACAGGCAGAGCAAGGGAGGTAAGCGCTGACTGTCCGCCCATTCCTGCAGCCTCCGGCGCTCGGCGCCGCCGCCGCTCACTGCCGCTGCCGCCGCCGCTCACAGCCGCCGCTGCCACCGGAGACAATCAGATGCGACAGGAAGTTCCCTCGAAGGAAGAACTCGTTTATTGGGGCTCAGGGCACGGGATATATAGGGTGAAGTCTCTCCTGATCGGTCACCTATGTTAATAAGGCGACTTTCACTTTTCCAAATCGCGCACAGAGTTGTGTACATGCGTAGCTGTCTCTGACGTAAGAAGCGGACCGGAGTGGGTGCAGCTAAACCCCAGGGGGCTTTCAGCGGCCACCCCTGCAGCGTGGCTGAGTTCTCAGTGGCCATCTTTGTGGCATGGCTGAGATTCAAAGGCAGTTCCCACACCGGATGCTATGGCTGACTCCACTGCCTGAACCAGTGGGCCGAGCACACAGGTATAAGCCTCTGTGCTTTGTGTTTGTAGTTGCTGTAGACAGATCTTCCCTCTGGCTGGGCTAACACCAGGGTAGGGTTTGCCAATTTGCGAGCCAGGTGGGGCTGGCCAGGAGAAAGGCACAGTAGGCTGCATATCATGGAGGGGGTCCTTGAAGCTGTGTAGCCTGCCAGAGAGCTGGAGCACCTGAAGGTTGTGAATGCTCCCAACCTTTTAGGCAGAGTGCACCCAGACAGTTTCATTTACCTGTCCTTTCTCCTGAGCAGTAAGCTCTGTGAAGCCTTTGCCCCTTTAGCAGTCCTCTTGCTAAGGGCTTCCTTGTTAGGAAGTCTCTTAGACTGCCCACCTTTCTTTTGCCCAGAGCAGCCAGATATGAATCCCTGCTTTTCACAGCGACTGGAATCTCAGTCTCTCCAGGAATTCTGTCTGTCTTAGCTTTCCAACCCCCTACTCACAAGAGTATGATGCAAGCACCATGAAATTAGGTTTGTGCTCCCGAGAAGATCTCCAGAGTTAGGTATTCAGCAGTCCCAGGTCTCCACTCCTCCCTGCTCTGCTTCTCTTCCTCCGGCCGGTGAGCTGGGTTGGGGGAAGGTCTTGGGTCCCGCTGGGCCACAGCTTTGGTACATTACCCTGTTCCATGAGGTCTGCTCTTGTCTCCAGGTGTATGCAGTCTGGCTCAGTCCTCTTTCCTGTTGCTCTTTCAGGAGTAGTTGTATTAATTACATTTTCATATTATATGTGGTTTTAGGAGGAAGCCTCTGTCTCACCTCTCACACTGCCATCTTTAAGCCTCAATATTTGCCTTTTATAAAAATTCTCTTTGGTTGGTTTTCCACTCTACCAGTTTATCTTTCATAATCACTGTTCCTTAAATTTTTAATCACTTTTCTTACTTTAAATATATGATACATGCTTCATTTATGTTTTGTAGTCAATAATTCCTATATCTAAGAATTCTGCTGGCCTGATTCTGTGGTTTCTTGTTCCTACTGGGTCTTGGTCACAGGGCCTTGTCTTTGTAAATGCTTTCTGATTTTTGACTCTGAGCCCACATTCCTCAGAACTTTATTCATGGAAAACTTTGAGGCTTGTGTTTTGACTGCATTTCTCCAAAGAGGATTTATGTTTGCTTCTTCCAAATATGTGGGATCATTACCAATCCAGGACTATTTTTAAATAAATCCTGACCTAAAGGTATTTAGAATCATGCAGGTAGTGTAATTTTGGGTTACAACTTTGATTGAGTGCCAGCTCATGATTAAGAATTCTCAAGAGAAAATTTTCTCCTTTAACCCTACACTGACAAGCAAGTTTCCTTGCTATTCCTATTGGTAAGGCAGAGTATTTTCTAGTTCATTCATATACTGACTATGTTGCCTTTGAGGGTCCCAGCTCCTTACCTTGGATTTTGTCTCATGTTACCTTTCCCAACATATGATCATTAGAATGAAAGCTGGTCCCCAAAGAGGGTTGGTACACAAAACATATAGAATAAGACTGTATCATTTTATATTAGGAAGTAAGAAATAGCTCCAAAAAAGTGGAGAGATGTCAAAGAACAAAGGAGCCAGAATGAAGGAAATTCTACTGCCCACATCTGGGAAAATTTAACAACATAATAAATAGTGATAGTGATAGAATATAATCCATGGAGAGAAATAAGTTCTATGATGCCATACTGAGATAGAGAGACAGGAGATAAAGATGATAGATGATGCCAGATAGATGACAGATAAAATAGATAAAAAAGAAAAACACTCTTTATAATAAAATGTCTACAAATAAATGTTAACTACAGAAAGAATGATTCAATTAGATAATCACCATTTAGTAAGCACCATAGTAACAATTGTTTCATTCAAGAGTGATAAAGATATTGAAGCTAAGGCCAAAAGTATGATAGAAACAAGATGTTCACATAGTCTCAACATATCTCATCGGTGACTTACTAATTACAAAAGGAAAAATAATCATTTTATAACAGAGAATCTTGGCAGATTCCACATTCAGCAAGTAACCACAAATGAAAAACTGATATTCTGTACTTTTGTATATGATGTACTGAGAAGAACACAATGTCACTTCTGTGATATTCTTGCCAAAAATATACACACTACATCCAATCATGGTGGAACATCAGACAAACACAAATTGAGGGAAATTCTACAAAATAGCTGGCCTTTGCTCTGCAGAAATGTGAAGACCACGGAAAGACAAGGACTGTGGGATTGCTCTAGATGAAAGGAGACTAATGAGACGAGAGAACAAAGGCAGCCTGTGATCCCAAGTTGGATACTGGATTAAAGATTGTTGTTGTTAGTATTGCTGTAAAGGACATTGTCGGGACTACTAGTAACATAACCTGAACTTAAAGAACAACCTGAATTTAAAGGAGTCAGAATTAATGGAGACGGGAAACAAGGTGGACTGAGTGAGCTGCGGAGCAAAGGATAATGAGAGGGGGTGCAGGCAGATGCACCACCAATGCTTGGTTCTCACCACCACCGACAAAATCGCAAGGATATGCCTACAAACAACACATTAGAAGAAGCTCTTGGAGAAACAATACTCTGTACGATAGTCCCCACACTATCCAGTTTCTTACATTAACTTTGGATTTGGGAAAAGAAAGAGCAAATAAATCAGTTATTAATATGAACTCATTTGATTTATTAAGACTTGAAAACCTCCCAACACATATTGGTCTAAATCCTCTAGAACTGTGCTGTCCAATACAGTAGTCACTAGCCCCATGAGGTTATTCTGACTTAAATTATTTTAAAAATAAGTACATTTTAAAATTCAGTTCCTTATTCACACTAGACACATTTCACGTGCTCAGTAGCTAGTGGCTAATAGCCACCGGGCGATGTAGCATAGATAGGGACTATTTCTATCACATCTATTCTAGACATACTAAAATTCTGCAGAAAACATTGTATGTCACTATTCTAGAAGCTGAAGAGCTCATCGCTGATGAAGATGGTTGTGGTTTGTTTTATTTCACTGTCTTTGACTCATGGAAACTATCAGGCAAAACATGAGAAATAACCTTCAATAAAGCCCAAACATTCCACTTCCTGTTGGATTCAATGCCAGGAGAGTTCTTTATGCCAAATGGGAGACTCGGCAAGAAGAAAACAGGAGTATAAAGAACCTTGAGACAGTTGAAAAAAATGTTTGAGGAGGTTCTTATATTCCTATGTCCTCTGACTTCTTGGTTGATTCACATTTCCCCCCTTGCTCCAACCCTATCTCTGCACTGTGGAAAATATTATTCATGTTTCACTCATTATACAGAATGCTTGGGCAAGAAGGGCTTGACCAAGACAAACTTCCAGTAATAAAGCCAGTAATATTATCCAAGGAAGTAAGGAAATTGACCTAAACATCCAAAATTAGGAGCTAAGGAATTAGAGCTCTAAGTTACCAGGAGGGGAAGTGAAGTGTATGATCCTTTCATGTCAGACTGGCAACAGCGGATTGCTCAGTGCAGGCTGGAGTTAGCATCATCTAAAATCGCCAATGGATATGGGAACTACACTCAAATTGAATCCAGGGGGAAAAAATGCCGTTGACACCATTTGTGAAACACTTAAAAACATGTGAAATAATACTGCAGATTGGTTTTATAATGTAGTATAAATAACAAAAATATAAACATTTGCATGGTAATAATAAACACCAACTTCAATAACGGTATCTCTAAAGAGAGGGAGAGGGAAAACATCAGGAAGGGAGACACCGTGAGCTTCACATGGATTTGTTAATATTTTCTTTAAAAAATCTGATAGGGATGGCTTAACATTAAAGCATTATAGAGCTGTCCAACGGTATGGAGGGCACCAGATATGTTATTCTTAGAATGTTTCCCTTTGTTTGAAATATTTCATAACAAGGAAAAGTTTAATAAAATAAATTCTATTTCTCCCACTCAGTATTTGTATGATCTTGAGCTTACATTTTTCTAATTGCAAACAAGACCAATGTAATATCTACAAATGGGCTGTTACGAGAAGTTCAGGAGACATTCAGAAAACAACCAAGACACCTGTGTGGAGTCTGGAGGGAGGCCACAGGAGTGCCCGGACCTGGAGATACGTGCTGGTCCAGCCCAGCCAATCGGACACGTGGCGTGCAGTCATCATGCTGTGCTGTGAACCGGGAGGCCAGAGATGGCCCGCTCTCCTCTGGACTGGGGCAGGCTGGAGGAATGAAGCTGGATCCCGGTGTTCCAGTTAAAACAGGAAGAAGGTTTGGACTTGCAAGCCTCTCTGCTTACTTTGGCTGGTCATCTACCGTTCCCACATCTGTCCTCAGGACTGGGGAAGCCAAATATGTGGATGTAAACGTACACAACGCTTCTTGCCCATCAGCACTTCGGGAACCCAGATTCGACCCTGCAAATCTCTAAAGGCTGACCACCGCCTACAGTGACAGGCAGCCACCCGGGCAAACTGGAGACTGGAAATCGCTGATAGAAGAGAGGCCAGCTCGGAACGGCTCCCACCCTCCCTCACCCGCTATCTGTGGCACGCTAGGCCACCCAGATCATGGCCAAGCGTTCTCTGGCCACCTCCACACTTCCCGACGCTATCCTCCCGACCACCCGTTTCCTCTGCTCCCCCCAGAGTCCTCATTTCTGGGAAAACTCCTCACTCTGTCATTGCTTCACCACTAGCCTCTTCCCCCTGTCCTTCAGAGACCCCCCCCCGTCCCCCGCAAGGCCCCTGCCTTACAGCCCCCAGCCCCACAAGCCGAGGCACCCAGAGGCAGAGGTGGGAATCCTAACTTCTCCCACCACCCACAGCCCTCCACCTCTTCTCAAGGGTGTCATCAACCAACTTTTCAGGAGTGGTCCTCTGAATGCTGATGCTTCCCAGGACTCTGAACATGGCTCCCCTCCTCCCATATATTCTCTTCATAGCCACTCCCATGATTTCAGTTTTCCTTATGAGCCAGGGACTCCCAGATCTGTACCTCCAACACAGACGTGTCCCCAGCAGCCCAGACCCATCTGTCCCACCACTTCTGGACATGACTATCAGGATATTCTACAGTCACCTCAGTTGTGCCACGCTCAACAGTGACTCAGCACAGTGGGAAAGAGTCCGTCCTGATGGGAGCAAAACAATCAAGGGGAACTCCAGGGAATCGAAACCAAGGTCAAGGGCAGATTCTGTAGATATGACGCTCCTTGGTTAGTTCAACGAACTTAAGCTTGTAATTCAGGCAGACAATGCAAGATGAAAAGAAAGCAGTTTAAAATTCCAGGGGGGAGAAAAAAACTGAACAGAAAACAAATATAATCAGAATGCTGTGGTTGAATATGCAATGAAATATTTGCATGTTCATAATATTTTTAAATATCATTATTGGTTTTTTGCTTTTGGATCAACATACAGACAAAGCATGAAAATTAACCACGGTCATGGTTATGAATGGATTAGCCTTAAAAATGCAAGGGGAAAATTACAGATGACGAGCTGAGAAATATAAGTGAAGAAGAGATGTAAATGAAAGAGAAGAAAAGTAAGTACCCTAAAATATATATACAGGGTTGAGATATGCTATCTGCAATAGAACAAGAAATAATGAGGTGACTAAAGTATTTAAAGTTGCAAAGGTAAGTAAGGAACAAAAATTAGTGTTGTAACTATAGTGGAAGAGCATAACTGAGGTCGGTCTTCATCTGTGATAGCAAGAAGCCATTAGATAATGTCTAAATTTAGTAAATCAAGAAATAAAAACAAGATATTCAAGAGAAGCTCTGGTAAAATATGACAGGAATCTATGCGTTAGCCTCCACTTCCTCCTGAAATTCCGTTATTAGATACACTAAAGGAAGTTTGAAGGCCCGAAGTCACAAAGAAAAAGAAATTAAAATGTTCTAAAATTGCTTGTGGTGATACACACACAGCTCTGAATATACTAAAGCTACTGATTGTACACTTTAAATGAGTAAACTGTATGGTATGTGCATTATATAGCAATAGATTGATTTTAAAACAAGAGAATGGGAGATGAGAAAATAGCAACACAGTTTCAGAAATTGGACAGCAGATGACTGAGTGATAAATAACTTAGGGATCCCCCTCAAAAAAATCATAGTCCAAGACCACAGCGGGAAAAGCCTAAATGAAATGATTTACACGGTGGCTACCTCAAAAGATTTGGAAATCAGCCATTCCAGGTGCCTCTGCAAATGGGACTGAAGAGTAGGGTGGAGTGGGGGGAGTAGAAGACTGACAAATGAAGAACCAGGGAAGGGCTCTCATGCCCTGCTCTAGGCCGCAAACGTGGGCAACTGCCAGATGAGTCTCTGTTGCCACTCTGTGAACCTAGAATGCGGAGCTGACCACGGTATTACCAACCCCTGTGTTGGAAGAATGGGGATGGAAGGTGCGCATGTGTATGGTGGGGGCCGGGGTAAGCAATATGAAGGAAGTTAAAGCTTCATCTTCCTTTTAATGGGAAGTCAGCAGTAAATGCCTGACGCTGAATAAGCCAGACATAGCATTACAAGCAAACCAGTCAGGGATACAGAAGGAAATATCATCAAGTAACATCAGCTGCCTCTGGAAGGTGAGAAAGGAAGGGAGAGCGATCAGGAGACTGTTTTCCTGGAAGGTGTTTATTATCCTCCCCTTCTCATTAGAGTTTGACTGAGAGATACACACAGTGAAGCTCTTCCACTCAAAATGCACACGTCAACGAGATTTAGTATATTTACAGAGCTGCGCAAAGATCACCACTATCCAATTTTAGATCATTTTCATCCCAAAAAGAAACTTGTACTGCTGTTTTAATAACAAGCCTTGTAGGACTATTTCACTCGTTAAACCATGATAAAATGAAATAAAAACTAAATTTAAGAGAGAAAGCAACATAAGAAAAAGGAAACTATCAGATTGGGTAAGAAAGAGTGAGACCCATCTTAAGTTACCTACAAAAAAAAAACATTTTAAATATAAAGACACAAAAAGATTAAAATAAAAGGATAGGAACAGAAAAAAAAGGAGAGAGAGAAAGCAACAATTCAGAAAGGTTTCCTCTAGGAAATGGGACTTGGGGTGGGTGGCCACGGAAAAAGAGATAGATTTTCATTGAATGCTTTTCTGTGATATTATCTGCTTTCTAATTTTAACTGTGCACATGTATTGTTTTTGTTTTATTATTTTATTTAAAAGTTATAGCAATTCCTTAAGCACAAACTTAATGGAAAGAGATGGAATTTGAGGCAGTGTTTATAAAATCCTTTTGGAAGCTCCTTAAAGTAAGAATTGTCCTTGGGCATCCCAGCTGTCTTGAGCAGGGACAGCGCCATGTGAGTGATCTTGGCACTGCGGCTGGGCACCCTAACCACCCCAGAGCGTGGCCACCAATGGGAAGATGGAGGTGTCCCCACGACAGAAGAGCTTTTTGGAGATCCTGGTGCACAGGGGCCTTGGTCAGTCAGTCTTTGGTGAGAAGGACACAGAGGACCGTGCTTCAGAGCAAAGAACTCTGCACCGCCACTGTCAGACACCCAGAGGCTCGTGATGCAGGACAATGGGCATCGACGACCAAGAAGGAAGGAGAGACGTGGCATCTGCCACCTCAGCCACAACCTTCCCTCCCCAGAGGGCTGTTCCCACCCCTCTCGAGACTAGGTCCCTTTTAAGTTTTGCACTTTACTTCACTTTTCAAAAAAATGACCCCAAGTTAGACCGACCTTTCTTAAGATGGCAAGGATAAGTGCTGGCCACATAAGTGTTGTTCTCGCCTCTGCCTGAAGCTCTGTTTCTCATCTGGCTGCTGAGAGAAGTGGCCATTACTCTGCCAGCAAACTATCTCTGGGAAGAAAAGAAATGGAAAGTATGAGGAAATTTCCTTCCAAAATCCTAAAGAATCCTTGCCTCAGCAGAACCAGTGAGAGTTAGCTGCACAACGAACCACACAGGAAAAGAAGGAAATTGGGGTCATAATTCCTCAGCGCCCAGTGGCATCCAAATTTGTAGCAAGACCTGTCTCCCTGGTCCCCAAAGATGTTGCCATATAAGAGGAGGGTTTCCCGAATGGGACCGAAGACCTGGATCTCATGGGTGGGGACCCCTGTTGCAGGGCCTTGATTGACAAGCCACTTGGGAAACTATAAGGAATTTGAAGATTTGGGCTGAGGCTTGTTCTCAACCTCCAAACCAGGACCAAGCCCACCCACCATGACCTAAGTGTAGACTCCATTGTCCCCATTCCCAGGCTACCAGAGGGGCCACCTTTGGGAACCCCTGGGGCTACCGCACATATGCCTCAGCAAAGCTTATCTCCTTGGCTTTTTTTAACCAGGACCCCTGGGTGAGAGGCCCCTTGTAAGCATGGACTTAGGACAGGCAAGTTTTGACTGGGAGGAAAAGAAAAGGGCCAGTTGGAAGCCTTACTAGGAGGGCAGCCCTGGCAGGGAGCTGTGGGCCCTGGCTTTGGGCAACACTGAGTGGAGCAAGTAGCAACGAGGAATATGGAGCATAAAGGGTTACAATGTGATAAACAAGGAATAGGAAAACCAAGAGAAAAGTAAAATGATGCAATGATTTATAGTTTTTTTTTCAATTTATTCCATTTCTATCACTGACAGCCATTTTATCTTAAATATTTTACTTGAAAATATGAAAAAGTATGCAATGCAAAGAAGCAACCGAAGCACTAGAGCACAATTTTCAGAACATTCTTTGTTCACAATTATACCCAACAGCTCCTCTTCTAAACAGAGTCTTGAGATATTAATTTCTCTCCCCTGTCCTCATCAGGGGATGAAGACATGTAGTACAGAAGTTTGGGGACCAGCCATACCTAAGCTGAAGTCCTCATTCTGCCCTTCTTTGGCTGTGTGACCTAAGGAAAGTCATTCCACCTCTCTGAGCATCCATTTTTCCACCTGACTTATGGAAGTAGTAAGAAGACTTAACCCTACATTGGTCATTTTCTATACCCCAATGCTCTACACCCTCTGCATACATTTACTCTTTTCATCTGCATGACAAACTTTCATGTATATTGTTGTAAGTTGAATTGTGTCCCCTCAAAATTCAAATGTTGCGGTTCTACATCCCAGTACCTCAGAATGCGACCAGTGGGGAAATAGGGTCATTGCAGATGTAATTAGTTACAATGAAGTCATACTGGAGTGGGAAGGGCCTATAATCCAATGTGGCTGATGCCCTTATAAAAAGGGGAAATTTGGACACAGGGATACGCACACAAGGAGAATGCCATTTAAAGACTGGCATTACCTTATCATGAGCCAAGGAATACCAGAAGTTGGGAGAGAAGTCTGGAACAGATAGATCCTTCCCTTATACCTTTACAGGGAGCACGGCCCTGCTGACACCTTGATTTCAGGCCTCTGGCCTACAGAACTATGAGACAAAAATTTCTGTTTAAGCCACTCAGTGTGTGGCACTCTGTTACAGAAGCCCTAACAAACTAATAAATATAAACTATTGTTGTATTTCTACTTTACAGATAAGAAAACCAAAATGCAAGAGCTGACGGTCACACAGTAAGTTGCTGAACTGGAATCTGAACCCCAACAAAATTTTTACCTTAATCCCTACCTTGTCACTGTAGTGGTATTCACTTTCATAGGATTGCTACAAGGACCAAAAAAGAGAATTCATGTACAGTGTTTAGCTTTGTAACTAGCATGCATTTACATGCTCAACAAATTTAGCTATTGCCCCTTATTCTGATTACTCTGTGTCCACAATTATACATTTAACACTCATCACAAATCCTCCAATTTAGCTATCATTATCCCCATGTTACAGATAAACTAAGAATTAGTGATTGACTGGATTTCAAAACCAGTTCTGTCTTGTTCCAAAACCCATACTAAACCATCTCTATTTCCTATCAATTTCCATCTAACTCTGTTCCAGAAAATAACTTCAGTAAGCCTTTGTTGGGAAAATTCCAGCCGTGCTCACTAACTAGATCGTGGTAGTTCTCAGAGAATTACGAGACAGGGCAAGATGGGTCCACCCCTGAGTCTGGCAGCTCCTGCAAGCCTCAGCAACAGTTCACATGGATCAGGGAACCAGGGCTGGCCGGAGGACCCTACCCAGAGCCTATGAACCAAAACCCATTATGCCACTAAAAATAAACGGCTAGAATTGAGTAAGAGATCAATCCTTCCATCATAGGGCTTAAGGAAAAAGTTGCCAACTTACGCCCAAAAGGCTTAAACAATAAAGAAATAGATTAATAAATTTGACTCAACTAGAATTTTTTTTAATTATTATAAGCAGAGTGAACAGTAACAAAGAGAAAAGCCTAAGAGATGCATTTGCAGTGAGTATGACCAACAAAGAACTGGTATCCAGAAAACATTTTTTAAATTCCTAAAACCAGTAAAAAAAATAATAATAAGATAAACAGCTTATCAGGAAAAACTGAGCCCAGACTTTGAGATCTCTGCCAGAACTATGATACAGGAAGGTTTGCGTTTCACATTCTGTTACCCAAGAAATGTGATGAGTATGCCTACCCTTCAACTCAACTACAGAAGCTCCTTAAGCGTGCTTCAAGAGACATGAACCAGAATGTTCTCTGGAGTATCGCAACTAAAAAATGAAAACAACCTAGACGGATAAATAAATGGTGGCCTATTCATAAGAATGAACTGGTATTAATTTGGATAAATCTCATAATACATAATATTGAGTAAAAAGACAAGTTTTAGAAGGATACATGTGACATTATGCCATTTCTATAAAGTTCGTAAAACTACAAAATAATGCTGTGTGTTTTTAGAGCTATAGTATATGAATAAATTTATGAACATGACAGTCTCAAAATTAGGGAAAGGAGCAGGTAATGGGATGCAGAGGGAGGACACAGAAAGTTTCTATTTTTTTATTATTTCTTTTTATTATATATCATAGGATGCATACATGGGTAGCCATTAAATTATTCTCAAACTTTTAGTAAGCCTGATATATTTAACAATAAAAAAGGGAAGCTTTTTCCAATAAGAATCCTAGGAGAGTAAACATCAGCAAGATACCCAAATAAGAAGTCCCTTGTTTATATACACCTCCCAACAACAACAATGTGGCATCCATCCACAGACAAAAGTGCCTCTGTGAGAGATAAAGAATCCAACATCATATGCCAAGGGACCCAAAAAGACCCTTATTCACCTGTGTGTTGGGTAAAAGACATACAGACCTCAGTCCTGGCTATGGACCCTATAGTAGCATGTGAACTGGCCCTAGACCATCTTGGTCATCGTCCACGATTCCCTGGAGAAAACTGTCATAGACAATCACGTGCAAATGAGAGAGATCTTGTGGAAATCAGGAGTCCAATGAAGTTCCAGCATACTGTTAGAGCAAAAATATATATATACGTATATATATATATATATATATATATATATATATATGAGTTTGGACACATTGGTGTCATCTTTCAGTAAATGTTGGAGAAGGTGACTGCTACTTCAAATGTGAACACAGCAATACAAGACTTCAAAGAACATGAAAATCAAGGGAACATGGTACTATCAAAGGTTCACAATAATCTTCCAGTAACCAGCCCCAAAGACTTGAAGATCTTCAGTTCACCCAATAAAGATTTCAAAATAGCTATTTTAAGAAAGCTTAATGGCCTAGAAGAAAATAGAAAGTACAATTCAATAAAATCAAGTAAATAATACATGAATAAAATGAGAATTTTAACAAAGAGAAAGCATAAAAAATAACCAAACAGAAATTCTGAAGTTGAAGAATACAATGACTGAAGTGAAAAATGTAATAAAGAGCATAAACAGAAGAATGGAGCAAGCAGAAAACATATGTGAATTATAAGGCAGGAACTTTGAAGTCATCCAGAGGAGAACAAAGGAAAAAGAATGAAAGAGTGAAAAAAAACTTACATGATCTCTGGGCCACCATCAGAAAGAAACAATCTGAAAATTATTGGAGTCCCAGAAGAAGAAGGGAGGGAGAAGGAAGTGGAAAACTTATTTAAATAATGGCTAAGAACCTCTCAAATCTGGGGAGAGATTTGGACATCCAAGTCCTTGAAGCTAATAGGTTCCCAAACAAACTCAACATAAACATATGTTCTCCAAGACCAATTATAATAAAACTGTCAAAATCAAAGACAAAAAGAAAAATCTTAAAATCAGCAAGAGAAAAGAAGCTAATAACTTAAAAGAGAACCCTCATAATCCCCTATCAGCAGATTTCTCAGCAGATATCTTACAGGCCAGGACAGAATAGGATGATATATTCAAAAAGCTGAAAGAAAAAAATTACCAACCAAGAATACACTATTTGGCAAAGCTGTCCGTCAGGAATGAAGGACCATAAAGACTCCCAGACAAATAAAAACTGAGGGAGTTCAACACCACAAGATCTGCCTTAAGTGCTAAAAGTAGTTCTTCAAGCTGAAATAAAAAGATGCTACGCCTCAACACCCAAAAAGCAAATAACCTGATTAAAAAATGGGCAGAGGATATGAAGAGACATTTCTCTTAAGAAGAAATTCAGATGGCCAACAGACACCTGAAAAGATGCTCCACATCACTAATCATCAGGGAAATGCAAATTAAAACCACAGTGAGATATCACCTCACACCAGTAAGGATGGCCAACATCTAAAAGGCTAAGAACAATAAATGCTGGCGAGGGGGTGGAGAAAGGGGAACCCTCCTACACTGCTGGTGGGAATGTAAGCTAGTTCAACCATTGTGGAAAGCAATATGGAGGTTCCTCAAAAAACTAAAAATAGAAATACCATTTGACCCAGGAATCCCACTCCTTGGAATTTACCCAAAGAATACAACTTCTCAGATTCAAAAAGACATATGCACCCCTATGTTTATTGCAGCGCTATTTACCGTAGCCAAGATTTGGAAGCAACTTAAGTGTCCATCGGTAGATGAATGGATAAAGAAGAGGTGGTACATATACACAATGGAATACTATTCAGCCATAAGAGAGAAACAAATCCTACCGTTTGCAAAAACATGGATGGAGCTGGAGGATATTATGCTTAGTGAAATAAGCCAGGTGGAGAAAGACAAGTGCCAAATGATTTCCTTCATTTGTGGAGTATAACAATGAAGCAAAACTGAAGGAACAAAATAGCAGCAGACTCAGACTCCAAGAAGGGACTAGTGGTTACCAAAGGGGAAGGGTGTGGGAGGGCGAGTGGGGAGGGAGGGAGAAGATTGAGGGGTATTATATTTAGTACACATGGTGTGGGGGGTCACGGGGAAAACAGTGTAGCACAGAGAAGGCAAACAGTGAATCTGTGGCATCTTACTACACTGATGGACAGTGACTGCATTGGGGTATGAGTGGGGACTTGATAATATGGGTAAATGTAGTAACCACATTGTTTTTTCATGTGAAACCTTCATAAGAGTGTATATCAATAATACCTTAATAAAAAAATTTTTAAGACGCTAATTAGTAACATGAAAACATTCTCCAGGATATATCATATGATAGATGACAAAATAAGTCTTATAAGAAGATTGACATCATGCTAAATATGGTATGTGGACAGAAAAGTTTGACTACAATGGTATGAAACTAGAAATCAATAATAGAACAACTGGAAAATTCACAGATATTTGGAAATTAAACAACACAGTTCTTAACAATCAATGTGTCAAAGAAGGAATCAAAAGAGAAACCAAAAAAAATATCTTGAAACAAGTAGAAATACAACATAGCAAAACTTATGGATGCAGCAGAAGTAATTGTAAGAGATTTTATAGCAGTAAAAATCTACCATTAAGAAAAAAGAAAGATTGGGAATGCAAATTAGTTCAACCATTGTGGAAAGCAGTATGGAGGTTCCTCAAAAAACTCAAAATAGAAATACCATTCAACCCAGGAATCCCACTCCTAGGAATTTACCCTAAGAATGCAGCAGCCCAGTTTCAAAAAGACAGATGCACCCCTATGCTTATTGCAGCACTATTTACAATAGCCAAGAAATGGAAGCAATCTAAGTGTCCATCAGTAGATGAATGGATTTAGAAGAAGTGGTACATATACACAATGGAATATTATTCAGCCATAAGAAGAAAACAAATCCTACCATTTGCAACAACAGGGACGGAGCTAGAGGGTGTTATGCTCAGTGAAATAAGCCAAGCCGAAAAAGACAAGTATCAAATGATTTCACTCATATGTGGAGTATAAGAACAAAGAAAAAAAAAACTGAAGGAACAAAACAGCAGCAGACTCACAGAACCCAAGAACGGACTAATAGTTACCAAAGGGAAAGGGACTTGGGAAGAAGGGCGGGAAGGGAGGGATAAGAGGGTAAAAGGGGAATTACGATTAGCAGACATAGGGTGGGGGGGGCACGGGGAGGACTGTACAACTCAGAGAAGACAAGTAGTGATTCTCATCTCACTACACTGTTGGACAGTGACTGTAATAGGGTTGGTGGGGGGACCTGATGAAGGGGGGAGTTTAATCATCACAATATTGCTTATGTAATTGTAGGTTAATGATACTAAAATAAAATAAATTGTAAAAAAAAAAAAAAGAAGTGAGGCAGAAACCTCCTCCCAAAGTTACATAAAACACAAGAATACAGCAAATGCAACTAATCCTGAAAAAGTGACCTGAAGACAGAAGAACAGACTGCCTACATATGGGGAAAAGAGAAGACCTCACAGAAGAGGGTAAAGGAGCAAAGCCTCCATCCAGAGGGAACCAAGCCTTTCCCCCACCCAACACAGAGGTGGGAGGAAGAAAAACAAGTGGGGAGAGAGTAGAAGGCCAGGACTGTTAAACACCCAGTCCTGGAGATCTGCTCCAAGAGCACTAACTCACGTTACATGCTGCTCTAGAGATTAGTAGGGTTGGAAAGCAAAGATGGGAGGAATACTTGGAGAGATTCTAGTCCCTTGTGGAGAACAGGTATGCACAACTGGCCCCCCTGGGACTAAAGAAAGGTGAACACTTTGAAAGACTTCCCAGCAGCAAAAGGGGCAATAAAGGGACAAATATTACACAGAGCTCACTGCTCAGGAGAAAGGGCAGGTGGACAAAATCATCCCAAGACGATCAGCCCAGCAGGTTGGAAATGCTCAGGAGCGTCAGACATTCCATCCGCCTGGCTAGTAATTTAGCTCCAAGGCCCCACACTCCAGTTCACAGCCTGCCACTCCTTCTTCCCAGCAGGCATCAGTCCTGCTCAACTGCTGCCCCGACCATCATGCCAGGCCAGCCAGAGGGTGGCCACACCTATGATAGCTGCAGGGGCATAACACAAAGGCTCCTCCTCCCTGTGCACTCAGCCCGCTGGACCTCATAGTGGAGAGAGGCATTACAGCCAGGAAGGTAGGAAAGCTTCCCAGTCGACCTCTTTCCTCCTGTCAGTCGCCAGTTCGGTTCGCCAGCAACCCCCGCCATTGCTGCAGGTGCTCGGCAGCTCCAGAGAGTAGAGCTTCTGGGAACTAGAGGTGTCACCTACACAAAGTTATCATTCCATATGAAACACTAAAAAAAGTGAAACAGCAAAGGAATTCGATCCAAACAAAACTACAAGAAAAAACGCCAGAAAGAGGGATCAGTGAAATTGAGATCACCAACTTTCTTGATAAAGATTTCAAAATAAAAGTCATAAACATGCTTATGGAGCTGCAAAAAAATATTCAAGATCTCAGGGAGGACTTCAACAAAGAGCTACAAACTGAAAAATATAGTATCCAAAATGAAACATACAATGGAGGGATATAAAAGCAGATCAGATGAGGTAGAGGAGACAGTAAATGAAACATAAATTAGAGAACATGAAAACAAAGAAGCTGAAGAACAGAGAGAAAAAAGGATCTCTAGGAATGAAAGAATAATAAGAGATCTGTGTGACCGATCCAAATGGAACAATATTCACATTATAGGGGTACCAGAAGAAGAAGAGAGAGAAAAAGGGATAGAAAGTCTCTTTGAGGATATAATTGCTGAAAACTCCCCCAATCTGGGGAAGGAAATAGTCTCTCAGATCATGGAAGTGCAGAGATTTTCCAACATAAGGAACCCTAGGAAGGCAACACCAAGACATATAATAATTAAAATTGCAAAGATCAAGGACAAGGACAGAGAATTGAAAGCAGCCAAAGAGAGAAAAAAAGACCACTTCTAAAGGAAACCCCATCAGGTTATGAGCAGAATTCTCAGCAGAAACCTTAGAGGCCAGAAAGGAGTGGCATGATACATTTAATGCAATGAAACAGAAGGGCCTCCAACCAATCTTACTCTATCCAGCAAGATTATTATTTAAATATGAAGTGAGGATTAAACAATTTTGAGATAAGCAAAAGTTGAGGGACTTCACCACTCACAAACCGTCTCTATAGTGTATCATAAAGGGACTGCTGTAGGTGGAAGTGCTCCTAAGGCTAAATAGCTGTCACTAGAGAAAACAAAACCACAGTGAAGGAAGTACACCAATTAATTAGAAAGAAAATATAAAATTAAATCAACTACTCATAAAGTTAGTCAAGGAATAAACAAAGAGTACCGAACATGACACCTAATATATAAAGACTGGAGGAGGAAGAACAAGAAGAGGAGAAAAAGAAAAGAACCTTTAGATTGTGTTTGAAATTGCATAATAATCAAGACAGACTATTAGACAGGAAGGCGGCTACCCTTTAACCATTGGTAACCACAAATCTTACAATGGGATTAAGTACATGTCTATGAATAATCACCCTAAATGTAAACGGACTGAATGCACCAATCAAAAAACATAGAGTTAAAGAATGGATAAAAAAACAAGACCCATCTAAATGCTGCCTACAAGAGACTCACTTCAAACACAAAGACATACACAGACTAAAAGTGAAGGCATGGAAAAAGATATTTCATGCAACTAATAGGGAGAAAAAAGCAGGAGTTGCAGTACTTATATCAGACAAAATAGACTTCAAAACAAAGAAATTCACAAGAGACAAAGAAGGACATTACATAATGATAAAGGGGTCAGTCCAACAAGAGGATACAACCATTATAAATATCTTATGCACCCAACAAAGGAGCGCCTACATATGTGAAACAAATATGAACAGAAGTAAAGGGGGAAATAGAATGCAATGCATTCATTTTAGGAGACTTCAACACACCACTCACTCCAAAGGACAGATCAACCAGAGAGAAAATAAGTAAGGAAACAGAGGCATGAAAAACATATTAGAGGTGGATTCAGGAAGACGGCGGTGTGAGTAGGGTGACAGAAACCTCCTACCAAAACCATATAGATTCTTGAAAATACAACAAATACAAATACTCCTAAAAGAGAGACCAGAAGATACAGTACAACAGCCAGGCTACATCTACATCTGCAAGAACTCAACACCTCACGAAAAGGGTAAGATATGAAGCCATGACCTGGCGGGATGTGAGCACTCCCCCAACTCCAGCTCACTGGCAGGAGGAAAAGAATCAGAGTGGGGAGGGAGTGGAAGCACAGGACTGCTAAATAACCAGCCCTGGTGATCTGCACCGGGAGCACAGACACACATAGCATGGTGTACTGTAGATTAGAGAAACGGAAGGGCAGGATCAGAGATGGAGACTGCAAGCAGCTCCCCACAGCCGGCTCCCCTGGGACAAAAGAAAAGTGGGTGCTTTCTTAAAACTCTTAAAGAGACAAGGGCCCAACAGCAGAACAAAATCGTCCCACCGCACTCAGCCCAGCAGGCTGGGAATCTTGAGGAACTTCGAACCCCCTAACCGGCTGCTGGGTAAAGCAGCCCCAAAGCCCCTCACAGAGAAAGGCAGCCTGCCATTCGTTCCCCCCTGCTGGCACTGCGGTGGATCCGCCACAGCTGTGGAAAAGCGGGAGAGTGGCCCCACCCACAACAACTACACAGATTCCCCTCCCGGCAGGTGTGCAGCTAACCAGGAAGGGCCGCGCAGAATCTCCTCCCTATGGGCGCGCAGCTAAACGGGAAGGGCCGCAGAAGCCAGAGCAAGGGGCAAAAGGCACCAAGGGGTGCAAAAGGCATCCGACGTGACTGAAAACCCCCACAGTGCTCTAGGCTAGCCTGAGGCTGGCCCCGTCCACGGCAGTTTAGTGGATTATCCCAGAGACTGCCTCCCAGTGTGCGGGTAACCGGCGCAGGTTGTGGAGAAGGGCAAGGAGAACAGCAAGCAGGAAGGTAGTTTGCTCTCCCAGCTGACACATGTGGCACCTGCCTGCAACCATTTCTATTGCCATGAAAAGACAGAAGAATATGGTCCAGTCAAGACTCACCCAGACAACCCCAGAGAAAGGGCCTTGTGGGATAGATTTAAGCAATATTCCTGAAAAAGAATTCAGAATAAAAGTCATAACCGTGCTGATGTATCTACAGGGAAATATGCAAGAGCTAAGGGAAGAAGTGAGGAGACATATTACAGAAATGAAATAGTCGATTGACGGGCTGAAGAGCATACTGGACGAGGTGCAAGAGACTGTTAATGGAATAGAAATCAGGAGTACAGAGAAGCTGAGGCAGAGAGAGATAAAAGGATCTCTAGGAATGAAAGAATATTAAGAGAACTGTATGACCAATCCAAACGGAACAGTATATGCATTATAGGAGTACCAGAGGAAGAAGAGAGAGAAAAGGGGATAGGAAGTGTCTTTTAAAAAATAATTGCTGAAAACTTCCCCAACCTGGGGAAGGAAATAGTTTCTCAGACCATGGAAGCCCACAAGGGACCCAAGGAGGACAACACCAAGACATATAATAATTAAAATGGCAAAGATCGAGGACAAGGACAGAGTGTTAAAGGCAGCCAGAGAGAGAAAAAAGATCACCTACAAAGTAAAACCCATCAGGCTAACATTAGACTTCTCAACAGAAACCTTACAGGCCAGAAGAGAATGGCATAATGAAACAGAAGGGCCATGAACCAAGAATACTGTATCCAGCACGATTATGATTTAAATTTAAGGGAGGGATTAAACAATTCCCAGACAAGAGAAAGCTGAGGGAATTTGCCTCCCACAAACCACCTCTACAGGATATCTTAAAGGGAATGCTCTAGATAGAAGCACTCCTAAGGCAAAATAGATGTCACCAGAGAAAATTAATTCATAGCAAAGAAAGCAGACCATCCAAATACTAACTAAAGACAAAAAAGAAAATCAACTTTCCACAGAAACAAAGGAACGCAAAAGAATACAGACTAAAACACGTAATATAGAAAATATAGCAGCGCGAGAGGTGAGACAGAGGCTTCCTCCTAAAACCACATATAATATGAAAATAAAGCTACTACAACTACTCTTGAAAGAGCAACGGGAAAGAGGACTACAATAAACTGCATACACCTGGAGACAAGAGCAGACCTCACAGAAAACGGTAATGTACTAAAGCTGTGGTCCTGCGGGATCCAAGCCCTTCCCCCACCCCAGCTCACCAGCAGGAGGAACAGGAATGCAGCAGAGAGGGAGTGGAGATCTGGGACTGCTGAATACCTAACTCTGGAGATCTGCTCTGGGAGCACAAACCTACATTTCATAGTGCTTGCATGATACTCTTGTAATTAGGGGGTTGGAAAGCTAAGACAGGCAGAATTCCTGGAGAGACTAAGATTCCAGCTGCTTGTGAAATCAGGGATCCATACCCAGCTGCTCTGGGACAAAAGAAAGGCAGGCAGTCTGAGAGACTTCCTAACAAAGAAGACCTTAGCAAGAGGCCTGCTAAGGGGGCAAGGACTGCACAGAGCTTACTGCTCAGGAGAAAGGACAGGTAGACAAAATTGTCCAGGTGTACTCTGCCCAGCAGATTGGGAGTTTTCTGATCTTCAGGTGTGCCAGCTCCCTGGCTGCCTACACAGCTCCAGGAACCCCTTCTGTGATAGGCAGACTAGTGCACCTTTCGCCTGTCCAGCCCCACCGGGCTTGCAAACCTGGAAACCCTTCCCTGGTGTTAGGCCAGCCAGAGGGAAGATCTGTCTACAGCAACTAAAAAGGCAAAGCACAGAGGCTTACAGCTGTGTGCTCAATGCACTGGTTCAGACAGTGGAGACAGGCATAGCAGCCAGGAACCAGGAAACAGCACTTTCCTCCCCGAGGCACCAATACCACTCCCTTAAAATCCCTGACATTGCTTCAGGGGCTGAGCAGCTCCAGAGAGTAGAGCTTCTGGGCACTACAGGGCTCCATACACAAATATGAAACACCAAAGGAACTGGTCCAGAGTAAAATTATGAATACAACTCCTGAGAAAGATTTAAATGATATGGACCTTATGACTCTCCCTGAAAGGGACTTCAAAATAAAAATCATTAACATGCTCATGGAGGTACAGAAAGATATTCAAGAACTCAGGAATGAATTCCGGTCAGAGATCCAATCCTTGAAGAACACAATGGACGGTATTAAAAGCATATTGGATATGGTGGAGGAGACGATACATGAAATAGAAACTAGAGAAGAGGAATACAAAGAAGCTGAGGTACTGAGAGAAAAAAGGATCTCTAAGAATGAAAGAATATTGAGAAAACCGTGTGACCAATCCAAACGGAACAATATTCGCATTATAGGAGTACCAGAGGAAGAAGAGAGAAAAAGGGATAGAAAGTGTCTTTGAAGAAATAATAGCTGAAAACTTTCCCATACTGGGGAATGAAATAGTCTCGCAGTCCACGGAAGCCCACAGAACTCCCAACACAAGGGACCCAAGGAAGACAACACCAACACACATAATAATTAAGATGGCAAAGGTCAAAGATCAAGACAGAGTATTAAAGGCAGCTAGAGAAAGAAAAAAGATCACCTACAAAGGAAAACCCATGAGACTATCATCAGACTTCTCAACAGGAACCTTACAGGCCAGAAGAAAATGGCATGATATATTTAACGTAATGAAACACAAGGACCTCGAACGAAGAATATTGTATCCAGCATGATTATCATTTAAATATGACGGAGGGATTAAACAATTTTCAGACAAAGGAAAGTTGAAAGAGTTTGCCTCTCATAAACCACCACTACAGGATATCTTAAACGGACTGCTCTAGAGGGAAGCACCCCTAAAGCTAAAAAGATGTCACCAGAGAAAATAAAATCATAGCAAAGAAATCAGACCATCCAAATACCAACTAAAGGCAAAGAATAAGACACCCAATATGTAAAGAATGGAGGAGGAAGAGTAGGAAGGGAGAAATAAAGAAACATCAGATGGCGTTCACAATACTTAACAAGAAAGTTAAGTTAGATTCTTAGATAGTAAAGAAGCAATCCTTGAACTTTTGGTAACCATGAATCTAAAGCTAGCAATGGCAATAAGTACATATCTATCAATAATCACCGTAAATGTAAATGGACTGAATGCACCAATCAAAAGACACAGAGTAACAGAGTGGATAAAAAAAGCAAGACCATCTATATGCTGCTTACAAAAGACTCACCTCAAACTCAAAGATATACACAGACTAAAAGTGAAGGGATGGAAAAATATATTTCATGCAAACAACAAAGAGAAAAAAGCAGGTGTTCCAGTACTTGTATCAGACAAAATAGACTTCAAAAAAGCTGCAAAACCTAGAAGAAATGGACAACTTCTTAGAAAAATACAACCTTCCAAGACTGATCAAGCAAGAAACAGAAAAACTAAACAGACCAATCACCAGCAATGAAATTGAATCGGTAACCAAAAAACTATCCAAGAACAGAACACCCGGACCTGATGGATTCACCTCTGAATTCTACCAGAAACATAGAGAAGAAATAACACCCATTCTCCTTAAAGCTTTCCAAAAAATAGAAGAGGAGGGAATACTTCCAAACTCTTTCTATGAAGCCAGCATCACTCTAATACCAAAACCGGGCAAAGACCTCACCAAAAAAGAAAATTACAGACCTATATCCCTGATGAACATAGATGTAAAAATACTCAACAAAATATTAGCAAACCGAATTCAAAAATACATCAAGAGGATCATACACCATGATCAAGTGGGATTCATCCCAGGGATGCAAGGATGGTACAACATTCGAAAATCCATCAACATCATCCACCACATCAACAAAAAGAAGAACAAAAACCACATGATCATCTCCATAGATGCTGAAAAAGCATTTGACAAAATTCAGCATCCATTCATGATTAAAACGCTCAACAAAATGGGTATAGATGGCAAGTCCCTCAACATCATAAACGCTATATATGACAAATCCACACATAACATACTTAACAGCGAGAAGCTGAAAGCTTTTCATCTAAGATCAGGAACAAGACAGGGATGCCCACTCTCTCCACTGTTATTCAACATAGTACTGGAGGTCCTAGCCACGGCAATCAGACAAAACAAAGATATACAAGGCATCCAGATTGGTAAGAAGAAGTCAAATTGTCACTATTTGCAGATGACATGATACTGTACATAAAAAACCCTAAAGACTCCACTCCAAAACTACTAGAACTAATATCTGAATTCAGCAAAGTTGCAGGATATAAAATTAACACACAGAAATCTGTTGCTTTCCTATACACTAATGATGAGCTAACAGAAAGAGAAATCAGAAAAACAATTCCATTCACAATTGCATCAAAAGGAATAAAATACCTAGGAATAAACCTAACCAAGGAAGTGAAAGACCTGTACTCTGAAAACTACAAGACACTCCTAGGAGAAATTAAAGAGGACACTAACAAATGGAAATGCATCCCATGCTCTTGGCTAGGAAGAATAAATATTGTCAAAATGGCTATACTACCTAAAGCAATCTACAGTTCAACGCAATCCCTATCAAACTACCAACAGCTTTCTTCAATGAACTGGAACAAATAATTCTAAAATTCATATGGAACCAGAAAAGACCCCGAATAGCCAAAGCAATCCTGAGAAGGAGGAATAAAATGGGGAATTACGCTCCCTGACTTCAAGCTCTACTACAAAGCCACAGTAATCAAGACAGTTTGGTAGTGGCACAAAAACAGACCCACAGACCAGTAGAACAGAATAGAAAATCCAAACATTAACCCAAATATTTACAGCCAATTAATATTTGATAAAGGAGCCTTGAATATACAGTGGGGAGATGACGGCCTCTTCAGCAGCTGGTGTTGGATAACTGGACAGCTACATGCAAGAGAATGAAACTGGACTACTGTCTAGCCCCATACACAAAGGTAAACTCAAGGTGAATCAAAGACCTGAATGTAAGTCATGAAACCATAAAACTCTTAGAAAAAAACATAGGCAAAAATCTCTTGGACATAAACATGAGCGACTTCTTCATGAACATATCCCCCCAGGCAAGGGAAACAAAAGCAAAAATGAAGAAGTGGGACTATATCAAGCTGAAAAGCTTCTGTACAGCAAAGGACACCATCAGTAGAACAAAAAGACATCCTACAGTATTGGAAAATATATTCATAAATGATGCATCTGATAAGGGGTTGACATCCAAAATATATAAAGAACTCACGCACCTTAACAAAAAAAGCAAATAATCCAATTAAGAAATGGGCAGAGGACATAAATAGACACTTCTCTAAAGAAGAAATTCAGATGGCCAAGAGGCACATGAAAAGATGCTCCACATCGCTGGACATCAGAGAAATGCAGATTAAAACCACTATGAGATATCACCTCATACCAGTGAGGATGGCCAACATCGAAAACACAAACAACAACAAATGTTGGCGAGGATGTGGAGAAACGGGAACCCTCCTACACTGCTGGTGGGAATGCAATTTAGTTCAACCATTGTGGAAAGCAGTATGGAGGTTCCTCAAAAAACTCAAAAGAGAAATACCATTCGGCCCAGGAATCCCACTCCTAGGAATTTGCCCTAAGAATGCAGCAGCCCAGTATCAAAAAGACGGATGCACCCCTGGATGTTTATTGCAGCACTATTTACAATAGCCAGGAAATGGAAGCAGCCTAAGTGTCCATCAGTAGATGAATGGATTAAGAAGATGTGGTACATATACACAATGGAATATTATTCAGCCGTAAGAAGAAAACAAATCCTACCATTTGCAACAACATGGATGGAGTTAGAGGGTATTATGCTCAGTGAAATATGCCAAGCCGAAAAAGGCAAGTATCAAATGATTTCACTCATATGTGGACTATAAGAGCAAAGAAAAAACTGAAGGAACAAAACAGCAGCAGACTCACAGAACCCAAGAACGGACTAATAGTTCCAAAGGGAAAGGGACTGGGGAAGATGGGTGGCAAGGGAGGGATAAGAGGGTAAATGGGGTATTACGATTAGGAGATGTAAGGTAGCGGGTGCACGGGGAGGGCTGTACAACTCAGAGAAGACAAATAGTGACTCTATAGCATCTCACTATGCTGATGAACAGTGACTGTAATGGGGTTGGTGGGGGGGACCTGATGAAGGGGGTAGTTTAATTACCATAATATTGCACATGTAATTGTAGGTTAACGATACCAAAATAAATTGTAGAAAAAAAAAACACCTAATATATAAAGAATGGAGGAGGAACAATAAGAAGGGAGAGAAATTATGAATCATCAGACTGTGTATATAATAGCTTAACAAGAGGGTTAAGTTAGACTGTTAGATAGTAAAGAAGCTACCCTTGAACCTTTGGTAACCACGAATCTAAAAGCCGGCAAAGGCAATAAGTACATATCTATCGATAATCACCCTAAATGTAAATGGACTGAATGCACCAATCAAAAGGCACCGAGTAATAGAATGGATAAAAAAGCAAGACGTATCTCTATGCTGTTTACAAGACACTCACCTCAAACCCAAAGATATACACAGACTAAAAGTGAAGGGATGAAAAAAGATATTTCATGCAAACAACAGGGAGAAAAAAGCAGGAGTTACAGTCTTGTATTATCAGACAACATAGACTTCAAAACAAAGAAAGTAGCAAGCGATAAAGAAGGACATTACATAATGCTAAAGGGGTCAGTCCAACAAGAGGATATAGCCATTATAAATATATATGCACCCAACACAGGAGCGCCTGCATATGTGAAACAAATACTAACAGAATTAAAGGAGGAAATCGAAAGCAATGTATTCATTTCAGGAGACTTCAACACACCACTCACTCCAAAGGATAGATCAACCAGACAGAAAATAAGTAAAGACACAGAGACACTGAACAACACGCTACAACAGATGGACCTAACAGACATCTACAGAACTCTACACCCAAAAGCAACAGGATACACATTCTTCTCACATGCACATGAAACATTTTCCAGAATAGACCACATACTAGGCCACAAAAAAAACCTCAGTAAATTCAAAAAGATTGAAATTCTACCAACCAACTTCTCAGATCACAAAGGTATAAAACTAGAAATAAATTGTGCGAAGAAAACAAAAACACTCACAAACACATGGAGGCTTAGCAACATATTCCTAAATAATCAACAGATCAATGACCAAATTAAAGCAGAGATCAAACAATATATGGAGACCAATGACAACAACATCACAAAGCCCCAACTTCTGTGGGACGCAGAAAAGGCAGTTCTAAGAGGAAAGTATATTGCAATCCTGGCCTATTTAAAGAAGGAAGAGCATTCCCAAATGAATAGTCTTAAGTCACAATTATTGAAATTGGAAAAAGAAGAACAAATGAGGCCCAAAGTCACCAGAAGGAGGGATATAATAAAGATTAGAGAAGAAATAAATAAAATTGAGAAGAATAAAACAATAGAAAAAATCAATGAAACCAAGAGCTGGTTCTTTGAAAAAATAAACAAAATAGAAAAACCCCTAGCCAGACTCATTAAGAGAAAAAGAGACTCTACACACATAAACAGAATCAGAAATGAGAAAGGAAAAATAACGACGGACCCCACAGAAATACAAAGAATTATAAGAGAATATTATGAGCATCTATATGCTAAGAAGCTGGAAAACTTAGAAGAAATGGACAACTTCTTAGAAAAATACAACCTTCCAAGACTGACCAAGGAAGAAACAGAAAACCTAAACAGACCAATTACCAGCAACAAAATTGAAATGGCAATCAGAAAACTACCCAAGAGCAAAACCCCCGGGCCAGATGGATTCACCTCTGAATTTTATCAGACATATAGAGAAGAAATAATACCAATTCTCCTTAATGTTTTCCAAAAAATTGAAGAGGAGGGAACACTTCCAAATGCATTCCATGAAGCCAGCAACACGCTAATACAAAACCAGGCAAAGACCCTACCAAAAAAGAAAACTACAAACCAATATCCCTGATGAACATAGATGCCAAAACACTCAACAAAACATTAGCAAACTGAATTCAAAAATACTTCAAGAGGATCATACACCATGATCAAGTGGGATTCATCCCAGGGATGCAAGGATGGTACAACATTCGAAAACCCATCAACATCATCCACCACATCAACAAAAAGAAGAACAAAAACCACATGATCATCTCCATAGATGCTGAAAAAGCATTTGACAAAACTCAACATCCATTCATGAAAAAACTCTCAACAAAATGGGTATAGAGGGCAAGTACCTCAACATAATAAAGGCTATAAATGACATACCCACAGCCAACATCATACTTAACAATAAGAAGCTGAAAGCCTTTCATCTAAGATTGGGAACAAGACAGGGCTGCCCACTCTCCCCACTGTTAACTCAACATAGTACTGCAGGTCCTAGCCACGGCAGTCAGACAAAACAAAGAAATACAAGGCATCCAGATTGGTAAAGAAGAAGTCAAACTGTCACTATTTGCAGATGACATGATATTGTACATAAAAAACCCTAAAGACTCCACTCCAAAACTACTAGATCTAATATCTGAATTCAGCAAAGTTGCAGGATACAAAATCAATACACAGAAATCTGTTGCTTTCCTAGATACTAATGATGAACTAACAGAAAGAGAAATCAGGAAAACAATTCCATTCACAACTGCATCAAAAAGAATAAAATACCTAGGAATAAACCTAACAAAGGAAGTGAAAGACCTATACCCTGAAAAGTACAAGACACTCCTAAGAGAAATTAAAGAGTATACGAACAAATAGAAATTCATCCCATGCTCAAGGCTAGGAAGAATAAATCAAAATGGCTATACTACCTAAAGCAATCTACAGATTCAATGCAAGCCCTATGAAAATACCAACAGCATTCTTCAATGAACTGGACCAAATAATTCTAAAATTCATATGGAACCACAAAAGACCCCGAATATCCAAAGCAATCCTGAGAACGAAGAATAAAACAGGGGGATTTACGCTCCCTGACTTCAAGCTCTACTACAAAGCCACAGTAATCAAGATAATTTGGTACTGGCACAAGAACAGACCAACAGACGAATGGAACAGAACAGAGTCCAGACATTAACACAAAGATATATGGCCAATTAATATACAATAAAGGAGCCATGGATATACAATGGGGAAATGACAGCCTATTCAACAGCTGAAGGAACAAAACAGCAGCAGACTCACAGACTCCAAGAAGGCTACCAAAGGGAAGGGGTTGGGGAGGGTGTGTGGGGAGGGAGGGTGAAGGTGATTAAGGGGCATTATAATTAGCAGTTACAATATAGTAGGTAGGTCACAGGGGAGGCAGTATAGCACGAAGGAGACAAGTAATGACTCTATAGCATCTTACTACACTGATAGACAGTGATTGCAAAGGGGGCATGGGGGTGGAGGGGTGAGGACTTGATAATATGGGTAAATGTTGAAACCACAATGTTGTTCATGTGAAACCTTCATAAGATTGTATATCAATGATAGTTTAATTTTTAAAAAGTCCAGTGGCATTTTTCACAGAAATGGAAAAAACAATCCTAAAATTCATATGGAAATACAACCAATGGAACATAATAGAAGAGAAACAGACTTATTTACATTAGAAATTTGGCTTATGACAGAGGTAGCAGTACAAAGCAGCAGGGAAAGAACGGGCTATTCAACAAATTGGTCTTGGACAATAAACTATAGGGAAAGATAAAATAGGACCCCTACCTCACCACACACACACTTTTAGCTGGATTAAAACATATAAATACAGAACTAAAATTTTAAGAGTTCAAGATGAAAATATAGAAAAACATCTTTATAATTTCAAAGTATGAAAATGTTTTTAAGCAAGAGAAAATAGGCAAAAAAAGGAAGAGGAAAGCGATAAATATGGCTACATGAAAATGAAATGATATTTGTAATATACACAGCTATTAAAGAATTAGTGTACACCATGTACAAAAAAGTGTTGAAAACTAATAGTAAGGATACAGGCAATAAAACTGGTAATTTATAGAAAAGAATATTGAGTAGGTGATAATGTGAAAAGAAGCTTACTTTGTTAGTAATGAGAGGAATGCAAAATAAAATAAGAAATTTCACACCATCAGAGTGGTAGCACCAAATGGTGGTTAGTATGTGGGGGAAAAGAAACCCTATTTAATTGTGTTGGTGGCGATGTAAATTCATACACCAATTTTTAGGACAGTTTAACAGTATTTATTATAGTTAAAGAGCTTTGACTTAAGCAATTTCACCTCCAGTTATGTATCCCAGAGAAACCTTTGCATTTATGTGTAAGAAAGTTCACTGCAGGACACTTTGGAATCGTGAAAATAAAAAATCAACCCAATTCTCCACAAATAGGAGGATAGAAAACATTTTGAATAATATGCCTAGGTAAAAATGAAGTAGCTCTCCTTGTGTCAAAATGGTTAATTCTCTGAAGAAAATATTAGAAGTGAAAAAATAAACTGTAAGATGATATGACAATGAAATGCTAAGTTTTTTTCAAGCTGTTGGTTATGACCCGTCTATAAGTTGTGAAATCAGTTTAGTGGGCCACTGCCAGCATTACAAAATTAGAATAGAAAGAAAATATCAGAATGTGCTGCAAGCAGTTAAACAGTGCTTTCATGAAAGTTTTGTTTCATATTATATATGCATACACACACACAGGTGTACATGTATACATACATGCATGTGGACGTTTACAGAGTCAAAATGTCAAATGCATTTCTTTTGTTGAGGGTGGTAGAAAAGTCTGAAAGGCACTTTTATATATAATAAAAATGCAAAACAATATTATACGTTTACAGATCCTACGGCATGCCTGGGAGTGACAAATACCAATGTAGATACCACTGGTAGATTTCTGTATCCGTATGCCAGTTTAAATTACTGTAGCTTTGTATAAATTTTTGAAATCTGATAGGGCAAATCTCTCAGCAGCAGCATTATGATGCTGATGATGATTCAAGGTTTAGGGATATGTTCTGTCTTCCCTCTTTTGTTTGAATATTTGGACTTATTTTGTCAAGTTCTGTGAAGAAATCTCTTGGAATTTTTATTGGGATTGAATTAACTTTAATTTAAACAAAAATTGACATCTTTTATCATATCAAGTCTTTCTGTCCGTCAATATGGTATTTTGTCTCCAATTTCTTAAGTCCTATTTTATGTCTTTTGATAAATTCTTTTGATTTTTTTCCCATAATGGTCTTGCATTCTTATCGTATTTATTTCTAAGAACTTTTTGTTGTTGCTCTTGTTACTATAAATAGTATTTTTAATCAATTTTTCTACATCTTGTTATGATGATTTTGTACTTTGATCTTGTGTCCCAACTTTCCAAACTTTTATTATTTCTAACACTTTGCCTATAGATTCACACAGAGGTTCGACCATCATATAATCTCAAATGGTGACAGTTTTCTTTTTTTTCTTTCAAACATTTGCTTCATTTTTCTATAAATACAACAGTCTCAACCCAACTCCAGGCCGTAACAAGGGTGGACTCTACTGTCTCTGCAGCAACACTGGGCTGGAGCATGAGCAGGTGGGGGCAGAGCTGACATCAATCCACTGCACTGATGGCGGCCGACCATTACTCAGGTTCTCTCCCATGTATGCTTGGATTGTGCAATTGTACTATTAACCTTCCTTTTTCCATCTCATGACTCTACTCGGATTCCTCATTCATTCTCTCCCATTGTATGATCTCTGGGGCTCTCACAGGACCCCTACTAGTCTAGTATTTCTAGTTCCATTATCATGTCATTATAATAGGAAGATAATTTTAGTATCCTAGACAACCAGATTTAGTGTCTGCATTCTTATCCTCATGGTGACCCTAAAGCTAGCAGGTATATTGTACAAGATTCTGTAAGCAATGCTAGCTTCAGTGGGTTGAACTATACAAAGACAAGATATGAACCTCCCGTCTCCTCTTCCCAAAAGGCATGGCTTTAGGATTTTTGTACTTTAGGCTTTTTTGTTTTTTGTGGGGTTTTTTTGTGGGGAGAGGGGATGTTGACAGGTTCTGTTGTTTTGTTGGTTGGTTAGGTTGGTGGCAACTGTTTTCCTCAGTTTAAGTCTCCTTATTTTTACATCTAAACATAAGTGCCAATATGTTTTATTATTAAGGTTACTTCTATTCTTTTTCAAAATGTATTATTCTTTCATTGTGGTTTCTATTTTTTCTTTTCATCTCTTTAATCATTTAAACATCCTCATATTTATGGTCTCTTTCAGATTGCTTTTCTATGATCTCAATTGGGGTTGCTGACTCTCCTGCTTATTGTAGCCACGAAGTCTTTTTCACGACATATTTTTCCACTGGGTGTTTTGTAATTTTTTACTGAAAGCTCATCTTCAGCTGAGCCTGATTTTTAAATGGAAATCTATAATCACGGTGAACTTCCATCTGCTTCTGCATGTGTCCTAGCAGTAACATAATCAGGACCACTCTTTATGGGCATATTTTAATTCAGGATGTCTACAGCTCATGGGAAGTACACATTCAGCTTCCAGAACCTCTCCAAGCATAAGCTTGGGATTTCACTTTTTCACAAAAGGCTTTTTTATTTTTTTTGTCCAGAACCCAGGCAGAGGCAAACTTTCTCAGCATCTTCCTGATTCAGTGGCTGGGGTTTTTTTCTAGTCCTCCTCTTATGGAGAGTTCAGCCCTCAACTGCCATACCTTTCTGCTCTCTTGCATGAACTCCTGCAGGGCAGTGGCCCAAGGCCTTAGCTCTCAGCTCCGCATGGGCCCTACCCCAGCCCAGTGAGAGCACAGACAGACACACCCACACCCCACTGCTGCAGGGCCTTACCACTTCCGGCTATGTTTTCCATTCCCTCTTCAGTTCCAGCAACTGGACTAATGTGCGTTTTGTTTCATCATCCCATATTTCTAAGTGATTGTAGTAGGAAGTGTTCTATATTAGTCCACCCCTCTAGAGTCCCCTTTTCCTTCAAAGAGGCCCTTGAAACCAACCATGTCTTAAAACCTCTCAAAAGCCAGAAGCAGATACCTGCAGGGTCCAGGGTAAATCCCACCTGAAGAAAGCATCTACAGAATTTGGCCAGAATCTTTCTGGGAAGCAGGGACTGGGCTTGTCCACTTACTTACTGGACAATTGCTGCTTAACAACCACCTTTCTGTTCTTGTGCTGGAACGAAGTCGGAATGCTTCTTCCCTGCCAGTTTCAGAGGGTGAGATCATCTTTACAGAGTCCTTGAGGAGACATGAAGTCAGGAATCTTACAGAAGAAATGCATCTGGCATGTGAAACTTAATGAAAGATCGTCTCCTAGAGAAACAGACCCTCTGAGGTCTGTCTCTCTGTTGTTGGTGGTTATTGTTGTTTTGGGAAGGAGGCTTCCCAGGGTTTTGTTTTTATTTTTTTTTTAAAGGAAAGTGGCCATGAGCCAGACCACTTGGCTCTCGACGGAGGGAACACAGGCCTTCATGGGTCAGCAGGCTGAAGGGTCCCGGCTGAGCTCTCTGACGATGTTTGAAATTGTGACTTTCAAACAGGATCGGCGTGGCAGGTCAAGAGGAAAGTCAGCAAGTATCTCAGGAAAGAGAGTCATGGAAAACAGGGCCCCGATTTTAAAGTCCACGACCGAGACAAACACCTCACAAACATTCCAATCAATGGCTTTCTTCTACACGCACACACACACACACACACACACAAAATGTTCAAATCACAGTGGGCACCAAGCCTATGCACCCAGGCTGGAGAATAATCAGCCCGAGACTAAATGTGTAGAAATCTCCTTAACAGACTCCTAGTCTTTAGATTTGCTGACGTCTTTCTTCCATGGTATTTCCTACACTCTGGTTCTTCAATGCTCAATACCTTTCTTGGAGTCAGAAAATTGTCTCCAGGGAAAAGTTAGAGTAATAAGTCATCCACACCCTAATGTACAGTTAACCCAATGTATTATCCATCCAGAAATGCTGTCTCAATCTCGAGTGAGATAAAGATTTGCCTGAAATTGCTCTGGTGCCAAGTGAGGTCTCAAACAAGGTCCTCCAACACCAGATGCCAAGCTCTTTCCAAACCCCACCCTGTGCCTTGGAACAGAGGCTGGAGCCCCTTCTCGGGACCTGCGAACCTGAGCCTTCTCTGCCTAAGGGCGCAGCAGCTCCGAGCGCGTACTGGTGACGAACATGCGCAGGTTCTTCTTCTCCCACCTCAGCCTCTGAATGCGCGCGCGCGCGCGCACACACACACACACACACACACACACACACACACACACACACCGCCGGTCCCATCACCGCCAGTCCCATCTGTCTGCTGGGGCCATAAAGAAAGTAGAAATGATGAAAAAACTCACTTCCCTTCCTTAGGAAGTTCCTTCTCATGGTGAAGTATCTCTGGGGACCCATTAGCTAATGCCTTGCTGTCCCTTAGGGAGATTTCAGCATTCTTGAGAAATAAGCAAAGGAATTTTCCTGAGACCATGTCATTCACATCACTTTAAAGCCTAAGGTACTGAATTCTTTTGAGGATGTTAATCTCATTAAGAACCTCTGATACAAAGTTGCTCCAACACCATCCGCAATTGGTGCTGAAGGGTGGCTCTGTGGGCCCATGTTGGTGACCATGGCTCCACACGCCGGCCAGAGCAGAGTGAACCAGGAGTGGAGACCTGGCCCAGGAAAAATCAGCCCTGGTTGGGCGGAGCCAATTCGTTTTCTCTCTTTCAAAAGAGAGGCCCAGAGGGCAGGATGCAGGCAGCCACCGGATCTGCCCCTCCAGCCCAGGCCGGTCACACCACGGTGAGGGAGCCAAATGCAAGCAGCAGACAGAAGCCTGCAGACCTGAGACGGGGCTGCCCCTCAACCTGAGGTCAGCCCAAGCCAGCAGGCAAACCTCTCGTGCCTCCTCCTGCACCCAGACACCATCCTGGAGAAGAGGAAAGAGGCGAAATGCTGAAAGACAAGCAGTCACCCTACGAAGGCATGAGCCCTCACAAGCACGACACGTTGGCCCTGAAAGCTGTGGCAGGAGCGGCAGGGAGGAGAGAGCGAGCAAAGGCATGGAGGGCGGCCCCGGGGTGGGGGGCGTCAGGACCCCAGGACGTGGAAGAAGGCCCCTGGCTGCTACCTCCCCTTTCATTTGTCTCCAGACGTTTCTGTTTCCCTCCTTACAGCAACTTTTCCTAAACTCCTTAGTCGACCCCTCTCCCCTTCACTGTCATGCGGACATCTACCTCCTCCATCAGTACAAGATCAGGGCGCCCAAGAGGAGGTCTGCCATCCCCCCACCCAGACTCCCCGTCACCTCCCCATCCCTCCCTCCTCATCTGATACAAAGGAAATATGCCGCCTCCTTTACAAGCCCCCGTCTTCCATCCTGTGTTGATCCCGAGTCCTCGCACCCCCAGGCCCCTCCCCTCATCATCCACTCTCTCTTTTGCATCCTCGGACGCTTGCTCTCTGACAGCACCGTCCTGTGTGCCTGGGATGTGCTCCGGCGTCTCCAGCCCTAAGCCCCTCCTCCACCCGGCATGCCCTCCGGTCACTGCCCTACTTCCCCAACTCTCACAGTGCCAACCTTCTGGAAGGTGAGTCTCACCCGACCTTTAACTCACTATGCCCATCACATTTGGGAAATGTCTCTGGGGAAACGAGGAGAGCTCACAGCTGCAAAATGTTCCACCTGATTCCAGTCTTCCTCCTGCAACATCTAGCACGGCCCACTGTCCCCTCTCCAACGGTCATGGTCCAAACAGGACACGCTTGGCACAGGCGAGCATGGCTGCTTTTCCCAAACCATCCTGCACCTCTATAAACAGTCCCCCTGTTCACCAGGAACCGTGCAGTATACTGCGCCCAGGAGCAGAGAAAAGAGCCGGGCCCAGAGCTCAGGGGTGGCGCCGGCGGTAGAGGGTGAGGCCAGGGGAGACACACCCGACTCACCCCCCTCCTCCCTCCAGCCTGCCAGTGCTCCCCGCGGGCTGAGCCTTATGAGTCCAGGAGGAATGAGGGCTGCCTTGAGATGGGGGGAGGGGGAGGCGGAGCCTGGGGACAGAAGGACCCAGCGCTGCCCCTCCAGCTCCCGACTCTCCTCCCTTGGTTTCTGTCGCTCTGGCTCCTGGTTGTTCTCCGCACGTTCTACCCACCTCATCATTCTCTTCACCGGCCTCTCTTCTTTAACTACCATCTTCTGCGTCTTTTCCAGACCCCAGGCCCTTCTTTTCTCCTTGACAAGCTCTCTGGCACAGGTGCCGTCTCTCTCTTTCTCTCTCCCCTTGAGCAATTTCATTTCCCCTAAGGCGTCACTATAACCTCCAAAGTGGTGATGACCCAGGCCGGCACCTTCAACTCTGACCTCTCGTTGAAGTCTAACCCTACTGGTTATCACCAAGCAATTTCCCACAGGAAAAGTCTGAGCGCTTCAGACGCAGCGCACCCAGAACGAAGCTCAGTCTCTCCCCCCTGAGCCCTCCTCCGCGCCCCCCTCTGTATGAGCCGCAGGCGCCGGTGACGTTGCCCTATGGGCCTGCCACTCAAAGGCTGGTGGGAGCCCACAGAATGGGTGTCCTGGGGATGCAACAGAAACGCACAATCTCAACCCCTCCCAGCAATCCTGACCCAGAATCTGCATTTTAACAAGGTCCCCACATCCACAGTATAAATTCAGAAATGCAGTTTATAACATTTATCACAACCATCCCTCATTCCACTTGATTCTATGTGAACATGTACCAGACTTAAAGACTTGGTATTAAAGCAGGAAGAAGTAACCTGAGGCAAATAGCGAACTTGCAGAAGTCCCCTCGACCTCCACCCCTGCTTTGGACTTTGTCTTACAGGATATTCCTCAAGGACGATGGCGTACTTATAGACATCTTACTGTTTTCAGAAATCCCTCCTTGTCCCCTCAGTCCTTGTCTATGTCGTTGAAGGACTCTAAAAGGCACCCAGACTACCCTTTTTATTAAGAAAGAGAGAGAGATGTAATTTGGTTTTTCAAAATGAGATGCTCCTCTGTCTGAAAAGGTCCAAGCTGAAGTTTGCCATGGACACCATGTAGAATACATGACACCCAGTTCAATCTCGTTGGATTTTCTCTCTCTGAGCCTCAGTTTCCTTATCTATAAAATAGAGAGATAGTGATAGCTCCTTTGTAATGTTTCTATAAAGATTAAAAATGGCAAAATATGTAAAATATGCCCTGCCGTGGACTGTGAGCAAATATTCATTGAGTGAAGAAAAGAAGTCATTTAAAATATTGGCGCCTCAGTTTATTCAAATGGAAATTGAAGACAATACCAAGTTCATTAAATGCAGGGTCCCCAGCTCCTCCCACAGGCCCACATATGCTCACTCACATACACTTTTGCATACATGCACATGCCACATCCATGTGCACCCATGTGAGCACACGCACTGCAAGCATGCACATATACACGTGTGTGTGCACACACTCATACCCACACATACACACATGCACACACACAACAAACAGCTGCTGTGTCAAGATTCAGCTTAAGCAGGCCTCCTCTGGCTTTCCCTTCACAGGGGCAGCCCCTCCTTGAGGCTCTGAGCACCCACTGCAGGGTCTGCAAACCTCTAAGATCGCCCTGTCCTTCTCCCCCAAGTGTTGCACGAGCTCCTCCAGGGTGGGGACCTGCCATATCTGACCGTGCGTTTACAGTGTCCATCACCCCAAAGCCTGGAGTACAGTGGGTACCCAGTAAAAGCTGATTATAAATGCTGGTTACAGGGGAACATGAGGCACGCCACTCTCCCCCAGAATCAGCTGCAGTCACAGGGTCCCACCAGAAGGACCACACTGCCTCCTATTCCCAGTGGCAAACTGAGAGGCCAGCACACTTCAGGCTTCGTCCTTGGAGGTGGAACTGCAGAGCCAAGGACAGAATCCACAGTCTGGCCCTTGCACAGGCCAACTCCTCTGTCGGCACTGTCACCTGGACCCTGTGCCTGTGCAGGGAGCCCACGAGCAATGGCCAAGCTCTTCCCTGCGCTTCTCACACGCATTTGCTGTATACTTCCTACAAAACAGAAACACAACTACCTTTTCAAAAAAGTAGGAATCCTGAGGAGCAAGGGGGTACTTGCCCAGAAATTAAGATCCAAGCTTCCTTTCCGCAGGCAGAGAGTTTTCTCTAGTCCAGGCATCACATCACAAGCAATGCACCCAAGGCCACCCCAGAAGAGCAAGTGTGACCCGGATGCCAGCATCACAGGGACACGCAGTGACATGGACCAGGACATGTGAAATGAGCAGAGAGGGGGGTGAGTGAAAGCAAGTTCAGCCCACACCACAGCACTGTCAGGAAGAGGTGCAGGCCCATCCTTCACCCTCCTCCATAGCAGGTCCTGTCTGCGCAAATACCACGGATGCCCACATCAGTTTACCTTCACTTAGGAAAGCCTGCAGCAGACAGCCACTGTGCAAGGAGCTTACGGAGGCACCAAATATAAGACTGAGCAGGCCTCTGGCCTCAGATATCAGTGAGCAATCCCCTGGGCTGGGTACCCATGGGTCTGAAAGCATCGGACAACAGTGCTCACCCTGGAGAAGCTCGCAGCTCGCCCGAGGCAGGGCACATGGCCACGTCAGGGAAATGAAGCACTGCAGGAGCCAGGATAGAATCAGGAGCTAAACTGGACGGCATAGACACTAGCTGCTCCAAAACCTCATAGAAGCTCTAGTTCGCTGTTTGTTCTTGGTGTTGGTGTGGAAGGTGCGTGAGGGGGGGGGGGGGGGGGGGGCCCCCCCCAAGGGCAGGCAGGGGGAACAGCACATGCAAAGGCACAGCGTCATTTGTCTTGGTGCATCTGTAGCAAAAACATGGATTTCTGCTCATTACACTGGTTATGGCTTATTTTGACTGATGATTCACTTTGACATCAGCCCTGCCAGGGCTTCATACGGCCTAGCAGCTTGGATGGGCTAAGTCTTCTTTTCCCAGCCGTGTCAACAAACCACAGAGCAAAACCAAACCATGGGCAGCCGGTCAGCCAAGGAGAGGGAAGGCAGCCTTGAGAACCAGCTCTCTCGCCTCCAAAGGTCAGAGAGGAAACGTGGTCCTTCCACTGTCTGCAGCTTCACCATCTGTGCTTAAAAACCCTGAACTTGACGCTAGCACAAAAGAAAGCAGCACAGGAGAGGGGAGGACGGCACAAAGACTTGGCAGCTTATTTATCTGCCTCCTAACTGTTGACTGCCTTGGCTGATTGATCGAAGTTCCTGCAAGACGAAATACCCTGAGCCAAAAGAGAACTCAGTGATGGGCATCTCCTGACATGGCTCCCAGGGCCCCCACCTCCTGATAGTTGAGCTGTGATGGAAGCCCCCCTTGAGTCCAAGCAGGCTGGACCTATGACATACCTGTAATTAGGAGAATACAGACAACAAATCATAGGATGTCACTTCTGAGGTTAGATTATAGGACTGCCACCTCCATCCTCCTTGCGCTTCCTCTCTCTGGCCTCTCTAGCACGCTCACGCTGATGAAGTCCACTGCCACAGAGGGACCCACACGACAGGGAAGTGAGGTCTTCCTCTTAAGCAGATGGGAGGTTACATGAGGCCCGGGCTGGAAGGAGGGGACTGACTGCAAAGAAGCGTGGGGAAACTTTCTAGGATGGGGAAGCCATTCCCTATCTTGATTATGGAAGTTAGTATATGATTATTTAAAGTCATCAAAATTCCTCAAATTTTAAATGGATGATTTGTATTATATGTAAAAACACTGTGAAAAAAAAACAACAAAAATGAAAAGGTGCTCCTTTTTCATAAAAATAATAAAGAGTACAAATTGGTTGTCACCTTTAAGTCTTTATTTTGTAAAATAAAAAGGTGGCAACCTAATGTGGATCCCCCAAAGTTTTTCAAAATTTTCAGGGCTGAGAAATTGACAAGTCTGAGAGAGACACTGTATTTGTTATCTATAGCTATGTTGTAAATTACTCCAAAATTTAGCAGTTTAACATAATAAGCATTATTATTTTACAGATCTTATGAGTAGGGAATCTGGGCAGGCTTTCCTGGGTCTTCTGGCTCATGGCATTGGCCAGGACTGCAGTCTCATCTGAAGGCTCAGCTGAGGCAGGGCCCACTTCCTGGGTGACTCACATGGTTCTTGGCAGGATTCAGTTCCTCTCAAGCTGTTGGACTGAGGAAATCAGTTCCTCGCTGGCTGTGGGCTCGAGGCTGCCCTCAGTTCCCTTCTTCATGGGCCTCTCCATACATGACCACCAGTACGACCACCAGCTTCCAGGAGAGCAGGTAAATGAAGGCGCGAGCAAGGGCGAACCAGAGACTTCTAGAGGCTGCCTTCCACAGCCAGCTGTGTGGATATGGGAGAGCCAGGCTGGGTGGGGCAGTGAGCCCCAGTGTGAAAGGAGAAAGGGAGGAGAGGCCAGGAGCCACCATGCCTCTGTGCAGAATTACGTGGGTAGAAGCTGGAGGTGGCAGGTTCCATTTTCTCCCCAAATGAGGGCAGCTGCCAAGAATGGAGGGCAGGTGGTAGGGCAGGAGATTTGGAGGGAATGGAGAGCTTTAAAAAAGCTGGTGCAGGGACGGGGACAGATGTGAGCACAGGACCCACCTGGAGGTCTACCTGGCTCCTGAGCCTGGAAATGTTTGAGCTCTGGATAAGCTGCTCTCCGAGGCTCCAAACAGTTGGTGTCCATAAGGAAGAGTAATACTTAAATCCATCCCCGAAGCAGATTTGCCTTTTTCTGAGGAAACCATCCTGAGAGCAGCAAAGGCCCACATATGACCCCCAGGGACTGTGCTGCCACCAGGAACCCAGGCGTAGATGCTCTGGGCAAACATGAGTGGAGGGACTGGCCCCTCAACATGGCGCACACAGAGATAAAGCCAGGGTGCGGCCAGTGCCCTGGGCTCGGTGACGCCCGCCCTGCAGGGCCCAGGAGCAGGGCTGCCCTGATGGTGGAGCAGCCCTTTCTGGACCTGGATGAACGGCCCCTCTGTCAGATGTCCTGGTAAAGGCAGGTCCCGGCACAGGAAATGAGAGGATCTAGCACTGGGCTGCGGTGAAAAGGCATTTCCTCTTCTCTGTGGGTCTGGGGACAAAGTAAGGTCTGTCCCAAAGATGAATTCAAGTCTCTACTCTCTTGCTCCTGACTGAAGGCCTGGGTGTAGGGAGGGCAGACAGGGCCCTCTCTTTGGGGAAGAGAGGATGGCAGTTAGAACTCTGCAGGGAGGCCCATGTTCCTGAAAACAGACCAGCGACCCTAAGAGCCACCACATTTGGTACGTGGGTAGCCAGGACACTCGGAATCTCACTCCTCCCCACTCGTCCAAGCCTCCGGCACGGTCCTACTCAAAATGTCAGCCTGCTCTCAGCTGCCCTGCTGGGCATGAAGAGGAAAGCTTCCCATGGAATAGCAGGAAAGAGAGCAGTGGTCCCTTTCTCAGGCCAGGGCAGCCCGAGATGACATGATTCGGAGGCACGGCCAGGACCGCACATGACCAACTCTCGTATGACAGCAGGCTGCGGGAGCCCCAGGAGGTGAAGCACGCTGGGGGTAGGGCTGGGGTAAGGGGCCCTGCCTGGGCAACGGGCTGTGAAGTTGACTGAAACATGGGTTTATACTAGCAGGCACCTGCTGAGAGTCACACATACTGGCCAAACAATGGCAGGCCGGTCAGGCATTTCGGGAGTCAAGGCTGAGTGAGGCATGACTGATGCATGGGAATCTACAGTGCGCATGGCTGCACTCCCTGCCCCGCCATCTCCTAGCCCAGGTCCTTTCAGATCAGCTCAGCCAGACGACTGACAAGCCAATCCCTGCAAACCAACCGTGCAGATTAGCAGAAGAGCTGGCCACCCAAGAGGCTGCACGTCTGCCCTTCTCTCCATCAGGACCATTGCTCATGGAGCAAGATGCAGACATTGAGACCTCTGTGCCCAGGAATTCAGGATTGTTTTGAATAACCAAAGCCAACCTCCAAATCAAGGCCAAAATCCCACTCTCCTTGGGCCCTCATTTTAGCTGTGCCAGAGACGAATGCATCTTGGTCACCCCCCAGCCCAGGAGCCTGAGGCAGGCAGCACGCTTACCTTGGGAAGATCCACATTTTTTTTCTGGTCTGCACTGTGCTGTGCGCTGAGAAACATCCCAGCCTCGCTGGGAAAAGAGGTGAGAGAACAAATCTGAAGGAGAAAGATATTTACAGATAGATTCATTTTCTTACTTTCAACATTTGATCTACACAGCCTTGGACTGCTGCAATTCGCATCAATGTCAGACGTACCAACTTCTGTAGAAGGTAGCTGTGTCAGCTTCCAGAATTATCTTTTCAACCCAGCTCTGTGAGAATTGAAAATGGTGGACACGATGTGAGCTTTAGTCACCAAAAGGTAAGAAAGAGAGAGGGCATGAGGCTTTGCACAACTGAAGAAGGGCTTTCTGTGTGTAAATCCAGCACCTAATTTAACACACCCACCTATGGTGATCATCTATCAGTCAGGAAGCCCAATTCCCAGCTGCTCCTCTTTCTACAAGAAGCCAGACTCTGGGTCCAGTTCTCCCAGGCAACAGGCATTTCCTGGATGCAGTTAAGGAGGTAGACAGAAACCACAGACAACTAAAGCACAGAGGAGGACAGTTTCCAGTCTGGGGCAGATGCCCTACACGCAACAGCTCCTTTACTCCTGCTCTGATGCTGGGGGAAAGCAGGGTGGCCGCACCTTGCAGGTGAGCATTTCTCTCTGTGTTCAGAGCACTCTGGGGAATTTTCTGAGCGAGTGTGCGGAGGGAGCTCATCCAAAGCAATACTGTGGTTGCCCTGTCACTGTGGCTACTGGAGCCCCAAAGAAATACCCATTGATTCGTGCCATCACAGTCCCCCTCGTGTCTCCAAACGCCCCCTTGTGCCCATTCGTTGCCCCTGCAGCTCCTGTCACTCGATCACTATTCCGGGTTATTTCCCAGCCACACCCGGGGATGCGGGAGACAAAAATACGTGTCCACACTGAAGGCCTTCTGTCACCGGTCCTTCTAAAGGCAGGCCTGGGTCGACTGCAGCGTCATCCGTTTGGCCGGGTGTGTCTGGGGCTCCAGGCACAGGTGGAGGCGGTGGCCAGGTGACAAGAGAAACCTCTGCCCCTCCCTTCCAGAACCTAAATTCCACAACGGCCAGTACCCGCAGGGCCTCAAAAAGTGCCTGCTGCACAGCGGCAGCACATCAAGTATTTCTGGAAGGGGAGGAAGAGGAGGCCGTGACAGTGGGAGCCCGAGCCGGGAGAAGGGCTCGGAGGCGGCCCGCCAGGTGCCCCCCAGCGCGAGGGGCGCCCAGGGTGACTCTGTGGTTCGGCTCTGGACACACCGCCACTCCAGCCTCCCAGAGCAGTTCACGCGCGGTTATCGCAGGCGCGCAGCGCCTCCCAGAGAAATACATACATGTAAAGGATAAAGGGCTTTGCAGCGTGGCTACATTTCTTTTCGTGCTCCGACTCCCAAGGGATTGTGCCCGTTTGGACCAAGGCTTGGGAGGCACTGCCCCCTTGTGGCCTCTCGGCCGCAGCAGCTGGCATCATTCCGCTTTCTCTCAGGTTATTACCCTGAACAACTTCACTGCTTTGTCCGTCGGAATGACCCTCTGTTTCCTTCCGCAGGTCATACCCACCTGGACATGGGTACAAGCAGGTCGCAGTAACAGCACAAAGTGGCATTTATCTGGCTCAGCCCCACCTGCAGAACTTTGGGTACTGTGGACCCCACACGTTCCAACCTATTAATTCAAAGAATCCCAGGGAGTCTGGGCCGCTCACCATTTTCTCCTACCAACGTGACTCTCTCTGGGCACTGCTCTCCCGCTCTTCCCCAAACTCTCAGTCCTGAGCTCCAGTCTGGTCCCTGCGTGAGGCCCCTACGGGAAGAGCTCGGCTGCTGTGTCCCCCCAGAGCCGGCCTTACACTGGCGCTTTCCCTCGGCCACAAGCAGCTGTCTTCAGATCACGCTGGTGCTGTCTGGAGAAGCCCTCCTCCTTAGGGCCCTCAAGCAAGTAGTCCTCAATATTATTCCCCTCCTCTCCCCTCCCCAAGGTTCTCAAATTAGATTCTCAAGACTAAAACTGGTGCTATATTTACAAGGCGCCTCTTTTTTCTTTTTCCTTTTTTTACATTTTAAACCAACAGTTCTCTCAGATATTATTTTTGAAAGAAAAAGTGTTCATCATTATAAAGGGAAAAAGCAGAGAATGAGGACATCTGGATCCCAGCCCTGGTGGTCACCAACCAGCTCTGTGATCCTGGAGGTCTTTGGGGGCCTCATTAAAATAGCAAGTGGTGAATATGGAAGCCTGGAAGGTAGGACCTGTGGTGTGCAGGTGGGGGAGGACCTGGAGGTGAAGAAACCCAAAAAGGAGACAGTGGAGCAAAGGATGAGAGAGGACATCATGGTGTGTTGTCCCAGTCCCACCCACTCCAGCAGCGGAGCCCTGTAGTACCTCAAGGATCTGCAACTTTGTGGTGACCAGAGAGGAGTTCCTGAAGCCACACATGGCCCTGAGGAGCAGGCACCACAGGTGTGCAGACATCCAACCCAGACCTGGCAGAAGGTATGAATGGATTTGTTTCCAAACACATGAGCAAAACTCCTGAGGCCTTTCAGAAACGCCTGTGTTATTCAGGTTGGTGGGGGCACTGAGGTCCTGTAGCTGGGAGGGGCTTGAAGTTCGGGTAATGAAGCTAACAGATGTTCTCCAGATTGGCTGCTCCTGGGGACATCCAGGGGACATAACTGGGGTTCATCTGGATCACTGGAGTCCTGGTGCCGTGCACACATACATCATACACTTTGGCACACTTGGAATAGAACCAGTTTATTTATTAGGCACACCCTGGAAGGGGCATCAGCAGGGAAGTCTGGTGCTCACGGTTCCATATGGGCCCTCAGGGCTCCCTGCTGACCTTGGAGACCTCAGAGGGCAGTGATGAGGCAGCAATTGAAGAGACCCCCATAGGCTTCTCTGAGCCTCTAGTCAGCTCTAGAGATGTGTCCAGATGTTCAGGAAGGAGGGAAGGGCAAACAGCGCTACCCAAGCTTGAGAGATTCCTGATCACTCCACATTCCTGGGAAAAGGTTGCCTGAAAGCACTCAAGTTCCTTATCTCATACCTTAAGTTTCTAGATGGGTTGGATCTTCCTAGAAACTATGGGAACAAACAATGTCAGATGTGCCAGAATCTGGCACCCTCTGGAGAGATGGGCATGTATGCTTGATCCAGCAATACCTGGATTCCAGTTATTACCCGATCCAATAAATCTGCTTTTGTGCTTTGGTTCAAGAGAGTAGGATTTTTCATTACTTACAACCAAGTGAGTCCTCTTACACTACAAGGGCTTGTCAAGACTTCACAGATGATTGGATATGGGCCGAGAGGGCAACATCTCAGGCAATGGCAACATGAAGTGTGGCTGACTGGGAGGGGTGCAGTATGTCTTACAAGAAACAAAGAAGTTAGGTAGGTGGAGTCTGAGTTTTGCCAGACATGTGGACAGAATTAAAATATCAGTCTATACTTGTGAATGCTCACTGTAGGCTGGTCGAATAGACTTTGAGTCCATGAAAAGCCTATTTTACACATTCTTATTGCAGTTTAATCTCTTCACAAACACCTTTCGCCTTTGCACTTCAAGATATCAGCCCTTAACACTTAATTCTGAAGGGTATTGGGTGGCTGAAAAACAATCATACACAATAATAAATTTCTACGCAAGTCCAAATGGCATGAACTAGCTACACACAAAGAGAAGAGGCCCTGTGGATTAAGGACTATTAAATATGAAGTACGTTTGTCAGGAAAAACCTTTGTTTATATAAACAGTAGAAGCACCACCATGGAAACCCTGCTTCTTTTGCTCTGCAGCCCGTAAAGGCCTCCCAGCCAAATTCCTGCCTTCCTTTTCACTGCTAGCCCACATTTTTAAAAAACATCTCCAGCCAAAATTCCATGGTCTGCCTGCTTGGTTTCCAGGCTCAGAAAATATCATTTAAAAAGTGCTGGAGAACTAGCTGAAACCACTGCCAAAGCTGCTAAATGAAAGCTCATTTCTCACACATACACACACACAAAGACATATTTTGTTTGCCAACTACATTATGCTTTTCCTTTTTTATGTAACCTAAGTTTTCTTGGGCCCCACAAGGCTGCAGGGCCAATGAAATAACCTGAATATATGGCTGGCAGTAACTCAGATTCTCTCTGGGGTTTTCTCCCGCCTGCCTTCAGAGGCCTTTCGTCTCTGCGGAAGGGCTCCAGAGTATTTTAGAGGGTGCACATAGACGTGACGGAACAAATCCACTGCTAGGTGCAGCGTGGCCTATCTCCTTGGCAGTGTCCAGAGGGCTCCCCATCACCTCTGCACTCTCCCCGGAAGGCAGGGCCCTTGGTGGGATGTGGTGACGCTGTGGAGAAGCCCTCACTTCCCTGTGTGTGCCACTCAACACACCCAAACTGCTGTGCCCACTGTCATGTTTAGCAGAAGATACTCCTGCCATCCAAAGATCGCAGCCATATGTCCAAGGGCCCGTCCAAGTGGTGAACGTGGATCTTCTCAGGACTACCCTCCCCTCCAGCAGCTAAAGTCTGCTCAAGACCTCACCAAATAGGCTTGTGGGGGTCCAGCCCACCCGTTCAGACTTGTCCAAACATGTCTGACCCCACTTATACCCATGTAGGGATCCCTGACCCATCCTACGAGAGACACCAGTGCAGAAGGAAGCAGTGGCAGCCTCACTCTCGTCTGCCCTCCTGAGGCAGATGCGGGCGCGAGCGCCGGCGAAAGGGGTGCTCCAGTCCAAGAGAAAAGTAAATGGACCTCAGATTATTTTCCAACAGCTTTTCCCACTTCTTAACATTTGCCACATTGCATTCCACATTCCCATGTTCAAAAGGACAGGAGCATTAATAATATAAAAGAAAGAAATGAAAGTAACTGGAATTGACAAGTTTATTTTCAAGTGTATAAAGCGTGATATTTATGGCCAAGCATCAAATTGGACTTTTACCTGAAATGTTCTCCGTGAGATACCAGGGAAGCCTGCAGAGATACAGTGATGTTGCAATAAATCGAGTTAAAGTTATTTATTAAATCAACTTAAAATTTTGGATTTCTCTCTTTTTTTTTTTGGTAACTGTGAGAAACACACTCACTGGTCCAAACTCAGTGAGTGGACACGGAGACAAAGAGAACAGCGGGGCGAGGCTTTAATGGCGGTCTTGCAAGATGGGGTGTCTGGGGAGCAGGAACACCTGGTGCAGTTGGCACAAATAATTTACTCCCTGGTACGCGAGTCCCTCCCCTGGTTCCTCATTGGCTGAGTACTATAGGGTTCGCATTCTTTCCCGGATGTCACCTAAACCAGTTATATGCATATTAGGCCTTCTCTTATATTTGTCTTAATTTCATTGGTAGGTTTAAAACTTTCTCTTCTCAAGCAGGTACAGCCAGGTCCTTAGCAATCCCTCCCCCAGCCTCCACTCTCAGCCTGAGCAGCTTCCTGGCTGATTTTCCACCACGTGGCCCTTTGTTAATACCTCACTGTTAAAATGTTTAAACCTCCTGGTGGGAATAAATCACATTTGGGTTTGACGCTTTTCCTAACAGTAACTTAACTTAGTTTACTATATAGTTTCGCTTACTTTGTGAAGTTTTTAAAGTTTGTAATTTAATAGAGAATAGGTAGTACCTTCTCTCTCAAGTACTTACACTTCCCATTCACATCTCTGGGAAGTTTTACCTTCCATTAAAAGCTCATTTATAGACATTCTTTCAGATAATAAGTGTTGAAGAACTTCGAGATCCCAAATCACTGTATTTTTTTCAGTCTCAACACAGACTTCAGTTCACTTATTTCCACCTCAACCCAAGAGAAGTGGGAGCCAAAAATGACTTTAGAGAAGGCGGGTCGGCTTGTTCTGGGGTGTGTCAGTCCAGGCATCACACCAGGAGAATGACTCCTCTGCGCAGCTCTAGCACCAGCTGAGGGGCAGGGAGAAGCTAAACAAGTATTTGTGTAAATCAAGCCTTTTACATCATTACTTTCTTCAAAATGTTATAAATATTTGAACAACTATTTAATGATTTAATGCCAGTTGTTCTGTGTAGGGGTTTTCCCCGCACCACCAAGCAGTTAACTCAATTCCGACACTATACCCAGAGATAGCATCAGAATCTACTGGTTAAGGGCTCAGTCCCATTAGACTGTCCCCCAAATTCAGGTGCTTATAGAAAACCCTGGCTGTTACCTGTGCTTCTGACTGATTGGCTGTAAATCAGAGGTTCCCATAGCCCCTTCTTGGGTTTGATTAATTTGCTAGAGTGGCTCACAGAACTCAGGAACCCCATTTACTCGCTAAATTACTGATCAATTACAAAGGACATTAAAGGATATGAATCAACAGCAGAGGGCAAGGTTTGTGGGAAGGTGTCTTGCAAATGAGTTTCAGCTCCAGGCAAGTTCGCTATAGATTCACTGTGACCAAAGAAATTTACAGCAAAGGGTTCTTGGGGTGAAAAGGTTATACCCAACTTTATTTCCAGGTGGCAGGTCAGTCACTAAAATCCCGTTCACTCAGAGCGAGTCTGTTATCACTGCTGCTTCGGATGCAGCAAGCCGGTCTCTACCTCTGGGCCTCTCTGCACAGCCGTCCTGCACAGACGTCCTCTGGGCCTCTCTGCACAGCTGTCCCGCACAGCCGTTCCCTGGGCCTCTCTGCACAGTCGTCCCGCACAGCCGTCCTCCGGGCCTCTGTCCTCGGCGCTGCCACCACTCCAGCCCTCCGCTCCGCTCTCCTACAGCCTTGCAGCCCCGCCACCCAGTCTCCGGCAGAGCACTGGGCAGAACCCTTTACATTAACACAATAATAATGGCTTATTGCCTAAGGTGTGGAAGCGGTAACATAAAAGCAGGCCCGTTACATTTAAGTTCAGTGAGGATCCTGGCCATAGGAACCCCCCTTTATCCACAGAAGGGTTACAGAACTCCCATGCCCTCTCCAGGGGCACTACTCTCCCTGCACCATCATGTGTTCACCAACCCAAGAGCTCTCCAAACCCCTCTTTTTGGTTATCTATGGAGTCTTCATCACATAGGCAAGATTGATTAAATCACTGGCCGCTGGTGATTGATTCAACCTCTAGCGCCTCTCCCCTCCCCAGAAATCAAGGGGTGGGGCTGAAAGTTCCAACCCTCTAATCGCCTGGGTTGCCAGGGGTTGGTTCCCCTAGCAACCAACCTCCATCCTTAGGTGACTTAGTCGCTTTCCAAAAGTCACCTCATTAACATAACAGGAGACCCCCTCAGCGTTCTCATCACTTAGGAAATTGCAAGTGATGAGATCCAGTTTAGGATCTCTGTGCCGGAAACTGGACAAGGACCAAAAACGTAGTTCCTATAATAACTCACAATACCATTAATATCCAAGACATCTTGGCAAACCAAGAATAGAGAAAAACAATAAAACTTCCTTAGCCTGATTGTTTACAGAAATCTATAGCTAATATAATACTTAATAGTAAAATGTTGGAAGTTTACCTTTGAGATCAGAAACAGAAGGAAGTTTTCATTACCATTTCTATTCAAATTGTACTGATGTCTTAGGCAACATAGCAAAACAAGTTTTTGGTATTTTTTTTATTGTGTAAGGATTAGTAGGGAAGAAACAAACCTGATCTTATTTATAGGTAACATGATTTGGCACATAGAAAAATCCATTCGAATTAATGAGTTAAGCAAGGTTGCAGCAAACAAAACTCAACATATAAAATTTCATTGTATTTTCTACACCAGCAACAAAGACATGGGAAATGTACATTTTAAAATATATATATCATTTATAAGAACAAAAATTATCAAGTACCCAGGAATAAATATAACAGAAGACGTGCAAGTCCTCTGAGTCAGTTTCCTTGTGGCTACTGTAATAAATTACCACAAACTTGACAATTTAAAATAACAGACAAAATTTGTTGTCTCATAGTTCTGGAGGCCAGAAATCCAAAATCAGTATCACTGAGTTGAAATCAAGGTGTTGATAGGGCCACACTCCCTCTGGAGATTCTAGGGAAAAACCCATTTCTTGCCTCATTCATTTTCTGGCAGCTGCTTGCATTCCTCGGTTTGTGGTTGCATCACTCCAATCTCTGCCTCTGTAGTCAAACTGCCTTCACACCTTCCAGCATCACATCTCCCTCTGCCTTCCACTTGTAATGATACATTGAGGTCCTGCCCAGAGAATCCAGGATAATCCACCTCAAGATCCTTAACTTAATGCATCTGCAAAGATCCTTTTACTACAGACAATAACATTAACAGAGCCTGAGGATTAAGACCTGATATCTTTGGGGGTTATTACGATTCAGCCTACTACAGCCTCTATGGGTTAAAATTACAGAACTTAGAGTCATTAATGAAGACAGAGAGATATGCTCAAACCATGAACAGGGACTGGAAGGCTCAATATTGCAAAACTGTCAACAATTCTCCCATAATTCATCTATAAAACCAATGCAATCTCAGCAACTGTATTTGTGCAACTCAACAAGTTGTTTCTAAAATTTCTATATAGAGTTAACCCTTGAACAATGTGGGGGTTAGGAGCACCGACGCTCCCTCCTCAGTGCAGCAAAAAATCCACATGACCTTTGACCCCCAAAAACGTTAATAGCCTACTGTTGACTGGAAGCTTTACCAATAACATTTAACAGTCAACAAATATTTTGTATATGTGTTATATACTATATTTTTACAAGAAATTAAGCTACAGAAAATGTATTTTCAAATTGTTGGAATTCTTCAAAAATTTTTCCAGTATAGTTACTGAAAAAAATCCCTGTGTAAGTGGACCAGCACAAATCAAACCCAGGTTTTTCAAAGGTCAACTGCAAATGCACAAGGAAAATAACTAAACGATTCTTGAAGAAAAACAATGAGCAGAAATGCCCAATCAGATATCCTTATATAAAGGTACATAACACAGGCAACGTTGAATTGGTACAGAGACAGACCCTAGTAACCTCTAGTCCACTTTTTTCTATACAACTTTGCCTACTAAAATATTCCTTAAGAAGAACCATACAATATTTGTACTTTTGTGTCTAGCTTATTTCACTTTAGTTTTCAAGACTCATCCATGTTTTGGTATGTAACAGAACCTCATTCCTTGTTATGACTGAGTACTATTCCACTTTGTATATACACCACATCCTATCTATCCATTCATTTGTTGATGGACACTTAGGTTGTTTCTACCTTTTGGCTATTGCGAATGCTGCTGCGTAAACACTGGCATACATAAGTATCTGTTTTAAGTCCTTGTTCTCAGTTCAATCAGTTATGTACCCAGAAGGGAATTACTGGATCATATGGTAATTCTGTTTAACTTTTTTAAGAACTGCCATACTGTTTAACACAGCAGCTGCACTATTTTCTAGTGATGCATTTTGGCCTAAAGTCTATCTTGCCATATCAATATAGCTCTCTCTCAGCCTTCTTTGGATTACGACTTGCCTGGTGTGCTTTTCTCCATCCATTCCACTCACATTCAGCTTTTCTGTGGCCATGTTTTTAATGTGTCTCCTACATTTTTTGTGATTACTCCCAATATGCTTGGATTCATCTTCCAAATTCCTTTTTTTTCTAATGTTTTGGAAACCATATATTTTAGTGACCTTTTATCATAAAATTTTTAACATGCATATTAAGCAGTCCAAAGTTATTTTTCCTCCTTCCCAATGATAAAAAGGGGCTTACAATGTTTTAACTCTGCTGACCCACTCCCAAGTTATATTGTCTAGCACTTTAGTTTATCATGGATTGATCTATAGCTAAAATTTTTTAAATGATTACTGTTTTGGAAAATCAGTGCTTTAGAGTTACTGTCACTTAAAGGTTTCCTTGCTCACTATTCATTTATGTTGCATCCCTTCTTCCTGGGATTATTTTCCATCACTTAGTGTTTATTTCTAGGAGATCCTTTATGAGTCTACCAGTTTTGTTTTTTCTATCAAATGGTATGTTTTTCCATCATTCTTGAAAAAGTTCCATGAGTTATTTTTCTCAGCATTTGGAATATTCCGTCTTCTGGTTTCCATTGTTGCAGAATTGTCAGAATTCTAAGTGTTTACTCTGAATAGTCTTACTCCCTGACTGCGTTTAAGGTCTCTGTGACTTTTATGTTCTGCAATTTGAAAACAATATACCTAAGAAAGGAATTTCTTTTAATCTGTTTGGGTTTCACTGGCCACCCTAAATTCCAGGATTTTCCTTTCATCTGGTCTGGAATATTATCTGAAAAGCCAAGAAGCCTTGGCTTTTGACTTCTCATATTCTACCATTCCTTAGAGATGTTACAAATTCTTCAGACTTGAAGAAACTGATTTTCCATGTCACCAATTCTCTCTTCAGTTGGGTCTGTTTATCCATTCTAATTCAGTATTACAGTAGTTCTGAAATCTACGTTGTCACTATTTTCTCTTATTCCTTTGTCATACCTTTGATTCCCCCATTGCTTCTGATTCTTACAATTTCTGCAGTCCTTACAAATTTAATCCTGTCATTTGTCATTTCTTTCTCTCTTATGATAGTTACGGTTGATTTTGGATTTTGTTTCTTTGAATATTTCTGAGAATGTTTTGAGGGTTGTATGTACATTCCTCCAGAAAAGATAAAACTCTCAGATTGAGGCTTTTTAGGACATATAGCTAAGGCAAACATATACACAAAAACTACACAGGGACTAGCTGTGTTAAGGAATTCCCATGGGAGACTTATCCCCCATGCACCACAACCAAGGTTGAGGCTTACATTTTTCACCATAACCCTGACATGTTCTACCTCCTTGTTTACTCTTTTGCCAAGCATGTTGTTTTCCATTTTGCTGACTACCCACCTTTCTCCAGCCCATGGCTTTGTCTCCTGTCCCCAAAATGCAGCCCAGTAAAATTGAAGTATCTAGCTGGTAAGAAATTAACATGTAAGAATTTACCTATGTAGGTAAAGAGAGTTTTTCCTTTGCATTTTTAACCAGCATTAAATTTTGTCCCAGGGTGTTCCTTAGGTTATCTTACCTGCTGCCACCTTTTCTACATATATGGACCCCGCAGTTTATGCAGAAGAATGGAGAAGGTATGAAGGGGTCATATCCTTGCTAAAAGGGAGAGGAACAAAACATTCTAGCAAATGAACCAAAATGGGTAATGGAAGAGAAAATGAATGTATTTGTAGGTGTATATATACATTTATATGAACTATGGACTCTTGCTTAGTTGTACAAAATGAGGTTAGTAACAATGCATATTATCTTTCCTTGGTATGCATACATTTATATAATACATCAATTTCTCCCCTCTTCCCTTCCAATTTTTCCACTTTACATTATAGAAGACTTTTAATCAAGGGGGATTTTAATTAAGGAAGAGGAATGTCACACAGTGATGGATAGAGAAATTTTTGAAACTTATGTCCTTGGGAAGGAGGTGAGTGCACTATTTTAACAGGGGTGGTTCCTGAATGTCAGGCAGAATCATATTATTTTTGTTCTTCTTTGGAGGTTCAAATGTGGATACAGGTCAGTATAGATGCTATGTGTTCCAAAGGGCCAAATGCACTGGACAATGTTGAATATTCTGTACTATCACCACCCTTCTATGTTATCCCTTCTACTGGATACTTATCCACATGGATCCAATTAGATTTCAACAATCAGAGGCATCTGTACCCAATTTGGATAAGAGAAATACAAGTATTCTCCAGGGGTAACTGCAAACAGGCTAATGAGCATCAGACAGTTAATGTGAGATTTGCCAATAACTTCCAAGTATCTTTTTGATAATCACCCACCTTGGTGCTATAGGTAGCTGAGATCACTGACAGTAGCTCCCTGCAATTCCTACACTGGCAGATTGCATAGCGGCCTCCCTGACCTGCATTTTCCCAGGCCTTCTAGTGGCTGTGTAAGACCAATTCCCCATACTAAATTCTTTCCTACAGAAATACCATTAGTGATTTATGATTTCTTGACCAAACTCTAACTCAGTGAGTAATGGCACTGAAAGAAAAAGAAAAAAAAAATGCTATTTAGAGTAACTTAGTTCAGCAAGTATTCTTTTGAGCAACTGCTATGGCAGTCATTGTGCTCAGGTGATTAAAAATATTTATGCTGTTCAAGTAGACTCCACTTGTCCACAGGTCCTTCTCACATGATCTATGTGCCTAGCATATCCGTACACTGGACAGCACAAGGTAGGAGTAGAAAAGCAAGAGTTGGCTGTTAAATTTTGTGAAGGAATTATCCATTTAAATAATGATCAAAGTATTGAGGCATCCTATTTGGGCACAAGCCAAGCCATGAGAGATTCTTTAATTTAAAAAATGTAACCTTAAAAACCAGCACTATCTTCTGACAGGATAACTGTCAACATTCTCAGAGCTGCCCTTACTTAGTTTCAGCATACTGAGTCCAAAGGAATTGAGAACCATTAACTCAGGAACATCATACTTGGGGAAGGTCAAGTTGAGGAGACCAATGTGTCTGGTAAGTCACCTATTTTTTATCTGTTTTGGGGAACTCTAGTCACTGTCCTTCATTCAAGTATACTGTCACAGGAAGACAACAGAAATTTGCAAACAAATTTATACAAATGACTCTCTGCTGAGAAAATAACTAGAAGCACTTACTTAAGTTACTAATGAAGTGTCAGTAAAATCAATTCTGCATTCAGAGGCCAGAATATTTTCCTGCTTCATTTAAGCATAAAATAAAAAGACTACATATATGAAGAAGTTTCCAAATTAGTTTCTTTCAAAGAAATGCTTTGAACTTTAGTAACAATATAAGGGTCCAAGTTAATAACTAAGAACATTAGATAGAAACTGTACAAAGATTTCCCACAGTTCCTAGGTTTCTACATGGCAGCAGTAAAAGTAAATTCAATATTGGGTTTACATTTTATTCAGAGAATAAATACAAAATTAAGAAAGCAAGACATAAAATTCAAAGCAAATATGCTCAATATTTCAAAACAACTCTACATACAAAGCAAACAGGAAAAAAACCCCAAAATTCCAAAAATCAAATTGCCTTGACACATTTAAGTCTAACACAAAGAAACTGAAATTTAATGCAATTTTGCTTGCCTAGAACTAAAAAACCTTTATTGTCTCAGATATTTTTCATCACCTTAGGGACATTCTTTGAAGACAAAGCTTTCTAATGAGTCCATTTCACACTGAGCTTGTCATGGTAAAACATCCATGACTGATGATGCCACACTGGCTTTTCCTAATGAGGACAACAGTGTCACTCAAAAGGGGCTGTAGCACAAACAAACTGTAGTGAGCATGACACATCTAGACCTTTACAGCCTGGTGTATGACAATCTAAATTTAATGGATATCAACCTTTGGGTCTCACAAATGGAGAATTAGCTAAGAACCAAAGGATCATTATTTGTTCTTTAGGTATAATGAATCTAGAATTCCCAATGAGTACTTGTATTATATGCTTTGAGAATTCTGGCAACTTTCCTTCTAAGACCCCACCATGTTTATCTTCATTTCAAAACATACAAAGCTGAGTGAGAGGCAAAAATTAACCTCTGAAGACCCTCCAGGGTATGTAACAGCTGTGAATTACATGATACACCTTATTGTGGCTCTGAGTTTTAGATTGTTGGATGCTTCTAAATCACTAGTTATACTGCAGAAATTAAAAGCATATGAAAACATGTTCATCCTAAAAGGCGTAAACAGTCCTTTTAATCTTATACAAACATAGGGAACCAGATTCATAAATGAATGGAAATAACTATAATTCTATTTAGAGAACATTTCTCTAATAAGCTGCATGTTTTATTCTTTATTTTCAATTATACATTCATACTTGATATTTTAAAATCTCTTGAAATACAAAAAGGAAAATACGGCCACATAATAGCATTTTCTGTGAGAAAATACCTGTGTGAATCTTGGATTTAAGTCAATGAATCCAATATTAAGTTCAAAAACGTGCCTTTTTGTCATAAAATAATCTCTTGTATACATGTTAACCAAAAATAGAATAATGAGTTTATCTTATTACATGTATCAAGGGTCAGCTGGTCAAATGACCTATAACCTGTCAACTTCTTTGTGCATTATTACAAGATTAATTTATAGTTCCAGGATGCTTGTTAAGCTAACATAGCTCCTATATCACTTTTTTAATGAGGGAGAACTATTTACCTTCAGATTAATAAGAGAAACTTAACCTTTACTTCTTCCCTTACCCAAAAAAAGTTAAGTATTTTTCTTAAATGCCATTCCAATGAAAAGGGGCCTCTTAGTTTTTAGGGATATTATTTATTGGCCTTTACTAAGCACTCAGTAAATACTTACAGATAACCAATTAGGAAGATATAAAGAAAACTGTTTACTAGGAATAAAGCTGAATTTTATGTCAAAAATATGGCTGTGGAAAAAATGATCCATGCTGGTGTGGCAGTGCTTGGCTCTTCCACAGAGCAAGAGAGAGAGAGAGAGAGAGAGAGAGAGAGAGAGAGAGAGAGAGAGA
>JAQQAC010020896.1:47127767-47199351 GCA_029783875.1 Phataginus tricuspis | reverse complement strand
AGAGAGAGAGAGAGAGAGAGAGAGAGAGAGAGAGAGAGAGAGAGAGAAAATACACAATGGTAGACTGGGCTCAATTCTGTGGACAGGCAAAACAGCACATCTATTCATTCAAATCACCCTGGCATAACTGTGTTCTGCTAAGCACAGCAAGTACTGTGAACATTTGGAATAGAGATTCTAGCTTGCTTTTTTATAAAAGGAATCTCTGTTCTATAATTAACAGACTGCCAGATATCACAGAAACTTTAGATTTGGTTATGCGCTATCCTGCTACTCAGCCATGTTAAATATTTTTCTCTTGCAACTATCAATTCATTTAAGGAAAGCTGTTATCCACTGTACTTACTGGAAATTTGCTAGAAACAATACACTCTCAGAAAAAGTTTTAAAAACTTGAGAAAGTTTAATGTCTATGGAGAATGACATCAGAAAAAGAGCTTTTGTCTTATGTACTGATCCTTTCTAAAACACTTGGGAATTTGTAGTGAAGACATGTGGCTTTTGATTATGTTTATGCAACCATTTCTTCTTTTTAAAAGCAAGAAGCATTGGAAATGTTTACCAATTTTCAGCATTGGAAATGTTTACCAACAACTAAAGTAAACACTGGCTACATTCTTAGTACAATACAATCTTTAAACAACTACAAACATGTTCTATATACTTCAAATATTGGCAAATTGCTTCAAAATGCAATTCTCAGCAAGTTTTTGGTAATTTATTCACAGTTCAAGATTAGACTTACTGGACTTACAAGACATGAGGAAGAAATGACCAACTGGCTCAGGAAACTAAACATTCATTTTAAAGAAAGAAAACTGAAACAAGACAAGGATGATTCTAAAATTTCCAGCTCACTAGAAGTAAAATTTAAACAAATACCAAAAGTTTTATTTAAGAAAAAAACCAACCACAGAACATTTAAAAAGTTAACAGGATCGTTTCTATATACATTCTGAAAACTAGTGTATTAAAAAAGGTAATTTGATAATTTCCTAATATGTTATCATTAGCCATTATTTTGATGGTATATTCCGTAACACTGATATTAAACTATTACAGACTTATAAGTTAATACGGCATAACTTTACAGCCTTGTTAGTTAACTATTATTTTTATTTTAACCCATATCCATATTACTGGTTCTAAGCTAATGTTATCAGTCTCACTAGCTTGTTGCCATCCCACAATCTGAAGATAGGGTTAAATTAATCAAGGTAGGGAAATTACGATATATTAACAATCTTTAAATATCATGGGAAAAAGCTGACAAGTGTTAATACTTCTCAATTTGAGACTCTAACACTAAAAACAAAGAAAGTAAACTGAAATACGTTTTCTATTCTTATTTGGTATTTCGGAATACAAAATGTACTAAGTATGTAGACGTAAGACTAAAATACCTTTCCCTTCAATTTCTTTGGCCTTTACAAATTCAGAGCTAATTCTTTTCCAATAAACATTTTTCAATGCCATTGTGCTTTTTTAGAAAAATCACAAGTTTTACCACACAATAGTTAATATTAGTCTTTTCCTTTTATTGCTATAGCATATCCTAATTTTTAAAAAAGGTAGAGAAAAAACTGACTCCAAAGGACTTTGTTAAAGCATACATTTCAGCTGGGTTTCCTTCTTTGAAGAGTTAACAGTGTCAAACAAGTATTACCAAAAGCTAAAAAAGAAAAAAGGCTCCTTTCCTTCCATCCTCAATTCAGGCCAAGAGACCTGTATTTAGAAGGATAAAACAGTATCATTTCAGAAACAACTTCCAAAGAAACTGAAAAGAGAAATCTGTATTAGCTCCTCATCTGCACACCACCCTGTGTCAGTTACCCTTGAGCACTGATGACACTGGATTTTCTCCTTTGCATTCAGTGACTGCTGTTCCTCAGAGTACCACAGATACACCCATAGCCTGTGATTAACAGCTTTCTCTACAACATGCATTTCACCTGTTAATGAACATGACACACCCCAAAATTTGGACCATTATTTAACTGAACAAATCCATTCACAACATTTAACAGCCCAGCTCAACTCCATATTTCCACTCTCACCCTGTACCTTCCAACCATTCTGGTTTGTGTCACAGTGATGAGTCCACCTGGGGATAAGTAGACTCTGCTTTAAACAAGATGTTTTTTTCAGTTCCTAGCACAGTGACTTGCTCATAATAGGCTGTTGACATTGTTACAACAAAGTAAAAACAGTTAACATTAATTTTCCTCTTATCACTTATTCCTATAGCACAGGTAGTTTTCAAAAAGGTAGAAAAGCTGACTCCACAGTAATAATCACTTAATGGGCCATGTGCTATATGTACATGACTCAAGGACTAAAAAAGGGCTCATGGACTGAAGTAGGGTACTCTTAAGTTATATGTAAGTGAATTTAAACTTTAAATGTATTATAAGAAATAACTTTCTGTATGAAGGAATCCTTTTGTAGAATATATTGAAAAATCAGATTTTCTTACCCATATTACATTGTCTTTAACTAGACATGAAAACTTAGCGATTTGCCTCATTTTTGTGTTCATAATTAATTTGTAAAAGCATTTAAAAATCACTACATTTAAGTGATTCTATAGCATCTCACTATGCTTATGGACAGTGACGGTAATGGGGTTGGTGCGGGGACCTGATGAAGTGGGTGGTTTAATAACCATAATGTTGCACATGCAATTGTAGATTAATGATACCAAAATAATTAAAAAAAAAAAATCACTACGTTAAGTTGGGTAGAGTCCAAGAAGAAGAGACAGGGAGGAGAAATTATGTTTGCTTGGAAAAGATCACTTCTTTGTTCTTAATATGAGCTTCTGATATCCAGTGTGGAACTTATCCTACCTTGAAGTATGTATTTGTGTGTGTGGTGTGTTTGAGAGAAAAACAGAGAAATTGTGAAAGCTAATGACTGATTTCACAAATTAGTTTTCACTTACAAAGCGGACTCAAACTTCAGACCATTTAAGAAATGCAATGGATAATATGCATAAAATGCTAATCTAATATAACAAACAAAAGAAATGACACTATCAACATACTGAAAACTAGCAGGCTTACACAAAATAATTCTAGAATCAATCAAAATAGATAAATACAGCTGTAGCTGCTACACATATAGTGTAAATAGTAACCCAATTTTATTTTTAAAAACAATCAGGTTTCTTCTCTCCATCAATGGGAGCCCTTCCTAATTACCTCTAAATATGCCAACTCTTTCTGTAATCGTAACACACAAACAGAATCTACGTTTCTCTTGCATCAATAACTATCAGAAAACCTTAACCTCATCAAGAAGTTCAAACACAGAAAAAGGAAGACTGAGCTTACTTAAATAATTATGCTAAATATCTTATGGTCACAATTTAAAAGTAAGAACTTTTGAAAAGAAGTTCTCAACCACAACATAAACATATTGTCCTATAACCCTCAAGGTCAGGCCAAAAAAACCCACAAAGAAATTACCACTCACAACTTTCTAAATTACCAATTACAACTCAAACTAATATTCTACTCTAAATATTTTAATCTAAACTGTTAATTTCCATTTCTGACATTAACTGGGTAAAGGCACCGCAGTATCACTTTATTTATTTTTATCTCCTTCATTCTTATATATATTTCAGGGGTAGAACACAGGAAATACAGAGAAAAATACCTAGGAAGTAATACTAAATTTGATGCAATTCCTTCACTAGTACCAGTATAAAGCACAGAACTTTTTTCTAAGCCTAGCCCACCATATACATTTAGTCAAATGATTAGTCAAAGACTTGTAAATCTTCCAAACAATTTCAAAGAGCTTCCAAGTCAGCACGTAAGTGCTAGTTTTATGCAACAAAGCAGTGATGGGAAGTTAAAATTAATTGCAGGAAATTCTTCCTTGGGACAAAGTTGAAGAGAAGTCTGAATATATCAGCATTGCTTTAGTTCGAGACATTTGATAACTCTGTATGTTGATTTCAAAGAACAAAATAAAATATGTCATTCAGCAGTCATTAAAAAAAAAGACAGATAAAAATGATATAAAATTTACTCTTGAGATAAAAAAAACCAATAGGATACCCAACATTTATGTATCCCATCTTCAAATTTAAAATCCTATTGTCAGTTGTCCAAAGCTGCTCAGATTTAAAGTCTGTGCTATGAAATTGTGCAAATATTTTCTGTGAAGGGCTGAAGAAAACCAATGCACTACTATACTACTTAGCTTCCTAAATTACCTTGATCTACAGATTACAGGCAACAAGTTGGACAGACTAAGGTTAACCTAACTTAGAAATCCCACCAGGAGTTTTCAGTTTTTAAGTTGTACCGTTTGATTTAAAAACAAAACACAAATTTCAAACTAAATCATAGCATCTTCTCTCTATATGTAACTTAGAAAAACCTAATTAAATACCCAAGTATCTGCATACACTGCCACTGGCTTTAGATATTCCAATCAAATGCACTACTCTTTCACTGGACTGAATGAACAGAAGCAAGGTAAAACAAATGCCAGTTATTTTAAAAACACACAGTCCTCTCAGATTCAAGTAGAGGGCCCAGAAATCCAACACCTGGAATCCTTTAAAGAAAAGGAAAGCTAAATCTCTTTCTGATACCAATTTCTACAGAGATTCCATTATTCAAACTCCCCCACAAATAACTGGAAAAATGAGGTAATTCCACAAAAATCACAAATTGAGTAGAATAATTATAACTGATATATATATATAAATAAGGATTTACTAAAAAGGCTTAAAGAGGTGATATTTTAAAATCAAGATTTTAAATATAAAAAGGTGTCTTGTGTTGCTTAATCGCCCAGTTTCAAATGCTCCTTATTCTACAGTTACAGATTTGGCAAGATTCCGGGGGAAATCAACCTGCAAAAAAAGAGCAATATTGGAGAGATTATAAAGATCAGGGGGAAGGGAGGATCTGCCATAGGCAAATTATTTTTGTTTCTAAAAACAGAAAAATGTTCATTAACTATCATTATAGAATTACAAAGAATTAAGATTAGAAAATATAGTCAAATAATGTATGTTGAAAAAAATTGGGATCAGGAAAAAAGAATTCTAAAGGAGTTAGCACAGAAGAGCTCCCACAGTCCTCTACAGAAGCGGCAGCCCTCTTGGGGGACACTAGAAACGCGTAAGAGCAGGATGTTGGGGCTCTGATAGTGACGGCAAGACCTGGCATGCTAGGAGTCCTGCAGTGTGTGGCACAGTCCCCAAACAAAGAATTGCCAATAGCTATCCCATTAAGAAACACGTTAAGAAAACAGGTAGAGATTCCCCAAAAAGGTAATCTCCAATTGTGGAGGTAACCTCTAAGGTTCCTTCAAGTTCTATAGATAAGAAAATGTTATGACATAATCTACAAATCAGGCAATGTGGATATAACAGGGGACAGACACATATCTAGTGGATTTCTCAGATGCTATTGCTTCAAACACTTTGAAGGAAAACTATCATAATGAACCCGGATAAAAACCCAGCCCAAGATTTCCAAAGTGGTTCATCACTCACATCATAGCCTCTCAGCACAGCAAGGTGGAAAGCCAGCAACTGTAAAGGGATGACGCTGAGAATGCCCTGCAAGCAGTCCACCGAGTGGGGCACCTTGATAGTTCTTTTTGTGTTCTTAATGGTCTCAGTATCTTCCTTATCACAAATCACCACTGGGCGTCCCTGGGAAGAAAATCAGTCACGGGTAAGCAAAGGCAGCACAGAGCACATGACAAGGCACATTCTGCAGCACAATTCGCATGTGGCCTCACTGCATAACTTACTTAGTGGTAAGTCAGAATGACCTCACTTAGTTGAGGAAATGGAAGCTTTATGGGATGCAGGAACTTGGTTCAACTCATGCAACTAAGAAATACTTGGCTCAGCATTTATACCTCCACCAGTGTCCTCACAGCAACCCCTGACTTACCTGCCTAGCAACCACCTGCTGAAGAGCATTCTGACACTTGGCGTAAGTGTGGTCTCTCATGATGATCATGATGACAGGCATCAACTTATCCACCAAAGCCAGAGGGCCGTGTTTTAATTCACCAGCCAGGATGCCTTCAGAGTGCATGTAAGTGATTTCTTTGATTTTCTAATAGGAAAGAGTTAGATTAGTCTTTCGTCTGTTTTTCAAAAACCCATTCTTAAATAGGTATTACACAAAAGCATGTGATGTCTCAATTCACTGCCTATTTATCCAAAAGTATTAAAGGACTTCTGAACTATAAATATAGCTAACAGTTTAACAGATCATTATTTTTATAATATCAAAAAGCAATTTAAACTCCACAGGACTTTGAAGATTTTAGACAATCATAAACATACTCGTATTTCTTTGTAAGTTCTACTTTCTTCATGTTTGGCCTCAATTAAATCTCACACCTAGACAGCTTAATTTTATTCATATTTGAACAGATTAATCCAAATTATTTGCTAAACCCAAGTTATCATGCTAAAATGTACTCTTCTTGATCTTCACTTTTCAATTAAGTATTGTTATACTTTCTCAAGGTAAATGAATCAGAAATGCATAAATCTGAAGGCACTTTTAAAAGTTCTACCTACTTCATTCAATCTAGACGTATAACTATGACAGGTCCATAAGCCAATAGACTGAAATAAGTGAGAAGACTTACTAGTGCCCCTTCAAGACAAGTAGCATAATGATAGCCACGTCCCATTATCAAGACTGACTTCTGATGATAAAGTTCTGTTGCCAGTTTCTGAATTTCATCATCCATGCTCAGTACTTCCTTAATCAAATCTGTTAAGAGTAACATTAGCAAAATCTAATGAAATAAGGACAATAAACGCAATTGATATAACAAACTAAACTGATAAAAGAAGTAATGTATTGGTAGCAACCAACAAAAGACCAATGTTTCTATTCGGTGGTATCAGTGAGGGATTTTTAGGTACACAGTTGCAAAAGTTTAGAAAAATCTTAGTGACTGAAGAGCTACAAGCCACAGCTTCAAGGATAAGAAAAGAATTTCAGCCGTTACTCACTCCCTTAGACAAAAAGTATAATGTGAGTAGCTTCCTACCAGGCAGCCGCTTCAATCCCAGCATGATCTCCTTGCGTCTCTCTTGCATGGAGATCCTGTCATCACACATCATAAGCGCAAACATCACAAGGGATACAAACTGGCTGGTGTAAGCCTGAAACACCACAAAAAAGCAGAATTAGTTGCAGCTGCTTTTTTAAGAACTTGAAATTTTTAATTTTAAAGATTACAAAAAATTCTCATTGGTTTTATAAGATAAATTGTCCATCTTTAAAAAAAAACATTAGTAACAGTGAACTGAACAGGTACTTAGGAAATCTATCACTTCTCCTTTTCTGAATTTGAACAAATGATATAACCTTTATACAGGTTAAAATATAGAGTAAAAGTTCTTTATAATGTATTGGATACTTATGAAATCCCTAATATCCTTGAGAAAGGGGATGGTCTCAGTGTCTTCCTTATCACAAATCCAAATAATATCTTTTTTCACTGAATATGTGTGTGCATAGCCAAATTAAGTTTTTGGCATTAGTCAAGAGCAGGGGTTTGAAGAACTCTTCTTGTGGTATTTGCACTGGTTTTGTTGGGTTTTTGAAAAATTGCTGTTTGATTTTATACCTTTACCTATTGCCTGTTCCTCACTTCCACCTTTCTTTTTAAGTCTGACTCAGTATTTTTAAAAAGTTCAACTGCAGAAACATAAATAGAAACAGTAATAATACTCAATCTTATTAATAGGAATAATTACATAATAACATGCTATTAATGACATTTGTGAATACTTTTTTTAAATCTTCACCATGTTCTTTGTATTGTTAAGAAAATCAGTAGTAGGTATAATTTCATAGCTTGCTTTTATTTTTAATTAACACTACCAGCACTTTCCCAAAACAGAAGGCTTTCTCGTTTACTAGTGGGTGATAACCTTGAGCAGTTTTTTCATCTCTTTATGCCTCAGATGGACCATTTGTTAAAGGCACACAATACTTACACGATAATCATAAGAATTAAATGAGAGAAATGTAAAGCATTCAGCAAAATGTCTGAAATACAGGCTCAAAACAAACTTACTGACGAAAGCTTGAACTAAAAGATATTTTCCAAGGCTATAGAATTGTGAGTATTAACTTGCAGTCACACTGCCAACACTATTTTTATCTCTGTTAGCTGTGTGTGAATGGGAGATATGCCTTTTTTGCCACCTTCTTTGCGATGTTGAGAATCATCTTTTTAACAAATTTTTACTATCTGACTACTACACAATGGACTCTCTCTACCACTTTACTATACATATCCTGAATCTGAAAAATTAAGATTTTCGTCGAGTTGGTTAAGCCACTTAAGCTTTGTCTTATGAGAACTTCACTGTTCTTCACTTGTTTTTCAACTTGTGTTTTGTTTTGTTTTTAGTTGGTTTTAAGAAGGTCTTTACTGTTTTGTTTCAGATAGTTTTCCTAATTTGGTTAATGTTTTATCATGGTGTTTATTGACATAGAAATTTTACTTTTTTAAGTTTTACGTAGTACTTTTAAGATTAGTTCTTCCACCCTCACATCAGTTAAGTATTATTAAATTTTCTGAATTCTCTTGTATCATTGTTTCTCTTGCCTTTTTTCTTTACATTTCCTGTTTTGCTCATCAGAAATTAATTGCAGTGCAAGATGTTAACTTGTTTTTCTTATTATGAATACCCAATTTTCCCTCCATTTCACCTCACCCTTTCTGTACTGGTTTATGACATTTTCTATAGTCTTAAATTCTTTGATGTACTACAGTTATGTTACAGGACCACTGATTCTGTCCCACAGATCTGTCATTTCTTTATAAAACAATCTTCCCATCCAGAATATATAGCATTTCCATTAATTTGTGCTAGGATTTAAGTCTATGAAGTTATACAGTTTTCATATATTCAACACTTACAGCGCATCTTACACATTTCTTGAGAAAGCCACTTTTAAATATTTTTATAGCTATTGAAAATAGTACCTCCTTCAAACACACACCTCCAAATCTTTCCTAAGAATCCACTACCAGTTTATAGAGAACACTTTTCATTTTATTATAAATCACCTCATGTAAATTCTTACTCATTCTAACAAGTCTTTTACTTGATATTCTTAAACAGGTACTCAATGATGTCAATTGCAAATAAGGAGAATTTGTTTCCTCCTTTCCCATTGTTTCACTTATTTTTTCTTATTAAACTAAACAAAACTTTTAAAACAGGGATTACAAATATGTGTCATATAGACCCAATCCTAACCCATTAGTAGTCATAGTGAAACATGTTGAGAAAGATTCTAAGGCCACCTTTTCTGCTTCACAGTAATGCAGAGAAAAATCTTAGGAAGGTTCCAGAAGAACAGCTAAGGCCCGCCAAGACAAAGTTTCTGAAGCTGTCTGTTTTGCCGTTCCTTCACTCATTTTTCTCTAGTATTTGTCTCCTACTGCTTTATTGGGTTTCCTTTTTCTACCTTTTGGGTTAAATACTTAGTTCTTTTCTTTTTGAAGATAAAGCATTTTACACTATGAATTTACCTCTGATTATCATTTTGGCCACCGTCTCTAAATTTTTCCCTGCGTTGTTTGTTGCCACCTTTTTTTTCTAGTAAGTCTTTTTTAATGGTAGTTCCAACCTTTTTAACTCAACAGATATTTGGAAGAATGTTTTTATGTCTCACACATTCAAGGTTTTTATTTACATTTTTATTATTAAATCACTAAGATTACTGTGGTATGGCCTGCTATAGTGTTACATGTAATTTTAACTTTAGGGAATTTACTTTGTGGTTTTTTTGTGGATTGTATACTGAATTTCTATTACTCTTCTCTGAGTAAGAGATCACTTCATTAGTACGTATTTTCCTGTCAATTAACATGGATAATGAACCACTTATATAGTAAAATCACAGTCCGCTAATGCTCCATACTTCCCAGCACTTAAATGAGACTCCCTATTTCTTTATGCTGGACTGCCCAGCTACCAGTTGCTCATACAGTCCTCCACAACCACTTGTCCTTATGCTCCTCTGTGTTCCATGCAAACAGAAATTTTTTCCCCATAGCACTGATGTCGATTGCCAGTCCCTTGCCTCCAAGTCTAACGAGCACATCCGTATTCTAAATTCCTGTGCCTCCCAGTGTACCTCTTCCTACTGGCACTTACTTTGCAGTAAACCAATTAATCGCAACATATTCATCAGGACAGAGGGACAGTATCTTGGACCCCTGGGATATTTCAACTGCTTCCAATCCAAACTGATCAGATAATGAGTATTCCAGTTCTTTCAGCCCATAACTAAAAAATGTTAGTCTACAGAGTAATGTTTCTTTGTTTGGACTAAAAAATCTCAAATCTGGTTTTTAAGTAGAATTACTAAACAGAGTAAATTTAATGCATGCATTTTCCCAATCCATTCCTATTACAGCTTAATTTCCAATTTCATGCTTTTCATTTCATCAGTACATACCAGGAAACTAATCATGAGAAAAATAAGCTACATCTCACAATTAGAACTTACTGAGGTTTGAAAGAATTTACCAGGAAAATGTCGACTCTGAACTTTTACAATTTGCTTTTACTTTTTATTCAGCCCAAAATAAAGTTACATTGGTTATTTTAAAAAATCAACCAAAGTCAGTACTGTGGTGAAATTCTAAACACCAGCAATAATATATCAAAATTGCCAAACTGGCACATTTATACCCATCCATTCCTACAGAAATAACAAATTGTTGATGGTCTGATATTATGAGAAAGTTAATACTATCTCTCTAACCCTGACTGTTGTTGAGTGAAGTTGGGACTTTGTAATCAAGATGATAGAATTCTTTTTCTACCTCCATCACAGGGACCAGGGATAAAGATCAATGCTGAACTTTCTTGAACACTCAGTAACATATAAACTTCTTCTGGTTCCTGACTAAACATCCCAAAACTTTCATAACTCCAAGTCCAGAATGTCTAAGACAGTTGAAGAAAACAAATCACTTTACAGTCCATGAAAAATTAAAACCTACATTGCCATACATTTTTAAGGGAGTCATGTTTTAAAGAATTAAAAGTATGTACTATAAAAAGATGCTTATTTTCTTGGATGTAGCCATTGAGGGAAACTGGGTGAACAGTACATGGATTTCTCTGTGCTATCTTTGCAACTTCCTATAAGTCTGTAGACATTTCAAAATGAAAAGACTGGAAAAAAAAAGGACTTAGCAAAAAAAGAAAAAAAAAACTACTGACACAAATAACAACATGAATCAACCTAAACGACCTCATGGTAAATGGAAGAAGTCAGAGAAAAGAGACGTGTATTATACAATCCCATTTATAAGAAATTTCTAGACAATGATATAATATAGCAAGAGAAAGCAAGAGTAATTAGCTGCCTGAGGCTGAGGTTGAGGCGTAGGAATGGAGATTGACTGAAAAGGCCACAAAGGAACTTTTTCAAGTAAGTCTTCTAAAACTGGGCTGTGGTGATAGTTACACAGCCAGATGTACTAAAACTATACATTTAAAACTGATGAATACTATAATTATGAAAATTAAACCTCAATAAAGCTGTAGAAAAAAGGTTAATAGTCAGAATCTTGGTGATGGGTTTATGGGTATTAATGTCAAATTCTTTTAAGACTGCTGCTGCATGCTTAAAAATTATAATAAAATGTTAAAGAAAATTAGTTTTCATCGATAATAGAATTAGAAATTTAAAAAAATTTATTTCCATTGGCAGCTCACAGTTCAAGGAAGATTTAATAAAAACGTAAGTCAATAGCATCCATTCAGTGGCGTGATCCCATCCACCATGTCCCACATTTATCACATTAAAGCCCTTGTTTCACAATGTGTTGTGAATAAATGGGCCCTGGGATTCCAATTCTCGATCAAAGCTGTCTGTATGGACACTGTTTCAAAATCCACAAGCTGTTGCTGAGGGGAGTTGGTTATTTATTCAGGCAAAAAATGGAAACCCAAGCACAAACATCTTATATGTTTTAATTATTACATGGAGGAAATTCAGGTTTCAGCTTTCCTGTAAATTACAGTGTTAGCAATATCCAAATAACCAAGAAACAAAAACCTCACCCAGAGTTTTTAACATAAGAATTACAAAGTTTCCACCAAAAATGTTACCCATGAGGTTCTTTAAAAGAAAAAACTTCTAAGTGTAGTTATGTGTATGTTAGTATGATCTTCCACACACCTTTAATTAGAATTAAATCCACCAGTATCTCAGCTTATGAGAAAATCAGCAAGAAATAATAGACTTAAGCAGAAAACTGATAAAAATCTGTAATTTTAATATAATACAGGGATTATCATTTGTGGTGAGAGAACATCTTTTGCATTTATACAAATTTCTAAGATTCCTATTTTTATTACTAGTACTAAATTTATGCATATCCCAATTCAAAAGAGCAAAAGCCTTAAAAAAAAAGTGCTTTTAAATCTCCACATAGTATCTAAAGCAAGATATTGTCATATAACACTCTGTAATTTTTTTAAATCACCAAATTTTATACCAAAGTTGTACTTCTTACAAACTTTCAAAGGTAATATATATATTTTTGGTGCATTTTTTAGAAACTATGAATATAAATAAAAATGTCAAAAATTATTAGAATTACACTGGTTATTTCTAATTTGTTATTGTTCTAATTCCTTACTATACTTTATAATAAAGAAGGGGATGTTATACTTAACCATGTATTTCATTTCACCTGGCAAGAAGAATATAAACGACTGGGGATAGCTGACAGAGACCTTTTCAAAATGGACCTATGTTACATACATATGTCCCTTTTTATACTCTTAATTTAAAATGAGGGCGAAGGAGAGGATGACAAGTGCTTTATCTATTACTGACCCTTAAGTCTGAAAATAATTACAATGATTACTAAACTGTGTATGTTCTGTAAGTGCTAACATATGAAATCTAAGACATGGGTTAGTCTGTTTTACCAATACTATGATTAAATAATCACAGGAGAACTATGTCAAGAATTTACCTTTGTGCTGGCCACGCCAATCTCCGGCCCAGCATTAATGTGAACACCACAGTCTGTCTCCCTTGAGATGGAACTGCCAACTGTGTTTGTGATCCCCACAGTTAAAGCTCCCCTCTCCTTACAGTATCGGAGACCCATCAGGGTATCTGCTGTCTCACCTGTATAAAAGACGACAAAGTAACACAAAGAATGGTCAACATACATTGTTTCTAAGACGCAAAAAAACCAAAAAAATTGACTAAACTTTAAACAATATCATGTTTTAAATAAAATTTAAACTTAATACAACTGCAAAACTTTTAATAATAAAGCCTTCCTTCTTTACCATTGAAAACTCAGTTCTTTGAGTGTAAAATGTGTTAATTTTACTAATCCATAAGAATTATGTAATGTCAAAATACAGCTGTTTGTCAGGTCATCTGCAATACTAGTTTATTTTCAAATACCAGTTTCTGCAAGATATACTTAAATTATTAGAAAGAATTACTTTTCTTTCCTTCATTTCTTTTTTGGCATACCTGACTGACTAATGAAAAAGCAAACATCATCTCGAAAAACTGGCGTGTTTCTATCCAGGAAATCACTGGCTAGCTCCACCATAACAGGCAACTCAGTCAGCTCTTCAAGAACTTGACGTGTCTGCAGAAAAAAAATGACTTGGTCACACAACTTCACTTCTAATACTCTTTTTCACTGGACTTCTTTGGATTCAATGTATGTTTTTCACTTTTTCTGATTATAAAAAGGATACCTGTGCACTGTCAGAAAATACAAACAATACAAATTAAAGCAAAAAAAATCTAAATACCACCACCTAGAAGATAAGCATTAATAACATTTTAGTACAAGTTTCTTTAGACAATTATCAATGCATATATTATAATAACCAAATATACCCACATACATAAAATGTTTTGAGAAGCACTGTTATAAAAGCAGTGTTCTGAGTTAGCTTGTATGTTATCTATAACTTCTCAATTCCTAATTTTTAAATGACAATTCATATAATCCCTGGTCACTGAAAGACTTCAAATGAGGTAATAACAGATATATAAACACCCAGTGAAAAATCAAACACTTCAAAAAAACTTAAATAATACTGTTTCCCAGGAAAAAAAACAATATAATTCTAAAATCTTGTTTAAGAAAGCTCACTATTTCAAACTTTGTGGTATGGAGAGTGGAGTTGGGGGTAGTACGGTTCTGTTCAAAGGCACTGTAACATTTATTTTAGTAATTTCCATTCTAATTAAATTCCTTTTACTCTATAAACATTAGAAAATTAAAATCAAAAGAAAAACTTTCAAGCAGCAAAACTTTTAGGCTCTATAGATGCATACATTTAGCTGTTTTAATAACTATGGAGACCACCTGCTTCTGCAGACAAATGGCCTCGCCCATCTCTTGCCTCATCTCTCATTCCTCCTTCACTTCAGTAAAGAACTGTAAAGGTTTCCTTACTTGACACCCCTTTAGCTTTCTTGCCCACAAATGTAAACTGAATACTCTCATTCTATATTGTTGGTTTGGTACTTTTATCAATGTTACATAACAGCATGTATATAAAGTCTTCAAGTTAGAATGTTCCTATTTTTAACTAACCTTTTCCACTGATGTGTTTTGTTTACTAATTATACATAAACAAGTTACACTAAAGTGCTAAATGTTTTCCTTCAAACAAATGTAAATCAAACTCTACCCCACCCCCAGTTTACAATATAAATGTTACATTGGAATTACAGCCTTCAAAATAAAAAGAGAAAAATACATACCACAAATCTGGCAATTTACCAGATATTTAAAAGTAAAATACCCCAAAAAAGTAATCTCAAGATGTATCTGTGTTAATGAATGCCTTGTTCTTTCAGTGAAAGCAACTCTTTAATACATAGGCAGAATGACATATTTTATCATAAGAGATTATTTTTATTTTTTTTTATTGAAGTATAGTTGATATACAATATTATATTGATTTCAAGTGTATGACATGGTGATTCAATAGTTATATACATTATTAAATCCTCACCCCAACTAGTGTAGTTACTGTCAACACAGAAAGATGTTACAGAATCATTGGCTATGTTCTCTATGCTGTACTTTCACCCCCCTGACTAATTTATATTACAATTGAGATTTTCTGCCTCTTTATCCCCTTCACCTATTTCACCTTCTCATTCCAACCCCTCCTGCATGGTAACTACCAGTCACTTCTCAGTGTCTATAAGTCTACTGTTATTTTGTTCATTTTGTTTTGTTTTGTTTTTAGATTACACATTTAAGTGAAATCATATGTTATTTGTCTTTCTCGGCTTGGCTTATTCCACTTAGCATATTACCTTTAGGTCATCCACGCTGTCACATATGGCAAGATTCATTTCTTTTTCATGGCTGAATAATATTCCACTGTGTATATGTACCACTTCTTCTTTATTAATTCATCTACTGATGGACACTTTGGTTGCTTCCACAACTTGGCTATTGTAAATAATGTGGCAATAAACATAGGGGTATATATACCTTTTCAAATCAGAGGTTTTGTTTTCTTTGGGTAAATTCCTAAAAGTAATTACTGGGTGGTATGGTATTTCTATTTTTAGTTTTTTTGAGAACCTCCATAGTGCTTTCCACAGTGGCTGCACCAATTTACATTCTCACTAACAGGGTAGGAGGGTTCCCTCTTTACACTTTTTCCACATCTTTGCCAATACTTGTTATTTCTTGTCTTTTGAACAGTAGCCTTTCTCACTGGTGTGAGGTGGTATCTCACTGTGGCTTTGATTTGCATTTCCCTGATGATTAGTAATTAGGAGCATCTTTTCATGTGCCTGTTGGCCATCTGTATTTTTTTTCTGGAAAAATGTCTATTTAAGTCCTCTGCCCATTTTTCAATTGGTTTTTGTTTTTGTTTTTGTTTTGGTGTTGAGTAGCATGAGTTCTTTATACATTTTGGGTGTTAGCCTCTTATTGGATAAATCATTTATGAATATATTCTCTCACGTTGTAGGTTGCCTTTTTTTGGTGTGTCCTTTGCTGTGCAGAAACTTTTTAGTTTGATATAGTCCCATTTGCTTATTTTTGCTTTTGTTTCCCTTGTCTCTGGAGATGCACCCATAAAGAAATTTCTCATGTTGATGTTCATAAGATTCTTGCCTATGTTTTCTTCTAAGAGTTTTATGGCTTTAAGTCTTACATTTAGTTCTTTATTTAGTTTACTTTTTTATGATGTAAAACAGTTATCTAGTTTCATTCTTTTACATTTAGCTCTCCAGTTTTCCCAACACCATTTATTAAAGAAACTGTCTTTTCTCTGTTGTATATGCATGGCTCCACTGTCCTATATTAATTAACCATATATGTGTGGGTTTATTTCTGGGATCTCTATTCCACTGATCTATAAGTCTGTTTTTGTACAAGTACCATACTGTTTGATTACTACAGCTTTGTAGTATAGTTTGAGTCAGGGAGCATAATACCCCCAGCTTTGTTCTTTCTCATCATCACTTTGACTATCTGGGATCCTCTGTGGTTCCACATGAATTTTAGGATAATTTGCTCTAGTTCACTGAAAAATGCCATTCATGTTTTGACAGGGATTACTATAAAAGACTAATGTTATAAATTTCACTGTATGCCACTGTAAAACCTGAGATAATTAACATTTGAAAAGAAAGTTATACTTAGAATGATTTCAGTTGATTTGTTATTGTTCAGGATTCAGAATATATACTACAAAAGCAGTTATGCAAATACATCATTCATGCTTGACCCCACCAAGAAAACAAAAACAAAAACCTAGACAGATAGAATTAATGACACTATTTTGCATAAATCATAAGGGGATTTCCAATGTTTGTTAGCTATAGTAGTCTCAGCATACACTCAAAAAACAAAAAAACCTTACATCGTCTCAAATTTCAAAATTAGAAAATTCTAACACTGCATATAATTTCTGCCCCCAAATTCAGGTTTAGCATTAGATGAAACATTTAATCAAATTTTTAATTTCTAAACAGATCTAAGCCACAACTGAGTCAGCTAATCCCTTAATTTACACTAATGTCTTTAATTCATTCTTTTTTTCCATGCTCAAAACAATCACTTTCTTAGAACTCTTCTCTTCAATACTACATATTTTCATTTTTAAGACCATGTAATTTGGGCAGGGTGAGGGATACCTGAGAGCACAGCAAGACCTACTGAGATGCAAGGGCTGAGTGACTACTAGTTTCACAAACTGAAGGACTGCCTGCCACAAGTGTAGATAATAAGTATGTCCCAGCAAATAAAAAAAAATTATGATATGAACTTCAGAAAATCAATCATAAAGGTAGAAACTGAGTGTGTAAGGCTCTTCTGTAATTATGAAATTAACATCAACAGTACATAAACTATCTCTTTATAAGGAAACTACATGTGGATCTGATTTACTGGACTAGAAGACTGTATATGCCTATGTTTCTGCACTGAAAACCACCACACATCTTTGATACAGAATTTCAGCTTCTCCAAAATTAACTCAAAATGGACTCATAAGACCTGAAACCATGAAACGCCTGGAAGAAAGCATAGGAACAAAGCTCCTTGACATGGGTCTTGGTAAAGATTTTTTGGACTTAATACTTAAAGCACAAGCAACAAAATAAAAAATAAAAAAGTGGGACGATATCAACTAAAAAGTTTCCAGCAAAAGAAATCATCAACAAAGTGATGGAAAACTACAGAATGGAAAAAAAATATATTTTCAAACCATATATGCAATAATAGGTCAATATCCAAAGTATATAACAAGCTCATACAACTCAGTAACAACAAAAAAATCCAATTTGAAAATGACCAAAGACATTTCTGAATAGACATTTCTCCAAAGAAGGTACATGAAAGGCCAACAGCCACATGAAAAGATGCTCAGTATCACCAGTTATTAGGGAAGAGCAAATTAAAACCACAATGAGCTGTATTACCTCATGCCTGTTAGAACAGCCATCATCAAAAAGACAAAAAAATAACAAATGCTGATGTGGATGTAGAGAAAAGGGAACCCTTGAACAAAGCTGACTGGGTTGTAAATTGGCACAGCTGCTATGGAAAACAGTATGGAGGCTCCTCGAAAAACTAAAAATAGAACTATCATAAGATCCAGCTATTCTACTTCTGGGAATATATCCAAGGGTAATGACAACACTAGCTCAAAATGCACTCCCATGTTCATAGCAGCATTATTTATAATAGCCAAAACCTGGTAACAACCTAAGTGTCCATCAGTGTATAAATGGATACAGTTATGGTTTACATACACATACACAAATGGAATATCTTCAGCCATTAAAAAACAAAAACAAGGAAATCCTACCATTTATGACAACATGGATGGACCTTGAAGGTTACTGGGTGAAAAAAGAGAAAGACAAATACTGTATGATCTCACTTATGTGTGGAACCTTAAAAAAAAAATTCATAGATAAGAGATGGACTTGCAGTTACCAGAGGAGGGGGAATTACAGAAAGGTGGTCAAAAGGTACAAACTTCCCGTTATAAGATAAATAAGTATAATGATGTAATGCCACATGACGACTATTTCTAGCACTGCAGTATGATATATAGGAAAGTTAAGGGAGTAAATCCTAAGAGTTCTCATCACAAAGAGAAAAGTTTTTTCCTTTATTCTTTTCTTCTTTCCTCTTATACTGTCTCTACATCAGAAGATGGATGTTAGTGGAACCTATTGTGATAATCATTTCACAATATATATAAATCATATTAACAAGCTGTGTGCCTTAAACTTATACAATGATATATGTCTATTATTTTAAATAAAACTGGGAGGCAAAAAGAATTTCAGCTCTCAAAATAACAATTTAAAGAGCAGAGTCTGACAAAAAGCATACTTCCTTTCTCTGCAGAAATGTGCCTACCATGTAAAATCCTGTTGAGGTGCACATGTTACCAGCCATCTGTTTAGGGTAGGAGAATAATGATAAGCAAAGCCCAATGACTGCTCTTACAGAAGTAGGCATGCATCCCAGTAGACTACAAGGCTAGGATGGTGTAAAAACTTCCCCATTCATTGCCCTTCATGCAGCTGCAAGTGGTCTACCTGTGTATCTAAGGACCTCTCCTGAAGCAAATCTTGCATTGATAAAAAAAAGTCCAAGCTGCTGTTAAAATTTCTGCCCCCAATCTTCTTGATTTTTTGTCATTGCAACATGAGAAGATACCATGGTATTATATCAAAGGATTTTACACTGTGTGTGACTGGAGGTACTATTTGTCTGTGGACATCTTCTAATATCCAACGTAACACAATTAAAATTTTAGAAGTCACTTACTGCTACACCGGCATGATAACTTGTCCCGCAAGCAATAAGAATCAAACGCCGACACCTCTGAATCTCCTTAATGTGATCCTTCAAACCGCCCAAATTCACTGAAACAAAAGTTTGTGTTTATAGTTACTTAGGAAAGAACCATATGAAATAGGCAATCACTTTTCATGAGTGTCCACTGCCAATATGGGAAATAACAATGCCATTTTAAAGAATTTGTTTACCTCTTAGGCAGCAACAATCTCTAGTTTTGAAAAGTAAATTTAATAGGTCACAAGTTCACTGGCCTCACCAAACTTGTAACTAAGCCTACTCACTCTCCACCACACACACACACACACACACACACACACACACACACACACACAACTACATTATCACACTCTACCTTGTTTGATCATTTTTTCATCCCTCTCTTTAGCTTAAAAGTTATCTTAGAAGCAGAACTATAGGGGCACAGATGACAGACCAACAGATGCTGATGCGTGGAGGTGGAGCAGGGGCTGACTACAAAGAAGCACAAGAGACTTTTTGGGTGATTTAACTGTGCTACATCTTGATTGTTATGGTCAGGATTATGACCATGTTTGTCAAAGCTCACAGAATTATACATTAAAAACAGTGAATTTTATTATACTTAATTATATATCAATAAACTACTTGGAGAATGGACTAACAGTTACCAAAGGGAAAGGGACTGGGGAAGAAGGGCGGGAAGGGAGGGATATGAGGGTAAAAGGGGCATTACGATTGGCAGACATAGGGTGGGGGGCACGGGGGGGACTGTACAGCTCAGAGAAGACAAGTAGTGATTCTTATCTCACTACACTGATGGACAGTGACTGTAATAGGGTTGGTGGGGGGGACTGGATGAAGGGGGTAGTTTAATCATCACAATATTGCTCATGTAATTGTAGGTTAATGATACTAAAATAAAATAAATTGTAAAAATAAATAAATAAATAAATAAACTACTTGGAAAAATATTGTCTTAGTTATGTCCATTCTCCTGTGTTTCCCAGAACAGTGCTCTAAGCACAATACAAACCCACTCTCCTCTCAGTCGTTCCCATCTCAGCAAACGCCACCCCCTTCACCTAACGTCAGTCACCCCTGATTGCTCCTATCCCTCCTCCAAGTCCAATCCCCGAGCAAGTCCTATCAGCTCCACCTTCAGAATATACTTCCAAGGCCATCACTCCTGTCCAAAATCTCTGCCCTGCATGAGAGCAACATTCTCCTAACTATTCTCTCTTCTACTCTCCACCTCTGAGAGCCTGTCTTCCACACACAAACAGAATGATCTTTTAGAGTGATTCTTTTAAAAACAATCTGATCTCAAAACCTTCCAGTGACTATGTTCTCTTTGTCTCTATAGCTATTGAAGTTTCTTCTAAGGGCGACTTTGTCTATGGCTCCTTCTACACTAGGCTAGTTTTCCACCTGAGAAATTTTCACTCAACATTCACTCAGTTATTTAATATTTCTTGGGCACCCACCTAGTGAACATACTACCCAAAGCACCATGTGGCCACAGAGCTCTCTCGTCAGGCAGTGCAGCATCTGGCTGAGGAGACGCACAGCCACAGCAGTGTCCTCCTGCTCCTGAGCTGCCATCTGTCTGTTTTGCCCCCGCCTTTTCTCTCCCCACTTCTTGTTCTAGCTTAATTGGCTTATCCTTATCATGGCTTTCAAGTGCCCACATACCCCATCTCCTGCTTACCCCTGACCTAATCTCCTAGCACTTCCCCTCTCACCAGACTGGCCTTCCTGCACTAGACCAATCCTCTTCATGTATCTCTGCCTACAGTGTTTTTCCACAGACCTCATCATGTACTGAAAAGGGTTGGGAAGAAAGGAAACAACATTAAGAGGTTGGGTCAGGGTCATGAGAAGACAATCAGTTTGGAGCTGACTCAGTATAAAAGCAGACAGACTATCAGAGAGACTTGTATTCCAGATGATGAACAAGAATGACAAGGAGGTGAGATGGTGAAATTAGTTGGTCACAAGTGTTTCTCTAAATTAGCTTAGCAAATTCCCTACTGGCTGAGGGAGGTTTGGGGTAGTTCTGGAAGGAGTCACCCAAGGTCTGAATTGTGATGTTTTGAGAAGCCTGATTCTGGGAAGGTAGGCCCCCACAACTGGAAGCAGCACAAGGGCCTGGAGGACAGGATACTCCAGAACACCAGTGAACACAGGAGGCCAATCTGGTCCCCTAAATGACCAGTGATGTGACCTTTGGCAAAACACGCAAACTGACAGAGCCTCAATTCCCTTAACAACTAAAAAAGGTAACGGCTATCCTATTTATATTATAAAACTTTTTTGAGGAACATAACATAGATAATAAAAGTGCTTTTTAAAATTATGGCTTCTCAAAGTAGGTCTCACTCTCTTACCTTATAACCTTTTTCCTGATTTCATTTCCAAAAATATCATTTCATTTCCATAAATATTTCAATACCATAAAGTAGTATTTCCTGCTATGCTCCCAGTTCTTCCAGCTCAACCACCTTAACAACCCTGTCTTCCAACAGATGCAGGTCCTGGTTTAGACTGCTCATGTTTCTCTCCTGATCCCCACTTCCCCCCCTTCTCCTTCGCTTTACCCCAGACAGGGTAACATCCTAACTGGCAGTTGCATCTCAGCCTCTCGCTCCTACAGTGCACACTGGAGACAGACCTGGTTCACCTCACTAAGTTCTGATTACCCTGGCTTCCAGGTCTCCTAGTAACTCTGCTACTTCTACAAGAGGAGGTACCCATGCACACCTGCTTGCCACATTATGATACATTCTGCCCTCCTTGATAGTTCCTCTCAACCTTCTTTCATATACTGATTGCTCTTTGCTTCTTTTCAAGTACTAGATATGGGAGACAAACTAGACTACATATCATTCCACTAATAACTTAGATTGTTTTCCATTTTCTCTCCTTAGCTAATGCTATTCTGTCTAACTGCAATGCTCCCATCTCATCTTCAACAATTTAAATCTTCCAAAGCCTTTAAACCCACACTGCCTAAGTAGGGTTTCCTGGCCCCAAAGCCCTCGCCCACAAACAGATTCATTCTCTACTTTTTCTAAATTCAATATTAAGCTTTTAACATTTCAACATTGAACTGTTTCCAATGTCATTTATCGTATTTTACCTTTCTCTAAATAGTTAATTATATATCCATCCTAATTTTAGATTGTAAGAACCTCAAGGAGACCCTATCAGAGATAATTTTCCTATAGTCCCTTATATATTCAGTATGGCGCTCTGTACACAGATGTTCAATTCCTAATTCAGCCTTCAACAAATCTCTCTTGCTGAAAAAGAGTCTGATGTTGCCCAAAAAAGAAAAAGATGTGAAGACAGCATTTATTCAGTGAAATTATTCTCTCAATTACCAGGACAGAGCGACACTAATACTGTATATATAACACACAGATTCAGGAAAAAGATTAAAGATTACTGCATACTACCTACTATTTCTCAAAATCTAATTCCTAATGCTGAGACCCTTAGCCCAAAGTTTGTTTGTTAAACTGTTTATTAAAGTAGTCATGATAAATGACTAGTGCTCTGAAAATGGGATTTTAACATAAATAGTTTATGGACATCTTATGACACATTAAGTCCATCTCAAGCTCATCTCAGCAAGGAGTACAAGCTCCTTCAACACAGGTCTGGGGAGAATTTCCAGAAATATGACCAGAGTTGCACTCTCACCTCTACCTTAAATAAGCAAGATGGTCCAGGTTACCCCAGAAGGCATCAGGTAAACACCTGGAAAACCTCTGGGGAAATTCACACCTTTACTCATTTATAAACTGGAGCAGAAACCTAGGCTGAGCAGATACATGTAAGCTTCCTAAGGAGGGGCCAGGTCTCATTCTTCTTAGAATCCACAGTGCCCTGGACAGTCCTGGGTACAGAGCAGGTGCCCATAAAGGATTTTTGAACTGAAAAGTTGTTCAATGTTTTTAGTGGTACACTGAAGAACTTTCGTTTTCCCAGGAAAACCACTCTAATACTCCTGTAACTGACAATAATCTTCAAATATGACTTTCTAGCCTTCTTTTTTATACCCACCTTATTGAGGTATGTCACATATCATAAAATTTAAACTTTAAAAGTAAATAGTTAGCGGGTTTTAGTATATTAAGAGTTGTGCAACCATCCCCATTTCTAATTTTAGAATATTTTCATCAACTCCCCAACCCCAAAACACCTATTACATCCATTACCAGTCCCTCTCCATTCCCCCTTCCACTCAGCTCCTGGCAACCGTTAGTTATTATTTGTTCCCAATCTCTTCTAAATTGTAGTTTAAAAAATACCTAACATAAATTCTAACATTTTAACTATTTTTAAGTATACAATTCAGTGGCATCAAGCACTTTCACACTGCTGTGCAATGTCACCACCATCCATCCCCAGAACTTGCTCATCATCCCCAACTGAAACCCTGTACCCACTCAACAGTAGCTCCCCATTTCCCTCCCCTCCCCAGCCCCTGGGAACCACTAACCTACCTTCTGTCTCTAATCTACCTCATATACCTCATATCAGTGGAATAATATATATTAAAGGGCTTTTCAAAGTTGACTGGGATCCACTGATGACTGGTGGCCATAGTCGTTCAGTAAGGCTATAAAGGACAACAAATGTTCAGGCTGTAAATGCCCATCTCCACAGGTGACTTTTAAATAATAAAATAATTAACATGTAATTACCAGTATAGTCATCAAAGTTGACTCTTCCTCTCATTGTGTTCACAACTGATTCTGGCTGCTCAAAAATTTCCTTCTGCATAAATGAACTGAAGTTGCCTACAGTAATATAAATTATATCATTAAAACAAAAATAATAAGTGAAAGACTAAGACATCTGTATACAACTAAGTATATCTCCCCTAACATACTTAGTAAGTGATAGGAAACAGAAGGTCATGCATTTGAGAATAATATTCACGCATGACATTTTACCCTACATGAAGAAAAATGAGCAGAGGAAAAATCACTTTTACTAACCTCATACCTAAAATATGGTTCCAGCAAAACAAGGTAATGAGGCAAGCTTAAGTTTTGAAGACAGATCTAGGTTCAAATCATTGTTCTATCCTTTACTAGCTAAGTGGCTCTAAAGAAATTCCTTTATCTGTAAAATAAGAATAGCAGCTACTTCCTAGCATTGTAGTGTGGATTAATCCAGTAAAGACATTATGTGTAGCAGTTACTCAATAAATTTTAACTTTTATTCCCACCTCAACCCCATAAGAAAGGAGGAGTAAATCATAATCACAATAATCATAACAGTTAACAGCAGCAAACATGACTTAGGGCCCACTAAGTGTGTCAGGCACCATCCTAACAGTGTTACATATATAAGCTCTCTTAATCCTTAAAACAACCTTAATGAGGTAGGCCATATTATCCCCATTTTATATACGAGAAAATTAAGCACAGAGAGAGTAAGAGAAGAAAGAACAAAACACAAACTATGTTTACAAAGTGCCTTAAAAATATCAAGTACTATTTAAATAATCAATCCCTTTTTTAAAGTTAAAAACAACAAACCATGAATTAGTTTGATGGAGAACTATTACACCACCAGCAGATAACTTCTCCAAAGATGCATCTCTTTTCCTGGGTTATCTCTTTACTAATCATGGAAAGGGTCACTCAGCATTGTGTTATCAGACTCCTACACTAGGACAGGAAGTAGGATGTCTCCTATTAATACCAAGCTGTAACATGACAAAAACTTTCACCCTTCATGATCTGTTGGAGTTCCATCTGGAGGGTTTGCACAGCTCGTCCAGGATGATCTCCTGCAGTTCGTTTAATCCGATGGATAGAAAGACGGCCATCTACCACCGCTGCTACATCATCATCTTCAAGGAAGATGACGCGATTGGTATGTTCTATGACAGCACTACAAAATGTTCAAGGAGACATACAATCAATAATCAAAGATTCATTACCAAAAAAACACTATCATACAGAAGGACCAAATTGAAATATAAATGCTATCAACCTGCAATATCTCTAACTTTCTGGTTATAAAAGCCAGTCCCTACAGGGGAGAGAAACAGTGGGTGGTTACCATGGACAATGGAGAAAAGGATCTCTGTGCAGTAGTCTAACCCATGTCAGATCAGATCAGAAAGCACAGCTATTTCCTCCTCTATTACCCAATCCTCCAATCTTAACTCCTAAATATTTCTCTTAGCTTCTATGTTCACCACCACAAACCAGTTCAAAACCATCAACTCTCAACTGGACAACTGCAGCAATCTAACTTGTCCAACCACCTTCTCAGTAACCTCCCTCCATCCATTCTCCACTTCTGCCAACATGGAAGTCAAAAGGCAACTCTCATCAAGATTTCTCCTTTACCCAACAAACCACCTGATGGCTTCCATCTGGCTCTTAGGAAAATAGCAAAATGCCTACCGCCTACTCTAACATCTCACTGAGCTTCCTCTCTCTGTTCTAGCCATACTCGTACTCATCCTAAACTCCCACAGATCAATCTACAGAGAATGTTCTTCCCGCCATCTCTTTACTTAACTAACTCCTAAGACCTTAACTCTCAGTTCAAGCACCATTCCCTTAAAGAAATGTATCCAAAGGAAGGTAAGTCACCCTGTTGTAGGCACACTATAGCACCTGTCACAGCTGGAATTCTACAGTTGTGCGCTTGATCAAAATTTGTCTCCACTAAGGACGAACTCCTTAAGGACAAGAAATTTTTATTTTTACTCACCATTACCTCCTGAGCCTAGCACATGGCCTTGCTCAGTGTTTTCAATATGAATGTACAAATGAATGACAAAGGCGGATATGGTCCTGCAATTTGAGCCACAACTGTCAATCCTCTAACAAACCTACTTAACATGACAGCAATGACACATCTTAGCACTGACTACACACCTGTAAAAACTAGAAAATAGGCTTTTTTTCCCACTGAGATACTGCATTCTCTGCAGTCCTAAACTGCATCCTTTTCTCATTTTTAGATCCCCCTTCTTTTATCCACAATGAATGACTCAAATACTTCTTGACAATTTGAGTGATGCCATTTTGTCCTCATTACTATTAGTATTTCACTTATAAATGCATCTAAGCATCCTATTGTATATCTCAAAATGTCTTAGTCTAGTACTAAGTACTATTTTCTTCATATAAATCCCTGGTTCCCAACGGGGGCGGTACAGCCCACCAGTTGATGCTAAAGAAATCTGAGGGGGCGTTTTTGGTCCAAGACATATTAAGGGGGTGTTAGGGACCAGCTGCCACCCCCTTGGGCTATACTCGCATGAACACAATGAAAGCTTTAATACTCTACAGTGAATTTGATCAAAGCCAAGGCAACTATTTCTGCATTCGTGTCAAAACTTGACTTGTACAAACAAAATTTGAGTTGAAGACAATTTTATCAGTTTCCAAATCTTTCTTCACTGGAAACAAATGATGACAACATTCTGGTTTATAGCCAGCATTTGGAAGCACTTAAATAAGATTTTACAAACAGATTTCAGGATTTGCTCAACATGATTATTCCAGACTGGGTCCTAGAACCTTCCTCGAGCCTACAAATAGCAGAAGTATCACTGCAGGAGGAGCTGATAGAATTGTTAACAAATGAAGAGTTAAAATTGAAATTAAAAAATTGATATCAAGAATTTTGGCTTCAAAGGAAAATTCCAGTATTATATCCAGCCTTACAGGCTGTAGCAAAGAAGCAAAGTTTTTCATGCATTTCCATCATCATATTTAGCTGAAAGAAGATTTAGTATGGTCAGCAATATATTAACAAAGAAAATAAAAAATTGTCAATAGTGGCAATTTAAGATTGCAGATGACAAAAATGACACCAAACATCGAAAAATTAATGTCATCTCACCAAACTCAACCCTCTCACTAAGATTTCGTTAATTTTTTTAAATAATATATACTTTTCTAATTTTTTAAATTTTAATTATACTTTGAGCAATACATTAATATCGTTAATTTCTTCTAATAAAATAATATGAAAAATCTGTCTTTGTTTTATATATAGTATAGTATAACTCACCTAAGGGGGCATTATAGAATCACTCTTTGAAAAAGTGGACACTGAGCCAAAAAAGGCTGGGAACCTATGATATAAATGATTAAGCATCAAATTATTTCTGAATTAAAAAGTTTAAGTGTCCACACTGGACTAAAACTACAATGTTTTAGCAACTATTCTATAACTGATGGGATACTAAGCCATTTTATGCTCCAATCTAAAATCTCTCCTCCCTTCAAACCTGGGTAAGACTCTGAAAAGAACAGGAACATTAATACAAGATCTCAGAATAAATACACTGGAACAAGTCTCAGGGACTATTATCTGTTCTTGGTAAACTGATCTATATGATTTGAACTTAAAGAAAAAGTATTCTTTGAACTCCATCTCTAAAGAGGTCACTTTTATTTCCCTAATTAACAAAGTTCTACAGAGCATGATTAGATATATGTAAAATGACTTCTTGCGATTCTGTAACATGAGAAGTTTTACTAAAAAGTCTCTCTAAAACAACTAAGGAAGCTCACCTTGCATCAGAAGCAAAGTAATACTCTACCGCTTTTTCTTCAACAGGGAAAAGGCAAGTAGTGCTGTCCACACGAGAGAGGTTGCAGCTTCCTTTCTTGTCTTTCCCTACGGCATGGAGTTAACACAAATCAGCAAACATGCAGTTACAAAACCATGGTCGATATAAAAACATTTAATTTTCTACAAAATCAACAAAAAAAACAGCAACACAAAATAATTTCAGCAATTTTTAAATGCCAGGTAGATCATCTTATTTCCATGCAATAAGCCAACAAGAACAACAGACAAAGGTTGTAAAGTGACACAGCAACTAACAAAGAGAGCGTAGAAGACAAGACATAGTGCTACATTATACTTGTAACAGAATAAAAGGTAAATAACTCATAATATCACTAACTTTTTTTTAATCAAAAGTATGTATACCCTAATCTTAATTTAACCTTGAACAAGACTTGGCAGAATTAATACATCTAGGTTTGTACACCTAACCTTATAAAAATTACACTAAAAATATCAAAATCGTGCAATGAAAAATAAAATGAAGACTAGTAGCATATAAACTTCTATTATAACAAAACTTCTCTAGATTTTAATAGTAAGTCGACATAACAAATCAAATTGTAGTCTACACTAATTTTGATTTAAAAATAAACAGATTTTATGACTCTCTAACATTGGAATCTCATATGTGGCACCTGCTGCCAAGGACTGCAAATACTATAAACCCAGAACCTCTCATTATTAAAATTGGGTTTTGTTGCATTTCTTCAAAGTCAGAATAAAGTATGGTGCTTTTAAAATGATAATATCCTTTTAATTTGAGCACTTTAGAATTCTGGCATCTCTACTTATTTTTCAAGTCACTGATGAAGAATTATTTTTTCCTTTTTTTGCTCATTTACAACTAAAGTCAAAACTGAAAAGTATACTGAAGTTTGACAAATGAGCCAAATACAGGGGGAAAAATCTACTAATTGAAGGCAATATAAATGTCAGAGACAAAATGCACCTTTCTCCAAGATCAAGACATGGTAGACCTTATGACCCATGGACACGATGGCCTGAGAATACCATAAATATACTTCTAAAAACTTACACTTGTGTCTATCCTCTAAAATGCATGTCTATAAAGACTTGCTAATAATTATTCTTAGAAACATATATCTCCACAACCTGTGATTATTTGGTGTGTTTTAGACATGAAAACAGAACAGCTTTTACCACCCAAATTTAACAGCAGAAAAGGTACCACACTTTAAAAAATAAGTAAGATGACATCCTAGAAAAGGAACACTACTGAAAAGATAAAACAGATCAGTGTGTTCCCAGGGGCTGGGAATGGGGACACTGATTGACTACAAAGGGGCAGCTAGAGGGAACTTTTTTTGGGATGGAATAGTTCTGTTATCTTGATTGTGGCAGTGGTTATACAACTGTTTGCATCTGACAGAACTCACGAAATTGTACAACAAAACATCAGTTTTACTCTATGTAAAAAAAAGTTAATTAGAAATAGGCAAAAAGATAGCCTAGCACATACATTTTAAAAATAAATACAACCAAATTATAAAAAGTGCCTCAATGGGGTTGAGTTTCACTATATTCCTTCTCCAAATATTATTTCATTCTTCAAGTAACAAGGTATGTTTAATTACATATTTAGAATAACTTGGGATACAATTGACTATTTAAATGAAAAGAACATTACTGTTTGACATCTGTATGACTGACTTACAACCTATAAAATGTTTTCTCTCTCTTAACGATCTAAGTGGAATACAGTTATCATACTGCTTTATTTGGTCAGTAAGTTACACCTGGAGAAAACAGTAAAAGCCTAAAAGCCAGTCCAGTGTTCTCCCCTTTAAAAAGCCTCTTCAAGAAGAGGTTATACTTTTTGATACAAACTCTATTGAGCCACACATTATATAACTAGTAGGAGCCAGAGAATTAAGGGTTACTAAAACACAATCCATGATCTCAAAAAGACTGTTTCAAGATAATTTTTTTCCTGACTTCCTAAGACCTTAGCCAATGTTTTCCCATTTCTAAAGCAGCCTAAGACAATGTACAGTTACCCCTGAAAAACGTGGAGGTTAAGGACACTGACCCCATGTACAAAAATCTGTGTGCAACTTCTGACACCCAAAAAAACTACTAATGGCCTGCTGTTGACCAGAAGCCTTTCCAATAACATACACAGTCAATTAACACATATGTTGTATGTTACGGGTATTACATACTATATTCTTATAAAAAAGATAATGTTTTTTCAAATTATTACAAAACTCCAAAGAATTTCCTTATAGATTTCCTAAATCCATGTCTAAATGGACCCACGCAGTTCAAAACCATGTTGTTCAAAGGTCAACTGTGTAAGGTAACATATGCTGTTAAGTATACACTGGCAGAAATATTAACAGAAATCTGGAATTCTGGATCCAAATTCTGTACTCTTATTAGTAACCCAGTTTTTCTTCTGACATTGGAGAGAATGAAAGAAGATAAGAAATTCTAACATCTCAAGATTGAAGGTTATTGAAGGAAATGACTTTCCACTCTAGATAGAAAAGTGAAAGCAGCCACTATCTAAAGATGAATAGGTTTAACGTATTTTGCTAATTTCTTTCCAAAAAACCAAGAATTATGTGAGTTTCAATTTCTTGAAATTTTCCAGTCCCTTTTACATGGAAAGCTTTTAATAGCAAGTAAATGGAAATAGCAGTTTTTTTCCCTAATTATATCCATAAAATGATCCAGTTTGTATAGCTCAAAGTTCTATTAAAAAAATTAACTTCAAACTTAAACAATAATAAAAAAAGAACAATGACTCCAAATTCAAACAGGACAATCAAGATACTGAATGTAAATTTAAAAGTAAAATGTCATGCATAAAATAAAGACTACTTAAACATCATTTAGTTAAAAGTTAAATTATTCAAATGACAACCACTGAGCTCAATCTTAATTGCCTAGCATACAAAGGCCTTTTCCCAATCTAAGCATCTGATTTATAGTAGCATTATCTTACATGGTTTTAAAATAAGGGAAAAAACTTTATAATTTCAAATCTCAGAGATTTTAAAGAAATAAATCATTAAAAGCAGTTTTCTAAATGCCAAAAGCAGACAGACAAAATATACTCTGCAAATTAGGAAAATAATATCAAAATGTTTCCCCCTTAAAAAAGCACATTTCTAGAGGCCCAGCACATTCATTCACTCCAAAAACAAAGAATTAGTAAAGAATGAACAAAAGAGGATAAGATTTCTCCCCATCCATGCAGAGTGCATTTCCCACCTCTTTCTCCCTGTGATCCCCACCGTGTGAATTTTGATCCAATCTGAGTCCTAGCTAAGGATATACAACAGAAAAAAATTCTACTCGTCAGAGAAATCACAACAACAAATCCTTTTCATGTCTAGACAGAACCATATATATAAATATATAATGTGTGTGGATCTAACCAAAGGGCATTTATTTCACTTTAGCGAAAATAATTCTTTGTATCTACTTAATTTATATATTTTCCCCATGTAAGGCATGATGTAGGAGTTTTTACCTGTTCTGTAAAGTATTGGAATATGATCAGTAGACAGTTTATGTTCACTTCGTACACCAATCAACAGAGGGCTACCTCGTCTGTTAGTACAAAATTAGAATTAAACCATTTTTATAAATAATGCACTAATGATATAAATTTAAAAACAATGAGCCAACACTCTTCAAATAATGCTTAAATTCTACCTTCAAGTTCAACTTCAAGTATACCAAAAGAACAACATAAACAAGTAAAAATATTCAGTAACAGAGGTCAGCAAAAACTATGACCCATAGGCCAAGTTTGTCTATTTTTGTAAATAGAATTTTATTGGAACACAGCCATGCACATTCTTTTCCCTATTTTCTAGGCTGCTTTCATACTACAACAGCAAAACTGAACAGTTGCTACAGAGGCTATATGGCTCAGAAAGCTTAAAATATGTAGTATCTGGCCCATTACAGAAAAAGTTTGCCAACCTCTGTTTCTTAACAATATATTTGGAATTTTTCTCCTTTTAATGTTAAATGGAACCTTTCTTTCAATTGTACACAGGACTTTGTATATGAACGTTTGGTACTTTCTCCTTTGTCTCTCTGCCTTTATATTAAGCATAGCTCTCTCATGCCAAATCATAGGGCTCCTCACTGTTCTAAATAGGACTTCATGATCGGCTTAAATACCCCAGCAAAAGCAGTGATGGTACAATTATATTGGACTCTGTCTGGAATATATACTTCCAAAAAATAAGGAGAGTTAATATTTTTAGACTGAAATTAGAGAATATTCAATATCCAAATTTACAAAGTGACCATGTCCTCACTACAGACAAAAGGCCAATTACAAATGCCAAAATATATCTGACTTATTAAAGGATTCTAATAAATGGAAGAGTGGTGAAACAACAGCCAAGGAGCAACATATGAAAATATATTTACACAAATATTTCTAAGAAAGAGCAGAGCCTTTATACTGGAGCCATTTACAGTGTACACAGAATAAACTTAAAATTCAAAGAATTCAAAACACATATAATTATTAGCCATCACTAAATGTATATGTACCTTGTGCCAACTGCTTGGCCAGGAAAATGAACACTTTTAAATACAAGTGCAAAAGCACCTTCCTATGGAGGGAAAAAAATGTGTTAGCAATATTTCTTGTAATCAATTATCAAATGTAAAATGCCTAAAACATTGGCTTCTGCACAGTAATTTTTTGTTCACAGAACTGCTCTTCTGCATTCGTTTATAAATTTATCTAAATTTTAGGTAAAGAGTACTGAGCTTTGGTGTATCCAAGACCCACTTTTTTTTTTTATTAAGGTATCACTGATAGACAATCTTATGAAGGTTTCACATGAGCAACATTGTGGTTACAACATTCACCCATATTATCAAGTCCCCCCCACACCCCATTGCAGTCACTGTCCAAGACGCACTTCTTAACCAAGCCAACTCTTGAAATATACTCAGTAGATAACAGCTCCAAAACAGTTATTTTAAAAGTCACTTTTATACATGATACCAACATTTCTCAATAGGTACATCATATACCCCATACTATGCATTAGAGTAAGGGGTGATCAGAATTAGAGAGGATCCTAAGCTCAGTATCCAAAACCCATTCTTTGCCCAATAATTTTACACCCTGGTTAATTTCCATTCTTTCTGACTTTGATATCAGAGATATAAATACACACAATCACAATTAATGTGCACACCATACCACCCCCTCAACCCAACCTCCTCAGAGATAAGGTCCAGGGAAATCAAGAATGAATAGAGGAACAAGAGGTAGGAGAGGAAAGGAACCACCATGGAACACAAACTGAATTATACAATGAGTGGAAACAAGAAAAGGCTGGAAGGCACACTAGTCTGCCTTGAGAAAAGGAAGGAACAGGCCTCTACTTTCTCCATCTTCCTGACTACTCCAAATCATAAGATCTGAGTGGAGGTAGGAGGTGAGGTCTGGGCCTTTGCAGAGAAGTAAAGGGCTTTTAAATGGAAAAGCTAGGTATGAAGGGAACAGGGATTTAGAAATCACTATGCATTTGGACTTTTGTGGATCTCTGATATCTGTACTTAAGGCAACTGGATGGGATCAAAAAGAATACCACTTTTCTCTTGGTCTTGAAAATACTTTTCTGCAGAGGTACAAGGCCAAAGAGAAGTTCCCATATGGAAATATAAGGGGTTAACAATACTGGCTCAGAGACATGCAGACATTCCCCCAGAATAAGTGTATATTTCACTGAAGCTACACTTGTGGTAAGTTATTGACTAGGAAGAACACTTGGGTGAGCAGGAAGTAAGAAAGTGATGAACCACCAACTATGTGTACTGTGTATAGTTGACCCTTAAACAGCACAGGTTTGACCAGAGGTCCACTTATAAATGGATTTTTTTTCAATAAATCTACTAGAAATATTTTAGAGATTTGAAATAATTTGAAAAAACTCACAAACTGTAGCGCCTAGAAATATCGAAAAAATTAGGAAAAAGTTAAGTATGTCATGAATGCATAAAATATATGTAGATACTAGTCTATTTCATAATTTACTACCATAAAAAATATATATTATAAAAAATTAAAATTTATCAAAACTTACACACAAAAAAAGTGACAGACTAATTATGGCATCATACACAGTAAAAAGAAATAAAAACAATACATGTAACATGTAAAATACATGTTAATCGACTGTTACCAGTAAGCTTCCAGTTAACAGTAGGCTATTAGTAGTTAAGTCTTTGGGGAGGCAAAAGTTATATACAGATTTTCTACTGCATCGGGGAAGTTAGCACCCGTAATGCCCGCATTGTTCAAGGGTTAACTGTACGTGTTTTTGTGTGTATGTATGGGTCTGTGTGTGTGTGTGTGTATGCATAGTTTTCAGACAAACTTACTTCAGATTATTTTTAATTCCCTAACACTAAACTATAGTGAAAGAATTTTAAGTGTGTGTGGAAAAGGAGGAGTCAATCAAACAAGTCTCTCAAAATTACTGAAGTTGAATACTTAGTATGAGAAACAAAAGCCAAAAGTACTTAAGAAATTAACATAGTTCTTGCACATCTTAATTTTAAGAGTTTATTGTGATTGTTGGCAATAATTATCTTTAAAAATGTGGTTTAATACCAATTGTTGGATAACTCTCTCCACCAAGGTAGTAAAACTGGTATCTTGACTTTCCCGATTGTCATACATATACTTAACAAGCTTGGCAATTGTCTCTGTGTCTGTCTCAGATTCAAAGTCATAGCCTTTGCTTTCCTGTAATTAGAAAGGAAGAAAAATTAACACACTTATGATTATATTCCTGACATCCAAATATTTTCTACAAAATATTTCCCTTAAAAATTTCACTAACCAATTTCTAATATTTTTGACCACCATACTCCATTATCCATTAACCAAAATTAAACCTCACCATCTGTGATATGAGTCATAAGTTCCTGAAAACACTGCAGTCTTCAAAATTAAATGGGTGTATTGTCACATTAATGAGAGACTTTGGAGGCTAGAAGCTCCTTTATTTAGGACCTTGCCTTATGTATCTCTTCATCTGGCTGTTGTGTCCTTCACAGTAACGTTTATTAAACTAGTAAACATTAAGTGTTTTCCTTAGTTCCCTGAGCCGTTCTATCAAATTAATGGAACCTGAGGAGGTTGTGGGAACCTCCAAATTGTAGGTGGTAGGTCAGAAGCAGATGTAACTGCCTGCCGTGACACACGCACACGCACACACACACGCACGCACGCAAATCAGGCCCGGGAACCCAAAAGGAGTCATACTACTCTTACTGCTGTGTATACTATTCTTGTTGTATATGAAAAAAACATACCTTACCATCTAATTACAGTGAACCCCAAATAGTGAGGTATTCTGTGTAACTGAATATACATTTAAATTATAATTATATAAATCTATATATGCCATATACTTTTAAGTAATTTAAAATATAATGAAATATATAACTCACAAAACACTAATGAATAAGAATAATTCTCTTTGACAATGACAAAGCCATTAGATTATATGTGGCTATTTAAATTGAAATTGAAATAAAATTTCAAATTTAGATCCTCAGTCATACTAACTCAAGAACCACATGTGAACAGTGGCTTGTATAATGTACAGCACTGATAGAGAAGGTTTCCATCATTGCATAAATTTTGGCTGGACAGTGCTGAGGTACTCATGAAGGTCATCATCATGACCGTTACTGTATAGTATATAGCTATTTAGGGCACAGAACCTTCATTTAGTCTGTCCTATTTTTCTTATATATCCTAGAATCCTTTAAAAATGACAAAGACTCTCATAATACAAAAGATGTTGCCCCCAAAATTCCAATTTTATTTTAGGTGTTGCATCATTTATAATAAAGCCAAATAACTATTTCCTTTTCATGGAAGAAACAAAAATATTCCATGTCAACAAAGGAAAGTCCAATAAGCCACCATTCCCTTATAACCATCTCAGGAATTACTTGATCAGACCGAGAAATGCTGCACATCCCAACAAACATCATGGCTCTTGTCAGAAGTATTCCGAAAGCCTGGTGTCTTTTTAGGTCACTTTACTTACCAAAAACTTTTTCAAGTCTTTGTAGTTGGTTATGATTCCATTGTGAATAACAATAAATTCTAAAAGAGATAAATAAAAGTATATGACAAAAAAACTGGGGTCTGCTAAACACCATAAATAACCATTACTATTAACAGAGTTTTCTCAAGTTAAAGAATTTGTCACATGCTATAATTCCAAGTGTAATCAAGTATCTTCTACTTTCCATTATCACATTATCCTCAGGTAGATCGGCAGCACTGTTTATGTGGCTTAGTGGAAGCACACAATGCTAGCAGGTGGATATAGTGGGGAAACAGAATAAACTGAGGTTACAGACATCAATTTCATATGTGGCTAAACTACTAGTATCCAGTGTAACCATATGAAAGGAGCACATTTCTTGGGTCTGTGTCCTCATCTGCAAAACAAGAGGGCTGAATTACTGTAACTATTATTCTCATTTCTTTGTTCATTCATTCACTCTTATGCATGAAACATTTTGAAGTACAAAGAGACTTTCAAACTAAAACAATGATCTCGTTTACATTAAATGAGTTTAAGAACTAAAGCTAAAGAAGTTTAATAAGAAAAGCCAGACAGTTATTCAGTTCTATAGTTAAATTTACTTTCCAAGGTCCAGACAAATCCTAGCATGTCAGATAAATAAATGTTAAAATAGCAATCCAAGATCAAATACATATGTAGTGGAATAATTTTCATCTTTCTAATTAAACAACTTTGAAAATGCAAGAATAGATAATGAAAAGTTGACATTGCTATTTACAAACACTGGTGGTGCACGTAAGGACTACCAACATGGATTTATTATTTAAAATTTTTCTAAGTCAGGAGAGAAATTAACACTAAATCCAATTTTACATTAAATTATCAAAATGTTTTTAACGTACTTAAAGATCTGACATTTTGGAGCTTGAATTCAATGCATTACAAACCAAATAATAAATATTTTTAATAGGTTTTTAAGACAGAAGATACTACAAAGTAACACAACAAAAATAAATCTAAGAAAAATATTTTAATGATAGAACACAGAGAATGATAAATAGCTGATTGCTGATATAAAGCCTTAAAGCCAAACTCTCAAACATAATCTAGATATGTTTGCAGAAATCATTTATAAAGCCTTCTCAGTATTAAAAGTTTGAGTGGTTGCTAGACTTCAAATCCAATTCAATAATAATTACGTGAAGCACAAGAAAACTAAAAAGGTAGCTGCTGAATTATAAAATCTTTTCTGAAAAGGTATATACACACATACACACACATATACATATGTATTTGCTTATTTGTAAAAATGGAAGACTAGACTAAAAAAATTTGTTAAATGTTTATCTACAGGTAGAGATGGAATAAGGACAAAAGAGGATAGAAATTAGACTTCATTTATTTTATTTATCTTTATTGAAAATTTCACCTATTCTTTGCTATGCTGAGGTGTCACATTTATAATTCAGGTGATCATTATGAGTCCATTTCTAGATTCTATTCTGTTCCACTGATGAATGTGACTGGCCTTGCCCAAAACCACACTGTTTTAATTATTGTAATTTTATAATAGGGAAATTAACTTCTTTTACTATGCCTTGTTTTATAGGTGTGACCTCAGAACTATGCAAATATTTTTAAATAAAATTAATTTTTAAAGAAAATCAATCCCTAAAAAACAAAATAAATCATACTAACATGACACTATATCTAGTTGGTAGCAAACCACATAGGGAAGGATTACCCCAAGTGACTCTAAGTCACAGTCATTTGACTACACATCCCGAGAGAGATACACTTTAAGGACCAAAAAAATTAGTAAAAACTAGCAAACATGCCTTTACAGTAATGTTGGTACTATGATTCTGTTAGATGCGTATCATATGATAAATCAAGTAGGTGTGTTGCTGGTGTTAAGAACTGAGTTTTTAAGTGTGATTGAAAAGAAATACAAAAATCATGACTAAAAACCTTACAGCCCTGGATTTGAACTGTCATGTTACATATGTCATGCTTAATCTTTGAATTTATGTATGCACATATACAGGCACAGAGGTACATACATTTACTTCCTAGCTCTGTCCACCTAAATGGCCTAGTCCACTAAATGAGCACGTCTAAGGACCTCGTTTATAGTTTTTAAATATCACTTCCACTAACAGGAACCAGTGTTCCTTAAAGTAAGGGCTAATTCTAGTCTGGGGCAAAATTAGGTGAACCTAGAATATCTTGGCCTATCAGAAAACAACAAAGACTACTGACTGTGCCTACTGCGGTCATATCAAAAGGACTCAGGAACCAGCCTGAATAAGCTCCAATGGCCAAAGATGGGTAAATTTTTACACCAATACAGATAATTCTTCCATGTTTTGAAAAAAAAAAGCAGTATTTTTAAATCTGTGAATTTTATAAATAAACTTGTTTATTTTAGAGAACATTAGAACCAATTCATTATTGGAAAATAGTAGATAAAGGGGAAAAAAATTAACCATTTATTCTGCCTTTCCTATATAATCTGTTCCACAGGGTAACCAAGCAGCTGATACAGAGGAGATTCTGTTTATAGTATTTAAGACAATAAGTGAGGAAGGAATGATAGTATTAGACTCTCACCATTTTACAATCCCTAAATAAATAATTACTCTATGGCTACTAACAATACAAAAAGAAAACCTCCAAACATTATATATCTCCAGATGTAAATAAACACCATACCAATTTATAACAGAAGGACAACTGAGAAACATGTTAAATGACACCAAAGGATACATTCAATTAGCAAGATCTAGACTGTAGGAAGTTTTGTAAGACAGACACAGTAAAAAGGAGAAAGAGCGTCCAAATAATCGGGTGGGAGAGTAATGGATAAATGTAAATGATCGTGTATTGATAAATGTTAAAGCGGGGTGATGGATACATCAGGTTTTATATACTCTCTACTTCTGAATGTTTGAAATTTTCCAGATTAAAAAAAAATTAAAATGACAAAAACACAAGAACCTTATTCTTCTCCCATTATCAACCCATCCACAATCATTCCAAGGCACACAGAATCTGATCATACCATTATTTTTATCAGAGCGCTGTGGATGGCTATTGACAGGATTGGGTTCTCCGTGTGTTGCCCAACGAGTATGAGCTATTCCAAGGTGTACATCAAATTCTATATCCAAATCCATATCTTGTTGTTCTAAAGAAGATAAAATGAAAAATTTCAGTATTAAATCATGCTGTACAGATAATGTTATAAAGCAGTATTTAAATAAAATTATTGCAGTGCTGCTCACTTGGAATATACAATTATTTAAACTGTAAATAACTGTATAGGCATATTCAAGATAGTAACTAAAGGATTTAAGAGTTAGTGAAGATCAACTCTTTTAGATTCAAGATGGCGGCATGAGAGGTGACACGGAGAACTCCTCCCAAAACCACAAATAGTACAAAAATACAGTTAATTAATACAACTAACACTAAAACAGCAAGAAGAAAGAGGGCTGAACCAGACTGCATACAGACCTCACGAACAGAGCAGACCTCACAAACAGGGTAATGTAGGAAAGCCTTAATCCGGCACGACCCAAGCCCTTCCTCCACACCAACTCACTGGCAGGAGGAAGAGACACAGAGCGGGGAAGGGGCGGAAGCCTGGGACTGCTGAACACCTAGCCCTGGAGATCTGCTTTGTGAGAGGAAGCCTATATTGTGTGGTGCTCTGGACGTTGGGGAGCTCGGACAGGCGGAGGGCCTGGGAGACTGACATTCCGGACGCTTGTGAAGGAAGGGATCCACACCCAGCTGCTGGGCACTCTGAGAGGCTTCCTAGCAGTGACAGGGTTGCTGAAGGGGCAGGGTTTGCTTGGAGCTTGTTGCACAGGAGAAGGACAACATTGTGTGGGCGCGCTCTGCTCAGCTGGTTGGGAATTTTGAGGAGTTTCAGGTGCGCCATCTCCATGGCTGCCAACCCAGCTCCGAGGTCTGCCACTGTGACACAGAGCCTGCCGAACCTTCCTACTGGCCTGCAGACACCTGCTCGCAAACCGGCAGTCACTACACTGGCGTCAGGCCAGCCAGAGGGAGGCCCCGCCTACAAAAGCTAGAGACGCAAAGCACAGAGGCTTACATGTGTGTGCTTGGGCCACTGACTGACACTGGAGACAGGCACTGCAGACGGGAATCAGGAAACAGATCTTTCCTCCCCCTAGACACCAGTTCCACTCCCCTACAACCCTCAACCTCACTCTATGGGCTGAGCAGCTTCAGACACTGGAGTTTCTCCACACTAGTGGGCACCAATCAGAAACATGGAACGTCAAAAGAACATGGGGATTAAAGATGGCAGCGTGAGAGGTGAGACACAGGCTTCCTCCTAAAACTGTACATAATACGAAAATATAATTAATATAACTAATCCTGAAAGAGCAACAGGAAGAGGACTGCGCCAGACTGCATACACCTGGAGAAAAGAGCAGACCTCACAGAACAGGGTAACATACCAAAGCTGTGGCCCGGCAAGACCCAAGCCCTTCCCCCATCACACCTCACCAGCGAGAGGAAGAGAAACCAAGCAGGGAGGGAGTGGAGGCCTGGGACTGCTGAATACCTAACTCCGGAGATCTGCTCTGAGAGCACAAACCTACAATTAATGGTGCTTGCAAGATACTCTCATGATTACGGGATTGGAAAGCTAATACAGGCAGAATTCCTGGAGAGACTGAGATTCCAGCCGCTTGTGGAAAGCAGGGATCCATATCCGGCTACTCTGGGACAAAAGAAAGGCGGGCAGTCTGAGAGAGACTCCCTAACAAGAAAGCCCTTAGCAAGAGGGATGCTAAAGGGGCAAGGATTGCACAGAGCTTACTGCTCAGGAGAAAGGACAGGTAGACAAAATTATGCGGGAGCACGCTGCACAGCAGGTTGGGAGCTTTGCCATATAGACTCTCACACTTAAGGAAGAAAAATAAATCTCCCTCCTTAGACGATCTTCTGGTGCTCTAGCTGCTTGGCTGGCTACACAGCTCCAAGGACCCCCTCTATGAAACGAACCCTACTGTGACTTTCTCCAGGCCAGCCCCACCTGGTTTGCATACCGGCAAACCCTACTTTGGTGTTAGGCCAGCCAGAGGGAAGATCTGCCTACAGCAACTACAAATGCAAAGCACAGAGGCTTATACCTGTGGGCTCAGCCCACTGGTTCACACAGAGGCTTATACCTGTGGGCTCAGCCCACTGGTTCAGCCAGTAGAGACAGGCAAAGCAGCCAGGTAGCAGGAAGCAGCTCTTTCCTTCCTCCAGGCACCAAGAGCACTCCCCTGCGACCCCCAGTAATGCTTCAGGGGCTGAGCAGATCCAGGGAATAGAGCTTCTGGGCACTAGAGGGCACCACATACAAATATGAAATGCCAAAGGAATCTGGTTCAGAGTAAAATTATTAAAACCACAACTGAGAAAGATTTAAATGATATCAACCTCATGACTCTTCCTGAAAGGGAGTTAAAAATAAAAATTATTAACATGCTCATGGAGGTATGGAAATATATTCAAGAACTCCAGGATGAATTCCAGTCATAGATCCAAGCGTTGAAGAGCACAATGGACAGTATAAAAACCAGATTGGATACAGTGGAGGAGACGATAACTGAAATAGAAACTAGATAAGAGGAATACAGAAGCTGAGGCACAGAGAGAAAAAAGGATCTCTAAGAATGAAAGAATATTGAGAGAACTGTGTGACAAATCCAAATGGAACAATATTCGTATTATAGGAGTACCAGAAGAAGAAGAGAGAGAAAAAGGGATAGAAAGTGTCTTTGAGGAGGTAATTGCTGAAAACTTCCCCAGTTTGGGGAAGAATATAGTCCCTCAGGCTACGGAGGGGCACAGATCTCCTAACACAAGGGACCCAAGGAAGACAACACCAAGACATATAGTAAAAAAAATGACAAAGATGAAGGATAATGACAGACTATTAAAAGCAGCCAGAGAGAGAAATAAGATTACACACAAAGGAAAGCTCATCAGGCTATCATCAGACTTCTCAACAGAAACCTTACAGGCCAGGAGGAAGTGGCATGATGTATTAATGCAATGAAGCAAGAGGGCCTTGAACCAAGAATACTTTATCTGGGAAGATTATCATTTCAATTTGAAGGAGGGATTAAACAATTTCCAGATAAGCAAAAGCTGAGAGAATTTACCTCCCACAAATCATCTCTACAGTGTATTTTGGAGGGACTGCTATAGATGGAAGTGCTCCTAAGGTTTAATAGCTGTCACCAGAGGTAATAAAACCACAGTAAAGAAAGTAGAACAGCTAATTACAAAGCAAATGCAAAAATTAAAATAACTATCTCGAAAGTCAATCAAGGGATTGACAAAGAGTACAGAATATGATACCTAATATATAAACAATGGAGGAGGAAGAAAAAAAAAGAACCTGTAGATTGTGTTTGTAATAGCATATCAAGTGAGTTAAGTTAGACTCTTAGATAGTAAGGAAGTTAACCTTGAACCTTTGGTAACAACAAACCTAAAGCCTGCAATGGCAATAAGTACATACCTATTGATAATCACCCTAAATGTAAATGGACTGAATGCACCAATCAAAAGACAGAGAGTCAATGAATGGATGAAAAAACAAGACCCATCTATATGCTGCCTTCAAGAGTCTCACTTTAAACCCAAAGACATACACAGATTAAAAGTGAAGGGATGCCGGGCTAGGGAAACAAAAGCAAAAATGAACAAATGGGACTATATCAAGTTGAAAAGCTTCTGTACAGCAAAGGACACCATCAGTAGAACAAAAAGACATCCTACAATATGGGAAAATATATTCACAAATGATGTATCTGATAAGGGGTTGACATCCAAAATATACAAAGAACTCACGCACCTTAACAAACAAAAAGCAAATAACCCAATTAAGAAATGGGCACAGGACATGAATAGACACTTCTCTAAAGAAGAAATTCAGATGGCCAACAGGCACATGAAAAAATGCTCCACATCGCTAATCATCAGAGAAATGCAGATTAAAACCACAATGAGATATCACCTCACACCAGTGAGGATGGCCAACATCCAAAACACAAACAACAAATGTTGGCGAGGATGTGGAGAGAGAGGAACCCTCCTACACTGCTGGTGGGAATGCAAATTAGTTCAACCATTGTGGAAAGCAGTATGGAGGTTCCTCAAAAAACTCAAAATAGAAATACCATATGACCCAGGAATCCCACTCCTAGGAATTTACCCCAAGAATGCAGCAGCCCAGTTTGAGAAAGACAGATGCACCCCTATGTTTATTGCAGCACTACTTACAATAGCCAAGAAATGGAAGCAACCTAAGCGCCCATCAGTAGATGAATGGATTAAGAAGATGTGGTACATATACACAATGGAATATTACGCAGCCATAAGAAAAAAACAAATCCTACCATTTGCAACAACATGGATGGAGCTGGAGGGTATTATGCTCAGTGAAATAAGCCAGGCCGAAAAAGACAAGTACCAAATGATCTCACTCATATGTGGAGTATAAGAACAAAGAAAAAAAAAAAATGAAGGAACAAAACAGCCGCAGACTAACAGAACCCAAGAATGGACTAACAGTTACCAAAGGGAAAGGGACTGGGGAGATGGGTGGGAAGGGAGGGATAAGAGGGTAAAAGGGGCATTACGATTGGCAGACATAGGGTGGGGGGGGCACGGGGAGGACTGTACAGCTCAGAGAAGACAAGTAGTGATTCTCATCTCACTACACTGATGGACAGTGACTGTAATAGGGTTGGTGGGGGGGACCTGATGAAGGGGGTAGTTTAATCATCGCAATATTGCTCATGTAATTGTAGGTTAATGATACTAAAATAAAATAAATTTAAAAAAAAAAAAAGTGAAGGGATGGAAAAAGATATTTCATGCAACTAACACGGAGAAAAAAGCAGGCGTTGCACTACTTGCATCAGACAAAACAGACTTCAGAACAAAGAGAGTCACAAGAGACAGAGAAGGACATTACATAATGATAAAACGGTCAATCCAACAAGAAGATATAACCGTTACAAATATCTATGCGCCCAACACAGGAGCACCTACATATGTGAAACAAATAATAACAGAATTAAGAGGAGAAATAGAATGCAATGCATTCATTCTAGGAGACTTCAACACTCCACTCCCTCTGAAGGACAGATCAACCAGAGAGAAAATAAGTAAGAAGACAAAGGCACTGAACAATGCAATAGAACAGATGGACCTAACAGACATCTACAGAACTCTACACCCGAAAGCAGCATAATACACATTCTTCTCAAGTGCACATGGAACATTTTCAAGAATAGATAATGACCTAGGCCACAAAAAAGAGCCACAGTAAATTTAAAAAGACTTAAATTGTACCAGCCAGTTTCTCAGCCCAAAAGGTATGAAGCTAGAAATAAATTACGCAAAGACAATGAAAAATCTCACAAACACATGGAGGCTTCACAACATGACCCTAAATAATCAATGGATCAATGACCAAATAAAAACAGAGATCAAGCAACATATGGTGACAAAGGACAACAAACATTCAACACAGCAAAACCTATGGGATGCAGTGAAGGCTGTGTTAAGAGGAAAGTAAATTGCAATACAGGCCTACCTCAGGAAAGAACAATCCCATATGAGCAGTCTAAACTCACAATTAATGAAACTAGAAAAAGAAGAACAAATGAGGCCCAAAGTCGATAGAAGGAGGGACATAATAAAGATTAGAGCAGAAATAAATACAATCAAGAAGAATAAAACAATTGATGGAATCAATGAAAGCAGGAGCTGGTTCCTCAAGAAAATAAACAATACAGAAAACCCCTAGCCAGACTTATCAAGAAAAAAAGAAAGTCTACTTACATAAACAGAATCAGAAATGAGAAAGGAAAAATCACGACGGACACAACAGAAATACAAAGAATTATTAGACAATACTATGAAAAATTATATGGTAACAAACTGGATAACCTAGAAGAAACGGAAAACTTTCTAGAAAAATACAACCTTCCAAGGCTGACCCAGAAAGAAAGAGAAAATCTGAACAGACCAATTACCAGCAACAAAATTGAACTGGTAATCAAAAACCTACCTAAGAACAAAATGCCTGTCCCAGATGGCTTCACCGCTGAATTTTATCAAATATTTAGTGAAGATCTAATATCCACCCTCCTTAAAGTTTTCCAAAGAGTACAGAAGAGGGAATACTTCCAAACTCATTCTATGAGGCCAGCATATCACTTTAATACCAAAACCAGGGAAAGACAACACAAAACAAGAAAATTACAGAACAATATCCTTGATGAACATAGATGCAAAAATACTCAACAAAATATTAGCAAACCGAATTCAAAAATACATCAAAAAGATCATCCATCATGATCAACTACAATTTATTCAAGGGATGCAAGCATGGTACAACATTCGAAAATTCATCAACATCATCCACCACATCAACAAAAAGAAGGACAAATACCACATGATCATCTCCATAGATGCTGAAAAAGCATTTGAAAAAATTAAACATCCATTCATGATAAAAACTCTCAACAAAATGGGTATAGAGGGCAAGTACCTCAACATAATAAAGGTCATATATAACAAACCAAGAGTGAACATTATACTTAACAGCAAGAAGCTGAAAGCTTTTCCTTTAAGATTGGGAACAAGACAAGGATACCGGCTCTCCCCACTTCTTTTCAACATAGTACTGGAGGTCCTAGCCATGGCAATCAGACAACACAAAGAAACAAAAGGCATCCAGATTGGTAAGGAAGAAGTTAAACTGTCCCTCTGTGCAGATGACATGACAGTGTACATAAAAAATCCTAAAGATTCCACTCCAAAACTACTAGATCTAATATCTGAATTCAGCAAAGTTGCGCGGGATACAAAATTAACACACAGAAATCTATGACATTCCTATACACTAACAATTAACTAGCTGACAGAGAAATCAGGAAAACAATTCGATTCATAGTTTCATCAAAAAGAATAAAATACCTAGGAATAAACCTAATCAAGGAACTGAAAGACCTATACACTGAAAACTACAAGACACTCATGAGAGAAATTAAAGAACATACCAATAAACGGAAACACATCCCGTGCTCATGGATTCAATCTACAGATTCAATGCAATCCTTATCAAAATTAGTATGGTCAACATGGTCATCCTGCCTAAAGCAATCTACAGATTCAATGCAATTCCTATCAAAATACCAAGAACATTCTTGAACAAACTAGAGAAAATCGTTCTAAAATTCATATGGAACCAAAAAAAGACCCAGAATAGTCAAAGCAATCCTGAGAAGGAAGAATAAACCTGGGGGGATTATGCTCCCCAACTTCAAGCTCTATTACAAAGCTACAGTAATCAAGACAATTTGGTACTGGCATAAGAACAGACCCTCAAAAGAACGGAAAAGACTAGAGAGCCCAGATATAAACCCGATCATATATGGTCATTAATATATGATAAAGGACCCATGGATATACAAGGTGGAAATTACAGTCTTTTCAACAGCTTGTATTGGCACAACTGGATAGCAACATGCAAGAGAATGAAACTGGATTGTTGTTTAACCCCATACACAAAAGTAAACTCGAAACGGATCAAAGACCTGAATGTATGTCATAAATCATAAAACTCTTAGAAGACAACAAAAGCAAAACTTCTTCCTGAATGCATCTCCTTGAGCAAGGGAAACAAAAGCAAAAATGAACTCATGGGACTACATCAAACTAAAAAGTTTCTGTACAGCAAAGGACACCATCAACAGAACAAAAAGGCATCCTACAGTATGGGAGAATATATTTGTAAATGACATATCCGACAAAGGTGTTAACATCCAAAACATATAAAGAACTCATATGCCTCAACACCCAAAAAGCAAATAACCCGATTAAAGAATTGTCAGGGGATATGAAGAGACATTTCTCCAAAGAAGAAATTCAGATAGCCAACAGACACATGAAAAAATGCTCCACATCATTAATCATCAGGGAAATGCAAATTAAAACCAAAATGAGATATCTCACAGCAGTAAGGATGGCCAGCATCCAAAAGACTAAGAACAACAAATGTTGACAAGGATGTGGAGAAAGGGGAACCCTCCTACACTGCTGGTGGGAATGTAAGCTAGTTCAACCATTGTGAAAAGCAATACGGAAGTTCCCCCCAAAATTAAAAATAGAAATACCACTTGACCCGGGAATCCCACTCCTTTGAATTTACTCAAAGAATACAACTCAGAATAAAAAGACATATGCACCCTTATGTTTATTACAGCACTTTTTACAATAGCCAAGATATAGAAGCAACTTAAGTGTTCATCAGTAGATAAATGGATCAAGAAGAGGTGGTACATATACACAATGGAATACTATTCAGCCATAAGAAAGAAACAAATCCTACCATTTGCAACAACATGGATGGAGCTGGAGGATATTATGCTCAGTGTAATAAGCCATGTGGAGAAAGACAAGTGCCAAATGATTTCCCTCATTTGTGGAGTATAACAATGAAGCAAAACTGAAGGAACAAAACAGCAGCAGACTCAGAGACTCCAAGAAGGAACTGCTGGTTACCAAAGGGGAGGGGTGTGGTAGGGCCGGTGGGAGTGTGGGTGAAGGGGATTGAGGAGTATTTTGTTTAGTACACATGGTGTGAGGGATTCATGGGGAATACAGTGTAGCACAGAGAAGGCAAAGAGTGAATCTGTGGCACCCTACTACACTGCTAGACAGTGACTGCATTCGCATATGGGTAGGAACTTGATAATATGGGTAACTGTAGTAACCACATTGTTTTTTTCCTGTGAAACTTTCAGGAGAGTGTATATCAATAATACCTTAATAAAAAATTAAAAATAACAAATAAGTAAAGAGACAGAGACATTCAACAACGTATTAAAACACATGGACCTAATGGACATCTACAGAACTCTACACTCAGTATCAGCAGAATACACATTCTTTTCAAGTGCACATAGAACATTTTCAAGAATAGATCATATAATAGGCCACAAAAAGAAGCTCAGTAAATTCAAAAAGACTGAAATGGTACCAACCAGCTTCTCAGATCACAAATGTATGAAATTAGAAATAAATTACACAAAAAAACGAAAGAGCCCACAAACACATGGAGACTTAATAACATACTCCCAAATAATCAATGGATTGATGACCAAATAAAAACAGAGATCAAGCAAAACATGGAGGCAAATGACAACAATAATCCAACACCGTAAAACCTGTGGGATGCAGTGAAGGCTGCGCTAAGAGGGAAATATATTGCAATACAGGCCGGCCTCAGGAAAGAAGAACAATCCCAAATAACAGTCTAAACTCATAATTAAGGAAACTAGAAAGGGAAGAACAAATGAGGCCCAAAGTCAATAGGAGGGACACAATAAAGATTAAAGCAGAAATAAATAAAATTGAGAAGAATAAAACAATAGAAAGAATCAATAAAAGCAGGAGATGGTTCTTCAAGAAAATAAACAAAATAGATAAACCCTTAGCCAGACATATCGAGAAAAAATGAGAGTCTACACACATAAACAGAATCAGAAATGAGAAAGGAACAATCACTACGGACATCACAGAAATACAAAGAATTATGAGAGAATACTATGAAAAATTATATGGTAACAAACTGGATAACCTAGAAAAAATGGACAACTTTGTAGAAAAATACAACCTTCCAAGGCTGACACAGGAATGAAACAGAAAATCTGAATAGACCAATTACCAGCAAAGAAATTGAACTGGCAATCAAAAAACTACCTAAGAAGAAAACCCCTGGACCAGATGGTTTCACTGCTGAATTTTATCAAACATTTGGTGAAGACCTAATACACATCCTCCTTAAAGTCTTCCAAAAAGAAGAGGAAGGAATACTCCCAAACTCATTCTACGAGACCAACATCACTCTAATACCAAAACCAGGCAAAGACACCACAAAACAAGAAAATTACACACCAATTTCCCTGATGAACACAGATGCAAAAATACTCAGAAATATGAGCAAACCAAATTCAAAAATACATCAAAAAGATCATCCATCATGATCAAGTGGGATTCATCCCAGGGATGCAAGGATGGTACAACATTCGAAAATCGATCAACATCATCCACTACATCAACAAAAAGGACAAAAACCACATGATCATCTCCATAGATGCTGAAAAAGCATTCAACAAAATTCAACATCCATTCATGATAAAAGCTCTCAAGAAAATGGGTATACAGTGTAAGTACCTCAACATAATAAAGGCCATATATGACAAACCCACAGACAACATTATACTTAACAGCAAGAAGCTGAAAGCTTTTCCTTTAAGATCGGGAACAAGACAAGGATGCCCACTCTCCCCACTTTTATTCAATATACTTCTGAAGGTCCTAACCACAGCAATCAGACAACACAAAGAAATAAAAGGCATCAAGATTGGTAAGGAAGACTCAAACGGTCCCTGTTTGCAGATGACATGATAGTGTACATAAAAACCCTAAAGAATCCACTCCAAAACTACTAGATCTAATATCTGAACTCAGCAAAGTTGTGGGATACAAAATTAATACACAGAAATCTGTTGCATTCCTATACATTAACAGTGAACTAGCAGAAAGAGAAATCAGGAAAATAATTCCATTCACAATTGCATCAAAAAGAATAAAACACCTAGGAATGAACCTAACCAAGGAAGTGTAGGACCTATACCCTGAAACTACAAGACACTCTTAAGAGATATTAAAGAAGACACTAATATCTGGAAATTCATCCCATGCTCTTGGCTAGGAAGAATTACTATTGTCAAAATGGCCATCCTGCCTAAATCAATGCACAAATTCAATGCAATTCCTATCAAAATGCCAACAGCATTCTTCAATGAAGTAGAACAAATAGTTCTAAAATTCATATGGAGCCACAAAAGACCCAGAATACCCAAATCTATTCTGAGAGAAAATAATAAACTATGGTGAATTACACCTCCTGACTTCAAGGTCTACTACAAAGCCACAGTAATCAAGACAATTTGGTACTGGCACAACAACAGACCCATAGACCAGTGGAACAGAATAGAGAGCCCAGATATTAAACCCAAGCATATATGGTCAATTAATATACGTTAAAGGAGCCATGGATATACAATGGGGAAATGACAGCCTCTTCAACAGCTGGTGTTGGCAAAACTGCACAGCTACATGTAAGAGAATGAAACTGGATTACTGTCTCACCCTATACACAAACATAAACTCAAAATGGATCAAAGACCTGAATGCAAGTCATGAAACCATAAAACTCTTAGGACAAAATATAGGCAAAAATCTCTTGGACATAAACATGAGCGGCTTCTTCATGAACATATCTCCCCGGGCAAGGGAAACAAAAGCAAAAATGAACAAGTGGGACTATATCAAGCTGAAAAGCTTCTGTACAGCAAAGGACACCATCAGTAGAACAAAAAGACATCCTACAGTATGGGAGAATATATTCATAAATGACATATCCGGTAAGGGGTTGACATCCAAAATATATAAAGAACTCACGCACCTCAACAAACAAAAAGCAAATAATCCAATTAAGAAATGGGCCGAGGAGCTGAACAGACACTTCTCCAAAGAAGAAATTCAGATGGCCAACAGACACATGAAAAGATGCTCCACATCGCTAATCATCAGAAAAATGCAAATTAAAACCACAATGAGATATCACCTCACACCAGTAACGATGGCCAACATCCAAAACGCAAACAACAACAAATGTTGGCGAGGATGTGGAGAAAGGGGAAGCCTTCTACACTACTGGTGGGAATGCAAATTAGTTCAACCATTGTGGAAAGCAGTATGGAGGTTCCTCAAAAAACTCAAAATAGAAATACCATTTGACCCAGGAATCCCACTCCTAGGAATTTACCCTAAGAATGCAGCAGCCCATTTTGAAAAAGACATATGCACCCCTATGTTTATCGCAACACTATTTACAGTAGCCAAGAAATGGAATCAACCTAAGTGTCCATCAGTAGATGAATGGATAAAGAAGATGTGGTACATATATACAATGGAATATTATTCAGCCATAAGAAGAAAACAAATCCTACCATTTGCAACAACAGGGACGGGGCTAGAAGGTATTATGCTCAGTGAAATAAGCCAAGCTGAAAAAGACAAGTATCAAATGATTTCACTCATATGAGTAGCATAAGAGCAAAGAAAAAACTGAAAGAAAAAACAGCAGACTCACAGAACCCAAGAATGGACTAATAGTTACCAAAGGGAAAGGGACTGGGGAGGATGGGCGGGAAGGGAGGGACAAGGGGGAAAAAGGGGCATTATGATTAGCAGACGTAATGTTGGGGGGGCGCGGGTAGGGCTGTACAACTCAGAGAAGACAAGTAGTGATTCTATAGCATCTCACTATACCTAAGGACAGTGACTGTAATGGGGTTGGTGTGGGGGACCTGATGAAGTGGGTAGTTTAATAACCATAATATTGCACATGTAATTGTAGATTAATGATACCAAAATAAATTATAAAAAAAAAACCTCTTACAACTCAAAAACAAAAAGATAAACAGCACAATTAAAAAGGACTGAGTTGTAAAAAAAAAAAAATATTTAGGAGTTAATGTAGCAGAAATAGTTCAGTAAATGCTTCCCATAACAACCAAAAAAATGTATACAGAGAATGAAAGCAAATGTGACAAAATGGTAACAATAGTAAAACTAGATGAAGTATATGGGTGATTCATGGACTATTCTTTCAGCTTTTCTGGAGGCTTGAAAATTTTCAAACTCAGAAGTTAAAGACAAAGAGTTAATGTGATTTAAAAAAATCTATATTTAAGCCTTGCCCTGAAAAGAACTAGTGTCATTTTAATTAGACATGTAAAAATAAATTCATTTCCTCAATCCCACACAACCTTATGACTACAATTGCTTTAGTACCCAGTGAATGTAAACATATCTCACAATATAAACTGCAATTATGAAGAGCTTCCAAAATCAAAGAATAATCCCAAAGAGAACAGAGTAACACTATGAAAGTACGGGTCGTAGGCTCCTTTACCTTGAAAAGCAGCTATTCTAATTTCTTTTCCCTGTAAGCTCATTTCTTCTTGCTTGTTCCAGGAAAAAAAATAAAAAGAGTTGTAGTATTTACTAGTAATGACCCCCTCCTTCTAATATCCTAAATATAAAATTCATTTGGCTAAGAATCATTAGGTCTGAATTAAGAGAAAACTGCTCAGATCTGCATAGGAAAGTCCATGCATTTTCACACAGCCTTTGTGGTTTCTATATTGGCTAATCAGGTCATTCTAAAACTCAGATCTGATCAGGAATACTCAATATACTCAAAATACTCGAATAGACTTCCATTGCTTTGAAGTGGTTTGCATCCCTAGCTACCCAGGAATCATCCTTAAACCTGGTCACAGGGATTAAGAAAAAATTCCTTAAGGTATTATGCTCAGTGAAATAAGCCAGGCAGAGAAAGACAAATATCATTTGAATTCACTTATTTGTAGAATACAAAAACAAAGCAAATCAGAATGAACAAAACAACAATAGATTCAGACACTGAGAAGTGACTAGTAGTTATCAAGGGGAGAAATTGGGGGGACAAAGGAGCACAATAATTCACAATCACAAGCAGGGACGACAGTACAGCATGGAGAATATAGTCAATAATTCTGTAACATCTTTCAGTGTTGATAGTAACTGCACTAGAGGGAGTGAGGATTTGATAATGTGGCTAGTTGAACCACTGTGCTGTACATTTGAAACCAACATGAGACTGTTTATCAACAAAACTTCAATAAAAAAAAATTCCAGATGAATACACAGGAAATTGATAACATGGATCACTCCTAGAAAGAGTTACTAAGTGGGGTGGGAAAGAAACTTACAGTTACTTTTTATTAAGGTATCATTGATATACAATCACATGAGCAACATTGTGGTTACTAGATTCCCCCCATCATCAAGTCCCCACCAAATACCCCATTACAGTCACTGTCCATTAGCATAGTAAGATACTACAGAATCACTACTTGTCTTCTCTGTGCTATACTGCCTTCCCCGTGCCACGCCCTACATTATATATGCTAATCATAATGCTCCTTATTCCCCTTATCCCTCCCTTCCCACCCTTCCCAGTCCCTTTCCCTTTGGCAACTGTTAGTTCACTCTTGGGTTCTGTGAGTCTGCTGCTATTTTGTTCCTTCAGTTTTTGCTTTGTTGTGAGACTCCACAGATGAGTGAAATCATTTGGTACTTGTCTTTCTCTGCCTGGCTTATTTCACTGAGCATAATACCCTCTAGCTCCATCCATGTTGTTGCAAATGGTAGGATTTGTTTTCTTCTTATGGCTGAATAATATTCCACTGTGTATATGTACCACATCTTCTTTATCCAGTCATCTACTGATGGACACTTAGGTTGCTTCCATTTCTTGGCTATTGTAAATAGTGCTACGATAAACATAGGGGTGCATATGTCTTTTTGAATGTAGGATTCTGTATTCTTAGGGTAAATTCCTAGGAGTGGGATTCCCGGGTCAAATAGTATTTCTATTTTTAGTTTTTTGAGAAACCTCCATACTGCTTTCCACAATGGTTCAACTAATTTACATTCCCACCAGCAGTGTAGGAGGGTTCCCCTTTCTCGGACATCCTCACCAGCATTTGTTGTTGCTTGTCTTTCGGATGTTGGCCATCCTAACTGGTGTGAGGTGATATCTCACTGTGGTTTTAATTTGCATTTTCCTGATGATTAGTGATGTGGAGCATCTTACCATGAGCCTGTTGGCCATCTGAATTTCTTCTTTGGAGAATGTATGCTCAGATCCTCTGCCCATTTTTTAATTGGGTTATTTGCTTTTTGTTTGTTGAGGTGCATGAGCTCTTTATATAATTTGGATGTCAACCCCTTATCGGATATGTCATTTATGAATATATTGTCCCATACTGTAGGATGTCTTTTTGTTCTACTGATGGTGTCCTTTGCTGTACAGAAGCTTTTCAACTTGATATAGTCCCATTTGTTCATTTTTGCTTTTGTTTCCCTTGCCCGGGGAGATATGTTCATGAAGAAGTTGCTCATGTTTATATTCAAGAGATTTTTGCCTATGTTTTCTTCTAAGAGTTTTATGGTTTCATGATTTACATTCAGGTCTTTGATCCATTTCGAGTTTACTTTTGTGTATGGACTTAGATTATTATCTAGTTTCATTCTCTTACATGTCACCATCCAGTTTTGGGAACACCAGTTGTTGAAGAGGCTGTCATTTTCCCACTGTATATACATGGCTCCTTTATCGTATATTAATTGACCATATATGCTTGGGCTAATATCTGGACTCTCTAGTCTGTTCCATTGGTCTATGGGTCTGTTCTTGTGCCAGTACCAAGCTGTCTTGATTACTGTGGCTTTGTAGTAGAGCTTGAAGTTGGAGATCGTAATCCCTCTTACTGCTACTTTTTGTATTTTCATAATTTTGTACTATGTATGAGTATTACTTATTCAAAAATTTTTAATGTTTTAAATGAAAAAAAAAAGAAGTCCTCAAATTCTAACATACAACCAGAGAACCACTTTCTCATAAGATAAAGCCCCAACCCCACTTCATGGTGGTATACCTGTCCCTTCACCACCTGGCCCCCACCTACTTTTCCATACTTTTCTCCCACCCCTCTCCAATTATTCCTCAAAGCTCTCAACACACCTTTTACAATAACAACAGCTAACACTTACTGAGAGTGTACTCATGCTAGGTACAAAAGACTTCTCACCACTCCACCCCATCACCCAAGACACAGTCATCTCTAAAATGAACTACTTCAAAAGAATCCTAAGTGGTCTCTCTGTGTCCAGTCTTCCCTCTACACATTCTAGTCTTTGCACACCAATCCAAGAGAGTCTTTCAAAACAGAAGTTAGAACATCTCTCCTATGCAAATTTTTCCAATGGCTTCCCATTACACACATGTAGTAAAACACCCTTAAGACTGTTAAAGTAGGCAGTTAGTAAGATACAAGCAGCAAAAAGGAAAGGAGAGGTGGAAGCCAGTAACCTTTCTAAGTGTGTTTATACCCACTCTTTGCCTGAAACAAGAAGGCATGGCCAGGAAATCGCCAAGGCTGACGCCTGCACAAAGGAACTGAGAGATGTCCAAGAATGACCTTGACACATTCACATGATCCTTAAACTAACATTAAATCCCCAAGGTTGATGCCTGTGCCACCAAGGTATGTCAGAAAATGACATTGGCCCATTCACATGATCATTAGAATTTCCCACCCTCCCCCTAATCTTGTTTTTGTGTGTGTGTGCATTATGAGTAAGAGCATGTGCAGATCCAGAGCAGTTATATAATCTGCACCTGTTAACCCACCCCTCACACTTTCCCATAAAATCAACAAGTATTCAGATAAACAGGGCTTGTCCTGCCCTCTCAGGCTGTCCACTCTTTTAGAGAGTGTACTTTCTCCTTGCTAAATAAAACTGTCCTTGGTGGGGGGGACCTGATGAAGGGGGTAGTTTAATCACCATAATATTGCACATGTAACTGTAGATTAATGATACCAAAATAAATTGTAAGTAAATTGAATGAATGAATGAATAAATAAATAAATGAATGAATGAATGAATAAATAAATGAATGAATGAATGAATAAATAAATAAATAAATAAAACTGTCTTCTAGCCTTCTTATTTTGCTTCATATTCCTTGTCTGTGTGCGTGACGAGGGGTGAGAAAGAGCCCTCCCAGTAACAAGACCCTACATAACCTAGCCCTCAGCCACTTCTCTAGCCTCAGCTCCTCCCACTCTCCCCCCACTTGCTGTGCTCTCGTCCCACTGACTTACAGCAGATAACAGGCCAAGCTCATGCACAGTCTATGCACTGGGTGTTCTCTGCCTAGAATTCCCTCATTCAGACAATCACATTGTTTCCACTCAAATGTCATCTCTACCATACTTCTTCGTAGCACTAATCACTACCTAACATATATTTGTTCACTGTCTGGCCCTCTCACTAGATGGTAAACTCCATCAAGGCAGGGAGTTTGCCTATCTTGTTCTCCCCTATGTCCTCAGGTTCCAGAACAATGGCAGGTTTACAGTAAGTATTCAATAAATATTCATTGTTATTGAATCTCCACAACACTCTATTTTACAGATTAAGAAACTATAGCTCAAAGAGGTCACAGAACCTGCCCTAGGTCCCAGCTAACAAGAAGCAGAGATAGGGTTTCAACCCAAGTCTGGTTGACTCCAAAGCCTAAGATTAAAACCACAATGGTATATACTCTGCTCCACCAGTACAACATTTATAACATGTTGTCTACCTAGCTGCTACCAGAATTTAAGTTCTACAAAAGCAGCAGCTGGCCTTACTATCTTGGAATCCTAAGCACTAAGCAGATACTCAAAATATCTGCTTATAGGGCAGATACTCAAATTTTTGTGGATGGCTCAATCAACTGGATAAAAATGATCAGTATATTCTTTCCTTGTTTAACTGTGGTCTAAATAATAAAGGTAACCAGATAAATGACCTCCAGAAAAAGGATTACTGTTTATCACTACTTAGCAGACTAATGCACATAATGAAAACATCTGACAAATTTTTTAGGCTAACTATAATTAAAGCAGTATCTCCTCTCACATGCTGACAGGCAACACTGGAGAAAGTAACAAGAGTCTATAAATTGAATCCATTTCAAACTCATGGTAATTACCATACCTATTTCACTGTTGCCAAAGGAACATTAACTAATGTCTAATAAAAAAATCATGGCTATGACAGTAAGTATATTCCTCACAAAGATTTCCTGTTCCATAAATTAATCATGACCTCCAACCCTTGACTCTCCCTATCCATTCTGTTATCTCTGTTCTAAAGCCTTTGTTGAACCTTAAGTCTAGGTAACCTCCAGTTTTCTCACCCCACGCCTCCACCCACTACAAGCTGCCAAGCAACAGTAAGAAAAGAAAGTCATAAAATTCTGTAAACTGAGTCATGGTAATTACCAAACGTGTATCACTGTTCCCATTTATGAAACATGTATCCATGTTCCTCATTCATTAAGCTGATAGCTCATTCAACTGATAGTTCATCTTTTCTATTCTCCTTAAGCCTCAATCCTACAGTTTCTTTATCTTAGGGACTATGCTCAGCTTTTTCCCCTCACCTCATAATGTCTTATTTAGCTTTTATTTTACCTTTGACTCCTATAAAGGCTAATTTCCTACCAGTGTCTTGACCTTTCTGAACTGTAATAGCTCTGTAATTTCCTTACTTGCATCATCTCTCCTGACTTTCACGCCCAAGGCTTCTTGCCCTCTATATACCTTTTCTCAACTTTCATCCTTTCTTTTCTTAAATAGTTCAAACATACTTAAATTTGCTGGTAGCAATAAAACACTCAAGTACATATCTCCAACAAAAACAAATGTTGACATAAAGCCATTTGTGCTTCACATCTTTTTAAAGAAACAAAATGTAAAAGAATCTTTAATTTTTGTCACTCCCCAGAACAGCAACCCTCTCCACCCTTCCTTTGCTCCCACACTTCACTGCCTTTACTTCTTACACTATCTGACAGTACCTACTCTTCTGTGTTTCAATATCCTCATTTGTAAAATGAGGGTGATAATTTTTCCTATGTCATGGATTATAATTGAAATATATGTAAGGCACTTACTAGAGTGCCTGGGTCACAGAAAACAATCAATAAATGTTAGCTAGTATTATCAAAGTCAGAAGCTACCAATAACCAATCTAATGGCCTTTTCTGAGATGTCATCCCTCAAACAGGTCAAACACTGAAACTTGCTAGGAATAATAAAACAAACATCACAAACTACACACACGGAGAGTTAACAAATGGTACATCTAACCATTTGTGCTTTAGATCGTTTTTAAGATCTAAAAAGTAAAAAATTGCTCTTTTATACCCTACCCCATTCCTTTCCTCCCCAAAGGATTCTCAGGTTGATGGCGCACCTCCCCATCTGTGCCTTTAAGCTTCTATTACGCTAAGGTGTATCCATAAATAATAGCATTTACAAATGATAAACACTACTATCTTTGGCATTTTAAAAATAGTACTACTATATGTTACATATCCTTCTTCAGGTTGTCTTTTTTCACTCAACATTAAGTTCCCAAGAATTACCTATGTCCCCGCATGAAGAACCAGATTCAGTGCACTCCTTTCAGAAGCTACATAGGTCATTCACTGTATCACACACAACTTACTGTCCCACTTCCTTACTAGCAGACTTTTAGGCTGTTTCTAAAATTTGCTCCAGTGAATCTTTCAAGTATATGGTCAGGAGTGGAAGTGCTTGGTCATAGGATACAGGCACATCCTATTTAGATACTGCCAGATTGCTCTTCAAAGTGACTTATCAGTTATAAATTCACAAGAAATGCCTGTCAAGTTCCACTTCTCCACTACTTTGTAACTTTTCTGCAGGTGAAGGCATGTTCTGATATACTGACATTCAAAGTTGGTGATTCTGGTCACAGGCTGCTTTCTAGCCTGCCAAACTCATCTTAACAATAACGTATATTAAAAGGACCATCTATCTGAATTCAGTAAAGTTGCAGGATACAAAACTAATACACAGAAATCTCTTGCATTCCTATACACTAACAGAGAACTAGCAGAAAGAGAAATCAGGAAAAAAATTCCATTCACAACTGCATCAAAATGAATAAAAACCTAGAAATAAACCTAACCAAGGAAGTGAAAGACTTATAGTCTAAAAACTATAAGATAGTCATGAGAGAAATTAAAGAAGATACCAATAAATGGAAACACATCCCATTCTCATGGATAGGAAGAATTAATATTGTCAAAATGGCCATCCTGCCTAAAGCAATCTACAGACTCAATGCAATCCCTATCAAAATACCAACAACATTCTTCAACAAACTAGAGAAAATCGTTTTAAAATTCATATGGAACCAAAAAAGACCCCAAATAGCCAAAGCAATTCTGAGAAGGAAGAATAAAGCTGGGGGGATTATGCTCCCCAACTTCAAGCTCTACTACAAAGCCACAGTAATCAAGACAATTTTGGTACCAGCACAAGAAAAGACCCATAGACAAATGGAACAGACCAGAGAGGCCTGATATAAACCCAACCATATATCATCAATTGATATATAATAAAGGAGCCATGGATATACAATGGGGAAATGACAGCCTCTTCAACAGATGGTGTTGGCACAACTGGACAGCAACATGCAAGAGAATGAAACTGGATTATTGTTTAACCCCATACACAAAAGTAAACTCGAAATGAGTCAAGGACCTGAATGTAAGTCATGAAACCATAAAAATCTTAGAAGACAACACAGGCAAAAATCTCCTGAATATAAGCATGAGCAACTTCTTCCTGAATGCATCTCTCAAGCAAGGGAAACAAAAGCAAAAATGAACTTATGGGACCACATCAAACTAAAAAGTTTCTGTACAGCAAAGGACACCATCAACAGAACAAAAAGGCATCCTACAGTATGGGAGAATATATTTGTAAATGACATATCCAACAAGGGGCTAACATCCAAAATATACAAAGAACTTACACTCCTCTACACCCAAAAAGCAAATAACCCAATTAAAAAATGGGCAGAGGATATGAAGAGACTGTTCTCCAAAGAAATTCAGATGGCCAACAGACACATGAAAAGATGCTCCACATCACTAATCACCAGGGAAATGCAAATTAAAACCACAATGAGATATCATCTCACACCAGCAAGGACTGCCAGCAATCAAAAGACTAAGAACAACAAATGCTGATGAGGATGCGGAGAAAGGGGAACCCTCCTACACTGCTGGTGGGAATGTAAGCTAGTTCAACCACTATGGAAAGCAATATGGAGGTTCCTCAAAAAACTAAAAATACAAATACCATTTGACCCGAGAATCACACTCCTTGGATATTTACCCAAAGAATACAACTTCTCAGATTCAAAAAGACATATGCACCTCTATGTTTACTACAGCACTTTTTACAATAGCCAAGGTATGGAAGCAACCTAAGTGTCCATCAGTAGATGAATGGTATAAAGAAGAGGCGGTACATATTCACAATGGAATACTATTCAGCCATAAGAAAGAAACAAATCCTACCATTTGCAACAACATGGATGGAGCTGGAGGATATTACGCTCAGTGAAATAAGCCAGGCGGAGAAAGACAAGTGCCAAATGATTTCCCTCATTTGTGGAGCATAACAAGGAAGCAAAATGGAAGGAACAAAATAACAGCAGACTCAGAGACTCCGAGAAAGAACTACTGGTTACCAAAGGGGAGGGGTGTGGAAGGGCAGGTGGGGAGCATGGGAGAAGGGGATTGAGGGGTATTTTGCTTAGTACACATGGTGTGGGGGATCACAGGGAAAACAGTGTAGTACAGAGAAGGCAAATAGTGAATCTGTGGCATTTTACTACACCCGAGGAGAGTGACTGCATTGAGGTATGTGTGGGGACTTGATAAATGGGTAAATGTAGTAACCACATTGTTTTTTCATGTGAAACATTCTTAAGAGTGTATATCAATAATACCTTAATAAAAAATAAAATAAAATAAAAATAAAAGAGTTAAAAAAAGAAGAAGAAGATACCAATAAATGGAAACACATCCCGTGCTCATGGATAGGAAGAATGAATATAGGCAAAATGGCCATCCTGCCTAAAGCAATCTAGATTCAATGCAATCCCTATCAAAATACCAACAGCATTCTTCAATGAACTAGAGAAAATAGTTCTAAAATTCACATGGAACCACAAAAGACCCCGAATAGCCAAAGCAATCCTGAGAAGGATGAATAAAGTGGGAGGAATTATGCTCCCTGACTTCAAGCTCTACTACAAAGCCACAGTAATCAAGACAATTCGGTACTGGCACAAGAACAGACCCATAGACCAATGGAACAGACTAGAGAGCCCAGATATAAAGCCCAGCATATATGGTCAATTAATATACGATAAAGGAACCATGGATATACAATGGGGACAGCCTCTTCAACAGCTGGTGTTGGCAAAACTGGACAGCTACATGTAAGAGAATGAAACTAGATTATTGTCTAAGTCCATACACAAAAGTAAACTCAAAATGGATCAAAGACCTGAATGTAAGTCATGAAATCATAAAACTCTTAGAAAAAAACATAGGCAAAAATCTCTTGGACATAAACATGAGTGACTTCTTCATGAACATATCTCCCTGGGCAAGGGAAACAAAAGCAAAAATGAACAAGTGGGACTATATCAAGCTGAAAAGCTTCTGTATGGCAAAGAACACCATCAATAGAACAAAAAGACATCCTACAGTATGGGAGAATATATTCATAAATGACATATACGATAAGGGGTTGACATTCAAATTATATAAAGAGTTCACATACCTCAACAAACAAAAAGCAAATGCTAATTAAAAAATGGGCAGAGGCACTGAACAGTAACTTCTCCAAAGAAGAAATCCAGATGGCCAACAGCACATGAAAAGATGCTCCACACTGATAATCATCAGAGAAATGCAAATGAAAACCCCAATGAGATATCACCTCACACCAGTTAGGATGGCCGCCATCCAAAAGACAAACAGCAACAAATGTTAGCGAGGATGTGGAGAAAGGGGAACCCTCCTACACTGCTGGTGGGAATGCAAATTAGTTCAACCATTATGGAAAGCAGTATGGAAATTCCTCAAAAAACTAAAAATAGAAATACCATTTGACCCAGGAATTCCACTCCTAGGAATTTACCCTAAGAATGCAGCAGCCCAGTTTGAAAAAGACATATGCACCCTATGTTTATCACAGCACTATTTACAATAGCCAAGAAATGGAAGCAGCCTAAGTGTCTATCAGTAGATGAATGGATAAAGAAGATGTGTTACATATATACAATGGAATATTATTCAGCCATAAGAAGAAAACAAATCCTACCATTTGCAACAACATGGATGGAGCTAGAGGGTATTATGCTCAGCGAAATTAGCCAGGCCAAGAAAGACAAGTATCAAATGATTTCACTCATCTGTGGAGTATAAGAACAAAGCAAAAACTGAAGGAACAAAACAGCAGCAGACTCACAGAACCCAAGAATGGACTAATAGTTACCAAAGGGAAAGGGACTGGGGAAGTTGGGTAGGAAGGGAGGGATAAGGGGGCAAAGGGGGTGGTACGATAAGCACACATAATGTAGTGGCAGGGGGCATACGGGGAAGGCAGTATAACACTGAGAAGACAAGTAGTGATTCTATAGCATCTTACTACGCTGATGGATAGTGACTGTAATGGGGTATGTGGCGGGGACTTGATAATAGGAGGAGTCTAGTAACCATAATATTGCTCATGTAATTGTACATTAATAATAGCAAAATTTTTAAAATATATATACAGGCAAAAATAAAACACTAAAAACAAAAACAAAAACAAAAAAGGACCACCTATACCATTCCACCAAACTTGACCTCCCTATTCTTATCTTTGCCCAAGTGATTCTACTGGAAAGGTCCTCCTTTCTCACTTGCAGTGCACAAATATAATCAACAGCTATTCCTTATATATCCCAAGTCTCCCCAATTTGTCAGAACTAGCTTTCTCCTGAATATTAAAGCAATCTGTTTGTTCTCTCCTATAGACCCTACTATAATCAGCCTGGTATACAGGGTGCAGTATACACAGTAGACCAAATATTCATACTATAGTTTCTGAAGTGTCACCATTTGAGTGCCTGCCTATCTCTAGCTAATCCCACCTACACTACATGCAAAATAAGTACTGACTTCTTTTGTTAATAAGCAAGTACTACAATGCTAAATATTTGGTTATATGAAAAAAAAACAAAAAAAAGAGTGACTCCATCATTCTCTTCTACCTGCACTCCTATATGATGACTACGATAGCACCCATTTGATCAGGCACATAAAAAACTGCCATTTCCTGGGTTTTGCCAAGTATTTTTAAAAATTGTTAATTATTTTCTCAATCAACTTCTAAGTTCTTGTTTTCAAGTTTCCTGTGAAAAATTAAGATGTATATGCATAATATTATAAACTAAATACTGAGAAGTATATCCCCTTTAATGGAGCATGTGTCTTTGGGCAACTACTTCATGCCAGGGAAGAAAGAAAATCGTGAGGGAACAACGTGATACTTACTTGGTTATATCAGACCTACTACAAGTTGCAACATCCAGCGTGACCATATGCCATAACTAGGCATTTAGTCCAAAGTGAAGACAACCATAAGTGAAGACACATGAACAAGTACACCACTAACAATGCCTTCTGTCCTTCCTCAGGAACGGTGGCCATTTCACCATAGGATAATGAGCTTAATGAACACAACGCACCTAACTAATTTCCTACCTTGGGTAATGTGATCATTTTTTGAAGCTAAGGTACTTTTACACCAGTACAGATAATTAAAAAACACTTTCCTTCCCTCCAATCAACTTTAAATGTTACTATTTTAAAATAGGTCCCAAAATATGGGCAGAAAGGTAATTAGATAGGAAAGGGAGAAGGGGAGGGCAGACAAAAATCAAACTAAGTACATTACTGTGAACTTCTTCATCCAGTGCTTTAACCTTCCCTTTCTTCTTAATGAGCTGGATTTTGCAGGCGTTCGCTTCCCAATCTTTGTCGTTGCCTCCATCAACTCCCACACCTAAAACATCACGGGGTAGAAAAGCAAGATTTAAGAGCAATTAGATTACCAGTGTGAGACAAAGCTTTTAATTAGAAAACATTCTTTCATTTAATTAGTTCACTTATTCATCAATCAACATTTACTGAAATCTATTATATGTCAAGAACCATGGCAGCTGCTAGAGACAAAAATGAAAATAACTCTGTATCCTCAAATTTCTCTTATCTCTTGAGAAGACAGAAAGGAAAAAAATAATTACAATACAGTGTGGCCTTAGGTTATAGCAACAGTACCACAAGTTGGGTTGCAACTGCAGAACAATGGAAAAATTCACAAGATGGGCACACACCTCAGAGAGGAAGTAAAGGAGGAATGTCAGGGAACACATTTCTTGAGACTCTACTTAAGTTCCTAAGGAATTTTAAAAAGTTACCCTGAAGGTATTGGAAAAGCACTGAATAGTGTCAAGTAGAAAATTCACACGGCAAGAACATTTAGAAAATTTTCTGGAAACAGAGTAGAGAATAGGTTGAAGGGAAGAAATGTAAGAAACCAGCTGTCAAGAACTATAGCTACAGCAAAGCAAAATGAGGCAAGGTCTGAACCAAAGGGTACTAATAAAGACAGAAATCAGTGATGTGGAGATCAGAACTGACTGGACATAATGAGGGAAAGTAGGAACAGTCTGGGATACCTCCTGGGCTGAATGATTGTAGATGAAAGCAACACAGAAAGAATAGAGTGGGAGTAAGGTGAGAACTGGAATGTATTCACTTCAATTCTGAATGTGCAAAGTTTACAGTATCATGGATTATCCAGGGGGAAACTCCTAGGAGGCAGGTGGAAATACAGGTCTGCAGCTTGGGAAATCATCTGAATTGTAAGTCACCAGCACATAGGAGGTTGATGAAGTCAGAGCTCACACAGGAAGATACAAAGTAAGAAAAGTGAGCCCCAGAAAAAATGTTGAACATGAACATTTAAACAACACATGGAAGAACAAATAGGAAAGAATAAGCAAGTTAGGAAGAGAACTGTGATGTCAGAGAAGCTAAGGAAGGAGAGAATTTGAAGAGCAAAGGTCTTGAGTAACTGACTTTCTATTAACTGAGGAAAGTCATGGAAGATAAATGCCCATAACATCTGGCCATGTTAAAAGTACAGAAAAGAGTTAATATAGCAGGCCTAAAACAGCTATCCTTAGAAAGGGCTGCCTGCAAAGTCAGCCCTTGGCTGGCATCTGAGAACCTGGGTTTTAGAAGGGTTACCACTACCCTGATTAAGAATGGCCCACTGCACCTAAACTGTGCAAACAAAGTGGCATTGCTGAATATCTGCTTTCCTTCCAGGAGTCTGAAATTTTGGTCTATGATAGTCAGAGGGTGCCTACGTGACGAGTCCCCAGTAAAAAACCTTTGGCACTGAATGGTTAATGAGCTTCCCTGATATACAACATTTCACACATGTTGTCACAACTGGCTGGAGGAACTGAGTGCACATTATGTGACCTCAGTGGGAGAGAACTCTTAGAAGCTTATGCTAGCTTTCCTCCAGACTTTACCCCATGTGCTTTTCCCCTTTGCTATATTCTTTTATTATAATAAATCACAGGCATGAAACTATATGCTGAGTCCTCCTAGGGAATCATCAAAACTAGGGGTAGTCTTGGGGACCCCTGACATAGTTAAGGGAAGGAACTAGAGTAGAACATAAAGTTGACAAGAAGTTATTTTTATCTGCTTTGTCATTTACTTAAGATAGAAAAATTTCAGGCAAGTTTATGTGCCAAAAGCAAGGATCCGTGGGAAAAAAGTTATTAAAGTTACAGGAAAGAAAAAAAGATAATTTATAAAGCAAAACCTTCAAGAACTTTGTTCTACCATAAAAATGCCCCCACGTGATTAAATTTTTATAGTAACATTCTTAACAAAAAAAGACACCTACAAGAAATAATACTATGCATAAATGGTAATACTGTTGAAATTACATAAGCAAACCTTTCAAACATAAACCAAAAATTCTCCAGACTTTAGAATTACCCAAAACAACAAAATACACATTACTAAATAATTAACTAAAAAAAATTTTTAATGAAAAAAAAATCAAATAGATTCAAGAATCATGCAAAATCTGTAGTTTTTTAAAAGGAAATACCAGCAGAATCATATCCTCTGTACTCTAGTCTCTGAAGGCCTTTAATCAGGGTCTCCAAGATTTCTCGTCTTGTGCGAGGAACATGGTAGTTTAAGTAAGCAAATATACCTGCAAATAAACAAATAAAAAATTCTGGTTAAATTGACATAATTATGACAAAATTTATTTGCATAATTATGTCTAAGATATGCAAAAATGTGAACCTAGAGTTCATCTTTAAAAAAGAGAAATCCTCACTTAAAATTATTTAAGGCAGTGAAACTTTTATAAAGAGGCATTTCTCATAAATGTAAAAGACTGAAGCAAATATGTCAAATGCTTAGTTTCAATGAAGCTTATAAGGCTGATCACTTATCTTTCATCACTGCCATGTGTCAAGGAAAGTTTAATTTAAAAAATCAATCAACAATTTTGTGGTTTATGACCTATATATTGCACAATATGTTTAAAGGAAAACATTTTCTTAAGTATTTTAGGCAACATATAGGTCCTATAGAACTATATACATGGAATGAATCACTTTTCTTACTTTCAATGATAATGCTATCCATAACACTTAGGAATAAATAACTTACAAATATCGATGATGTGAAAAATATAACCTATTTAAGAAAAGGCAAAAATGGACTAAAAATACATATAATCATCTTAAGAGAAAATGGCTTGAATCACTTGTTCAGCAGATACTAGCAGAAAAAAGCAAAAAACTAAAATGTTAACAACTATTGAGAATTCATAGAAAAGGAACATACATTTGAAAAAGCAAAACTAGAATAAAAAGGATGACTACAATGTGAACCAAAACAGCAAAGAGGTAGTAGAACATAGGTAAAGGAAATCCACATTTAGGAACAGCAGCATGGAAATTATCTGATGCCTTCCATGACTTCCTTAGCCAAAGAGCATGTAGCTTAAATGTATAAAAACTGAAGACCAAAATACAGAGATATAAGTTCAAGTTGCTTATTTATGAAAGAACTTTCCTTTTTCTTAATATTACACTATAATGCCACTGATTTGTAAGATTAGATTTATTCTGTGGAATGGAACTCCAGAATGACTAGTCTTCATTTCCATTTGAAAAGATATCTTTATTACCATTAAGAGTTTGGCCCTATTGAGGCATTTCAACCACATTGTTAATATCTAACAAGAAAGCCATCAAAATATGTATGATCACCATTAGTACAATGCGATTTTTTCAAGTAAACTATCATGCCCTTCAAAAATCAGAAAAGAAATCCAAAACTGGAACCCAAAACCACCCAAAACAACTGTCTGAACTTTCCCAAAAAGGGTAGAACAAGGCCAAAGACATAGAGAAATTGTACATTTCACTTACATTCAAGAAAAAAAAAAAACAACCTATACCTGCAAAGATTTTTAAGTTACTGTGTATTATATAAGCATCCCACTCTGACAGCACCACAGCCCTGCACCAGGTTTGGGGTTCTTGTTGTTTCTGCTGTTCCTTTATAAAGTATCTGCAATATGAACAAACTAAACCAATAACCTGGGTGTAAATCAAAGTTTTATGTGTTTTACACTCTTCCCCACCATGGGTCACTGACATCTGATAAAGATTAAACACATACAGAAAACTATCAGTCCCAATTATTTCAATTAGATCATTAAAAAACAATATGTACACAGATTATAAATCTTTTCCCAAAATACTATAAATGTGCCAAAGAACACTGATTCTCAACTAGTCTACTCTCCACCACTGTCACAGGCAACAACTAAATAAACTGCTAGAGGAGGATACAATCTAACTCACTTAAAGTCATTAACATGTTACACTATCAAGAACTGCTTGCAGTCTGAGGTGCTCTATCTAGTCAGTCTTGAAGAGGAAGTCCAGGGCTGCCAAACGCCAATAATGCAGCTCATCCAGAAAAACTCATACTAAAATATCTTTCTTTTTTTAAGACATAATTCTAATGGTAATTTGATGGTAAAAGTAATATATAATTAAAAATTAAACATAATAAATGAATACTAAAAAAAAACCTCAAATGTTAATATAAAACCAATTGCTTTTAAAACAAATTAGAGTAGGAGACTTCCGGGAAGATGGCGACGTGAACAGACCGGCAAAAAATTCCTCCCAACATTATATTTATTCACGAAAACACAGCAAATACAACTATCCCTAAAAGAGAGACCAGAATACACAGGGAAGTGCACAGTGTACAGGTACACCTGAAGACTCGGCAGCCGGCGAGGCGGGTAAGATACGAAGCCGTGACCCAGCGGGACCGAGCGCTCCAGCGGGAGGAGAGGATTCAGAGCCGGGAGGGAGTGGAAGTCTGCGCCGGGAGCACCGACACACAGCCTGCAGTGTAGCGGAGATTGGAGAGACAGAGGGCACAGGGTCCCAGCCGGGAACATGCAAGTTGCCCGCGGCAGGCTCCGGGAAGGAAAAAGAAAAGAAAAAAAAAGGGAAGAAAAGTGCGCACTCTTTCTCAGCAGTCTTAAAGAGACAGGAGCTCAGTAGAGGGGCCGGATAGCCCCGCAAACTGAACCCAGCAGGCTGGGAGTCTGGGGAGCTTTGGACCCCTTAGCTGGCGACTGGGAAAGGGTGGCAGCTCTAAAGACCCCCACAGAGATCAACAGTTTCCCATTTGTTCCCAACCCGGCCAGAGCTATAAAGGGCCTTGCAGAGCGGCGGGTCCATGGCTCTGGAATACTGGAGCAACAGCGCCACCTAAAGCATTCACACAGCACCCACTCTCAGTGGCGTTTTTCTATTTTTTAGTTACTGTTTTTTCTCCCCTTTCTTTACCTTTTTTCTTTCCCTTTCTTTCCATTATGATTTCCTTTCCTTTTTTCTTTTCTTCTTTTTTTTTCCTTTCTCCTTTTTAAAGTCATAAACAGCCCAGCTTAAGAGAGAAGAAAGAAAGAAACGGGAAAAAAAAAAGGAGAAAAGCGCACGCTTTGTTTCTCAATGGTCTTAAAGAGACAGGAGTCCAGCAGAGAACCTCATCGCAGCAGCACACTCAACCTAGCAGGCTGGGAGTCCTGGGGAGCCTCGGACCCCATAGCGGGCGACTGGGAAAGGGTAGCCATATTTAGGACTCCCACAGAGCTCAACAGCCTCCCATTCATTCTCACCCCGGCCACAGCTTTAAAGGGCCATGCGGAGCGATGTGGCCACGGCTCTGGAATAGTGGAGCAATAGCGCCACCTACAGCATTCACACAGAAACCACCCCAGGTGGGCTTTTTTTTTTATACGTGTTGCTTCTTTTTCTTTTTCTTTCCCTTCTTCTCTCTCTCTTTTTACTTTTTTTATTAGTAGTAGTATTTTTTTTCTCTCTGTTTCCTTTTTTTATTTTCTCTCCTTTCTTCTCTTCCCTTTTTAAAGTCATAAAGAGCCCAGCGGGCATACGTAACAACTACCAACAACTAATTCTATAGTCATGAGAAGACAGAAGAATATGATACAGACAAAGCTTCAGACAAACACCACACCAGAGAGAGAATCTGAAGGAATGGACATGCATAGTCTTCCGGAGAAAGAATTCACAATAAAAGTCATAGCCATGCTGACGGATGTACAGAAAAATGTGCAAGAGCTGAGGGAGGAAGTGAGGGAAGTGAGGAAAAACAATGCAGAAATGAGACAAGCCATTGACGGGCTCAACAGCAGATAGAATCAGGTTCAAGACACGATCAAGGAATTACAAGACAGGGAACAGGAATACAAAGAAGCTGAGGCAGAGAGAGATAAAAGGATCTCTAAGAATGAAAGAATATTAAGAGAACTCTGTGACCAATCCAAACGGAGCAATATTCGCATTATAGGAGTACCAGAGGAAGAAGAGAGAGAAAAAGGGATAGAAAGTGTCTTTGAAGAAATAATTGCTGAAAACTTCCTCACGCTGGGGAAGGATATAGTCTCACAGTCCACGGAAGCCCACAGATCTCCCAACACAAGGGACCCAAGGAAGACAACACCAAGACACATAATAATTAAGATGGCAAAGATCAAAGATAAAGACAGAGTATTAAAGGCAGCTAGAGAGAGAAAAAAGATCACCTACAAAGGAAAACCCATCAGACTGTCATCAGACTTCTCAACAGAAACCTTACAGGCCAGAAGAGAATGGCATGATATATTTAACGTAATGAAACAGAAGGGCCTCGAACGAAGAATATTGTATCCAGCACGACTATCATTTAAATATGATGGAGGGATTAAACAATTTCAAGACAAAAGAAAGTTGAGAGAGTTTGCCTCCCATAAACCACCACTACAGGACATCTTAAACGAACTGCTCTAGAGGGAAACACCCCTAAGGCTAAAAAGATGTCACCAGAGAAAATAAAATCATAGCAAAGAAAGCAGACCATCCAAATACTAACTAAAGGCAAAGAATAAAACACCTAATATATAAAGAAAGGAGGAGGAAGAATAAGAAGGGAGAGATAAAGAAATATCAGATGGGGTTCATAATAACTTAACAAGAAAGTTAAGTTAGATTCTCAGATAGTAAAGAAGCAACCCTTGAACCTTTGGTAACCACGAATCTAAAGCCAGCAATGGCAATAAATACATATCTATCAATAATCACCCTAAATGTAAACGGACTGAATGCACCAATCAAAAGACACAGAGTAACAGAGTGGATAAAAAAGCAAGACCCATCTATATGCTGCTTACAAGAGACTCACCTCAAACCCAAAGATATACACAGACTAAAAGTGAAGGGATGGAAAAAGATATTTCAAGCAAACAACAAAGAGAAAAAAGCAGGTGTTGCAGTACTTGTATCAGATAAAATAGACTTCAAAACGAAGAAAGTAGCAAGAGATAAAGACAGACATTACATAATGATAAAGGGGTCAGTCCAACAAGAAGATATAACCATTATAAATATATATGCACCCAACACAGGAGCGTCAGCATATGTGAAACAAATACTAACAGAAGTGAAGGAGGAAATAGACAGCAATGCAATTATTTTAGGAGACTTTAACACGCCACTCACTTCAAAAGATAGATCAACCAGGCAGAGGATAAGTAAAGACACAGAGGCACTGAACAACACATTAGAACAGATGGACCTAACAGATATCTACAGAACTCTGCACCCAAAAGCAGCAGGATACACATTCTTCTCAAGTGCACATGGAACATTTTCCACAATAGACCACATACTAGGCCACAAAAAGAACCTCAGTAAATTCAAAAATATTGAAATCCTACCAATCAACTTCTCAGATCACAAAGGTATAAAACTAGAAATAAATTTCAGAAAGAAATCAAAAAGGCTCACAAATACATGGAGACTTAACAACATTCTCCTAATTAAACAATGGGTTAACGACCAAATCAAAACAGAAATCAAAGAATATATGGAGACTAATGACAACAACAACACAAAGCCACAACTGCTGTGGGATGCAGCGAAGGCAGTTTTAAGAGGAAAGTATATTGCTGTCCAGGCCTATTTAAAGAAGGAAGAACATTCCCAAATGAACATTCTAAAGACACAATTACTGAAATTGGAAAAAGAAGAACAAATGAGGCCCAAAGTTACCAGGAGGAGAGACATAATAAAGATCAGAGAAGAAATAAATAAAATTGAGAAGAATAAAACAATAGAAAAAAATCAATGAAACCAAAAGCTGGTTC
>JAQQAC010020896.1:47081889-47122767 GCA_029783875.1 Phataginus tricuspis | reverse complement strand
GGGATAAGAGGGTAAAAGGGGAATTACGATTAGCAGACATAAGGTGGGGGGCCACGGGGAGGACTGTACAACTCAGAGAAGACAAGTAGTGATTCTCATCTCACTACACTGATGGACAGTGACTGTAATAGGGTTGCTGGGGGGGACCTGATGAAGGGGGTAGTTTAATCATCACAATATTGCTCATGTAATTGTAGGTTAATGATACTAAAATAAAATAAATTGTAAAAATAAAAAATAAATAAAATAAAACAAATTAGACGTTCAAAACATCTTTAAAAAGAAAATTCAGAGTGATGCAACATTAAATCCAATACATATAACTCAACAACAGCATTCAATTTAATACTATTCCTAACTTCAATGTCCTTGGTTTACACTGATTCACTATATGAATCTTGAAATCCTGTGTACAATTTCAAAGGGAAAAAGGCCTTCTAGATCAATACCCATCTCCAAACAAACTTTTAAAACTGTTAACTATGTGATAAACTAATAAAACACACTAACCATTTGTTAGCTCATTTTTAAAAAGTACTCCTTCACTGGAAATCCTGTGACTTTTTAACTCATGTTTGTCCTCAAACCTTTCCACTACATCACCCTGCCTCAGCTTTCCCTTCTGCAAAAGGATGGGTCTGGCTGAGAGACATTAAAGTAGATTTCACAACAAATGCCAACAAGTTATTTAACTGGTAGTGACTGTAAAGGGATTCAGTAGCCATTTCCTGAACAGGAAGGAAAGCCATGATTGATTAGTAACAGCTATTACTAGATGTGGGAAGTGATAGCACAAGGGTCATATATTTCCTACCTCTGACATTTAAAGACATCTACGGTCCCCTTTAGCTTGATGAGCTATGATTTCTGAAGATTCTTCTCTGACTGCCTTAGAGACATTCCTGATGAATGTAACACTTTTTAATACTTCTACAGACTCTTCTGGGCTTCATTTCTTTGTTCTGTTTCCGTGATTTTGATTTTGTTCTGTCTGCATTGTATCTACCAAATTAAAACTGGGAACCTGGTGAAGAGCCTTATTATTTTTCAGAGTATACTGTTAAGAACAAAAGCAAAGTAACAAAATTTGAGGACATTTTTCTCCAAAACTGTATTATCATCACACCTAACCAAATAATGCTCTAAGACCATCTAATACAATGTTCATGTTCAAATTTCCCTATTATTTAAAAAAAATGTCTTCTATAAGCTGATTTGCTCATTCTTGAATATAATAAATGATCACACCTCACATTTGATTGTTATGTCTCAAAAGTCTCTTTGAATCCAGAATGGTCTCCCCAGCTGCCCTGTTTTCTTCAGGACAGACTTCTGACATGCCAGGGCCAATTTTCTTACTGAGTGTCTTACCTTCTGACTGTGTCTTGTTTCCATATAGTGTAGTCTAACCAGCTTCTCTATTCCTTGTATTTCCTGTAAACTGGACAACAGATCTAAAGGCTTGACTGAGTAGGTTAAAAATGGGAGGCAAGAATTATTCACATGTATGTAATCTATTTTATGTTGTCTGTTGGTCCCCTATTAGTGATTCTAAGATTTATCACTAGTTTAAGGTAAATATAATCAGATCACTTTGCCTTTAATTGTCTGAAAGCATCTTCAGACTACTTTCTAGGGATCTAAATATTGACAACACTGATTTTAAGACATATTTTCTTTCCCTGTGGTCTACATAATAAGGGTGCATTTCCCAATCAGTGGCATCTTAGGTGCAATGAAATAACATATATCATGCTCCAATTCAGAAACTGCTTTTTTCTTGATTGGAAGCACTATGATTATGCATAATAATTACTGTCAGTTTTTGGTTCACTGTTGGAACAAAGAAAAGGAAGAGGAAGAGTACTAAAACTCAAGCAACATTTCTCCTTACATAACTGGGCAGGAGCCAAAAGGAAGAAAAGGATGACACATGTATAGAAATTTCTTAAGATCAAAGTAACAGCTGGGAGAAGTAAAAAAAGGGACCAACCCAAGTCATTCCTGGTTAGGAAAAGCGCAGGTAAAAGAGAAGCTGGATCTATAAAGTTTATAGACTAGCTCCCTGACAAGACTGTTGACCCAAAGCAGTCCACCTGTTGAGATTAGTAGGTTATCTGTAAATACTGGGGTCGCTGGGAAAATATAATGACAAATAACCAAGCAGGCATGCAGGGCCTGAAATCACTAGAATGATCCCTATTTCAGGTCTTTCACTTGTCTTATCAACTCTTCTATAAACAGTTCTGCTTAAAGTAACTCTAACAACCTAAAAATCAATTCTCCACTGCTCTTCAGTAATTGCCCCAATACCACACAATGTTGTATAAAGCACTAGTGATTTTCTGCTCCCAAATCAGCATGTCTTCCCCAAACCTAAGTTTTCTTATTAATGGAATATACTTAGAGTAATAGCTCCCTAACTGAAGTGGACATTTGCACCTACAAGAATCATTCTCAGAAAATTGCAACTTAAATTCAATGATATAGAAACACTTATGATCACCTTGCTTAACAAAATATTCAGACAACCTGGATCATAGACTTGGCACACCTGGTTGAAATAAATCCAGCTGTTAAGTAAAAACTATTAAAACTTATTGAAATGAAAACTGAATACAACTTAGCTGACTAATCAAATCATTAAAGTTCCTATGCCTGGATGAATTTATGTCCTTTATGAATAAATTTTACTTTTACATATTTTTTCACTTGACAGATATTTTGAGACCTTAAACATTGTAATTCATCAGCGATAAGTGTTTGAATTCATTGTATAAATTTTTTCCTTTCTGAATCAAAATCCATCTACAATGCCACTTAACTTTCATTAAATTTTTTCTTATAATGCAAGTTACAATTAACTCATTAACATCGTTAGATTCAAATTACACAAATCCACAGAATTGTGATAATCTCCCTCTATCTACCTTCACACAGAGTAGATAACCACCATTACTCTCAGACAAACTTCACAGTCCTTCAGCTATGAATTTTCCTACATACATGAACCCAGATGTACATGGTTTTAGAAGGTGCATTTTTAAACACATAAATGTGATGACACTATATATACTGTTCAGTACTTTTTATTTTACTTAAGATGATGGAGATCTGTTTACGTCACTACACACACATCTACCCTATTCAATGGCTGCATACTACTCCATAATAGATTTATCTTATTTTACCTAACCATTTCCCTAATGACTGAGGTTTTTCTAACTATTAGTAATTTGAAACAATGCTGCAACTAAAATTATAGCATCAACTAGATGCTTATCAGAAATATATTCAACACTATAATTATTGTGGAGGCACATTCTACAGGTAAGATTCCTTTAAAAGATGAAATATTACTTAAAATAACATTTTCTACAATCTTAAAAACAAGGAAAAAATTACATGGAGTGGACAATGAGTAATTTCAATTATTTGCATTTTTTAATTATTTAAAATCTGCTTCCTTCTTATCTTTGGTAGATTTTCACTTTACAGAGTTGAAGCCTTGTGGAGAAAGTGAAGGTTCCTATGGCCAGAATTCTCACCTGGCCCTGGTCGGCTTGCTCACTATACCTGTGTGGGCAATACGTTGTCACTGACTCTACATAAAGAGCTCCGCCCAGTACTCTGGGCGGCTGCAGGAAAGCAGAGACTGGAGTGGTGGCAGCTCCAAGGACAGACAGCTGCAGGAGGTGTAGAGAGGCCCAGTGGCAGAGACCCAGCTTGCTGCACACAGACTTGCTCTGAGTGGATGGGATTCTAGTGATAGGCCTGCCACTGTGGGAATAAAGTTGGATATAACCCTTTCACCCCAAGAATGTTCCACTGTCATTTTTTTTCCGTCTCCACTGAATCCATAGTGAACTTGTCTGGGGCTGAAACCCATTAGCAAGACAAGCCTTCATATTCATTTTAACAGGATAACTAATACTTTACAGACCCTCTTATCCTTCCTACATTTTTCCAACATGCCAAAGACTGTTCACCCTGGGGACTCGCTGCAGATATGAGTACAACCCATGGCAATATTTACACCCTCTCTTCCAGATTTTCAAGGACCAGAGAAAGCTCATCGAATGCCCCAGAAACCACACATTTTCAAGACACAGCCCCTCTCCCAGGGCAAACCCATTCCAGGGTGCCTAATCCTTCTACATAAATTCAAAATAGAAAAACACATTTCACATACTACTTCCCTGAAGTCAGCCTTTCCTCCTTGTAACCCTTTGGTAAGTGATTCCTCAAATTTGTAAATCCAGAACCTTTTGTTAACATCAAAATATTTGAAGGATCCTACACAATGGTGCATTAATTTTTATTATCCAATGAACTAGAACAATTTTTATTCAATTTACAGACAATGCTTAAGAGTATGAATCAATCAATGGACACACTGCAGTAACTCCGTAGCTTTTGGTCAAGAACTGTAGCTCTAGAATTCAACATTTCAACTCTATCAGGGACTTCATTTCACAATGCTCTCTCTTTCATTGGTATACATGCCCTCCTCCTCAACACAAACTCAGGTCCTTCTGTCTTCATATATGCAATTTCTCTAATGATTTATTTATACCACATGCAATTAACTTCTCTCTGCAGTTTTAAGCATGAATGACCTTTTTTTCTACTTTTGCAGACTTGGTCCAAGACAATACACTATTTTGGAACTCTTCTGCCTCCACTCTTCTTTGGTTTCTTTTCCTGGCACTTCTTTTTCTTTTTTCAAACCTTTCTGACAGTAGCTCTCAACCTATTTAAGACTCCATTCACTGTTGGGTAAATGCTATCAGTGGTATCCCTCACAATGCAGTAATTCTCTACTAGCTGGCATTATTCCTCAACATAAGAGTTCTGCTCCATTACCTGTAATTTTCCTGGCCTAACCAGTGTCTGAATTTCTATTCATTCCTCTTGCTGTCTATAAAATGGCAATGAACGAAGTATGTGTATTATCACCTACACCTGTTGCGTGTGTAGTCATTGTTTCCTCTAGTCCAACAGCAATTCCTTGAAGGCAATTCCCTTATTTTAATAATCTCTCCAAAGAGCAGAGCACCAAGCAAAAAGCCATCATTTCAAATACTTTCTAACACTTTGTAGGTACGTGAAATGTCAAAATCCCCAAACCACAAAAAGAGAACACTATTTTGCAGGATGCTAAATAGGGATGGGATAAAAGAAACATTACTTAAAGGTTTATGAAATACTAAATAAAGTTAACAGATTTATTTGTAGGATTTCATAGAACCTTTAGTTTTGCTAATTGTGAATCTCCATGGACAGAATTTCTCAAACTTGTGTGTATAAAACTCTTTTCTACCTTCTACTGCTCATTGCCAGCGCCTATTAAATTCTCCCTTTCCAGGGAACACAATTGAGGAAATGCTTATTAAGTAATTAATTTTTTTCTTGCACAACTATTTTATATCCAGTATGACTTCTAAGGATAAGCTAACAGTATTGGTTTTATGGTTTATCCTAGCAGCCAGTCTCAGCATCCCTCAGTTACCCGCAAAGCCATCAGACAATATAATTACGTAAAACTTTTAAGGATTCAAGTTCCAAAATACTTTTAAATAGCAAACCAATTACTACTTTTAAATACGACCTCGTTTACAAAAGTTTCTTTTATATATACTATGGGATCGGAAGAGTATAACCCAGTCTTCCAGGGATGGTGTCTAGAGGCATTCAGAATGGCCCAGTTTGACTTACTGTCATAGGCTATCCTACAATACAGCCTCTAACAAAACTAGGCTCTCCCAAACCTCTGGTAATAGTATTGTTTACCTTTATACCAAGAAGGTTGGGGAAAACATCAAAATCCACATTGTTATGTGCCCAGGTTATCTCTGAGGTTTTTGTGCTGTGAGACCTAGTTCTTTAGCATTGTCTAAAATGAAAGAAATATGTCAGAAGGGCCTAGGGTGGTTCCAAGTAAATCCATAACAGGATCAAGCATGCTTTCCTTACTGAGGAGCAGAAAATTGTGTTGAAGGCACAAGTACAGAATCAGACAGCTAAATTTAAATATGAAGCATTTTTGGGTAATAAAAAAGAAGTCAAAAGAAAACAAAAGGGTGTAACTCCATGCTTATAAAAAAAAAAACACAACAGCAAAATTATTAAAAACTATGGGTAGTATAAATGACTTAACACTCACCAAAACCAAAAGTGGTACAAATAAAAAAGGAAAAAGTGTACTCCAAAGAACCAAGATGATAAATCTGGAAAATAGAAACACTATTCTTCTTTCGGAGGTTCACAATTGTTATTGGCCCACTAAAGGTTTCAAGAAGACCTCCAATAAAAAATGCCAGTTCAGTATTGTCTAATCTGTTGCTTCCCAAATTTACTTGATCATAGGAACTTTTTTTTTTCTGATTAACACTATTAACAACCCACAACAATCTGATGAACATGGCAGTTGTATCAGCATATTTAAATGGAAAAAGCATTATCACAGAATTATCAGCCTTCATTTTTCTGTTTCAACATTTGCATGCTGAAACAATAATCTTTTAGAAAACTGAAGTAGACAGCAGGAAATCAGAAGGTAAATCTCTAAATTTTCCCATCTTAATTTCATTCCTACTCAATTTCTCTGCCCAGAAATTTTACTTTAATGATAAAGATGTAGGAGGAAAATAAAGACCAACTATTGTCTTCTTTAACAGTTAACTTTCAAGATTTACCTTAAGAAGGAAACAAATTCTCTACCCTGCTCCTGGAATCATGCAAACTGGTCTGAATTAAAAGCCAGAACCTTAGAAATGTCTCCAATACTAGTTAGTTATTCTTTATAACCCAACTGTTTCCTTAGCAGTAAACCCTGTGAGGTGGGGATGATGGCTATAGGAAAAACTCCAAACATCTAATCTCCACCCTAAAAGCCTCGCCCTTATCTGAACCTTTTCTAAACCAGATTTGAATTTTTTTCTTTTGTAGTACTTCTGACTTTTTTTTCCCCTGGAACAACATGATGAAATGACCTGCAACCAGAAAGCCAAGTAAGTACTTGACTAGGCACACAATTCCTTGTTCAGGAACAGTTAATTACCAAAGGAAACACACTGGAGGTTAAGCAGTTTGCAAATTCACTACATCACAGCTCCAAACTAAATTATGTGTTTTTGCAAAAACCATTCTACAAACAAGACACAGCAAAAGTATAACTGATTTTAAAGTCAGCTCTACTCTAATAATTTCAGCAAGCTATTTATAGGTATTTTCTGTTTTTGTGTGTGTGTTTGTTTTTAATCTGCTCTAAATTTAAACCTGCTCCATATTTTCAGAAACTGAAATTAGCATAAAGTTAAATACAGGAAAAATTTACACTAATGAGTACAATCCACCTCCAGCTCAGTTCTTCTTGGAAAAGGCTAACAAAGTTTCCCAGATAGCTTCAATTCAGTTACAATCATACTTCCCTTTAAAAAGTGTTCTGTCTTCCAGGAGTAAGATCAGTCGTAAATTTCAACAAAAAAGGTAAAATACAGTTCTTTTTACTGACAAGGCCAAGTTAATACCAATTTTACAGCATATCAGTCATTTTAGATGTAATTCTGACACTCCCTTTTACTAACACTTTCAGGTAATATTAAAACGCCTGTCTCAAAGCATGCAATAGTAGGGCTTAACTTTATGTTTTAACTGTTCTAGGTAAAACATTCATTAAATACTTTAGACCAATATTTTTCATAGGTAAGTATTTTAAAAGGGTGCGAGGGATAAATCGATGATCTACGGCCACAGTCACTTTCGGATCTCTGCCACCAGATGATAGGGTGTAAGCCCATTTACCAAGTTATTGATTAGCAATGGTTTTTGTTGAGACGGGGTGGCAGGAAGTAGTAAGATCATGTGTAATGCCATTGTCGTAGCTCTAGCTCTAGTTCTATTTTCTGCTGGGCCTGTCCGAAATAAAGCAACTAAAAATAAATCTTTTTTAAAAGATAAATTCTAGAATAAGTTCAAGAGACCTCACCTGATGTTCCACAGGTTGCCTCACTCACCTGGTGGGCTCTTTTGAAGGCACCCCTCTCCACACCTCAATTCCCTCAGACGTCTCTCCTTTTCCAATACACATTTTTCTTCCCTCTGGGTTCCCTTCGCGCAAAGCTGCCCCATTTGTCCCCCAAAGTCCCCTATAGGGCCCGCCCTCCTCTCAGGTGCCCTTCCAGGTGTACCCCTGCTCCCGCTCGCGCCCGCAGCACCCAGACTTCACACCCTCCACACCCGCCACACTCCCGCTCCCGCCGGCGCCTCACTTCAGCAACGTCCGCAACACGCCCCCCGACCGCGGCCCCCTTACCGCACATGATGCAAAGAGGCACAGTCCACACGGCAAGCGCAGGGCAGCTGGCGAGGCCGGGAGCGCACACACGAGTCTCTGGGGCGATCGGTGGGCTTGGGGGCCAGAAGGACGCCGACACGACTCCCGCTGGGATGCGACTGCGGAGCCAACTACAGCCTTCTCGGCCTCCCGGGCTCGCCCCCGACTGCCACCGGGCTCCGCCCCTCGGCGTGCACCGCGCCGCCGCCACCGCCTTCTGCAGGTCCCATTGGATGTCGTCCGCGCCGCTCACGCGCAGATCCCGCCTCTCCGCACCGCCCCGCACCGCCCCCGAGCCCACGCAAGCGCTGGCCTGCTGGCAGCGGAGACGTGGCAGTCTACCGCGGCCGCATCCGCCTGGGGTTCCTGGAGCCGCCTGGCCCCCAGGCGAACAGCAGGAGAGACCGCGCAGACGAGGAGGAAGAAACCCGGTGGCTGGCAGAGAATGACGGAACAATAAGGAAACAGGAGGATGGGATTTTAGCAAAGCAAGGCGCCTAGTGCCGTCCAAGGCCCCAGGCTTCGGCGCCCCACTAAGCGCGGAAAGAGGAGGAAGAAAGCAGGAGGCCTAAAAAGGGGATCCTGGGGGGCAAACAGACAAGTCAGGGTGGAGAGGGACATGAGGCTGAAGAAAATTACAAAGATCTGAATGAGGTGAGGGGAGCAAAGTACCAAAATTCCTGACTGCAAAGCGCCATTGAGGTTTGGCCAGTCTCTCTGGTGGCAGGCAATCAGTTCCTACTTAGGTTCAGTGTAATATGCTTGGCCTCTAAAAGGCCTGCGCACCCCATTATTCCCACCCCCATCCAATGCTTCCCTAACCCCCAATTTTTTTGCAGTTGACAGTTGGGGGAGAATGTAAGGCTTAACAATCCAACACTATAGGCTTAAGGACTACTGGTCCAGATTTCTGACACCCCACCTGAAAGGACTGTAGAAATTGCCCAGGTTTGACACCTTTACGTTTGACTCATGAAAGATTAATTGTGAATTAATGCACCTTTGCTGCCAAGAGAGACTTAATCAGAGAAAGATGATGTTTCTGAGAATTTATTACCTGAGCATTTGGTTTAGGGAGGTTTAAGTGGTATCTTCAGTCAAACGTAGATGGTTATCATAACTCAATTAATGGCTCTATACTAGAAAAAAAAAATTTGCATGGCATATAGAACATGGCATGGACATCTGACACCGGATGTCTGTTCTTACCTCACTGCTTTCCTCCTACTCCACCTTCCAGCCCTTTACAGTCCAACAAATGTTAGCCAGTTTTTCAACTGGGCCAACATTCTCAAATCTTTTGCACACATTTATTACTGTTGGTGGAATCCCCACCTCACCTCTACTTAAATGCCACCTCTTGGGGAAAACCTATATTGTCTCCCCAGACAGACTTAAGGATGTGCATTAACCTTTCATTCTTTGAGCTTCCCCCTTTAAAGCAATATGCTTTGGTATTTTATTACTTTTTGTGTATTTCTCTCTAAGCTAAGTTTCTTGAGGCTAGAACAAGTCCTTGCATACCCAACATCTAGTATAACTCCTAGCACAAAGTAAAGGACCAAAAATGTTTTTGAATGAGTGAAAAAAAGCTGTATGTTCTTAGCAAAACTGACTTTCCATGGCTGGTTTTATGATTGAGAAAAAGGCTTTTCAGTTTTTTCTAGAGGGGAAAAAAAATGCCTTATCACTGGCCTCAAAAGAAGCTGGGATATGTCATATTTAACATAATCAAGTTATTTCTAACCTAAAAGACCTTTAATATTTCAGGCCCTTAAATGGGTCCTTAAATCACCCAGAGCAAAGTTAAAATAAACAGTGAGCTGTTACATAGACAACACATTTCTTAATTCAAGAGGCAAAATTCTCTGTAGATGTACACCTTAGACACAGAACCCTCATCTAAGAGGTTCTGGTAAGACCTCAGTGACAGCGCCAAGAAGTCAAGGTATGATTCCAATGTTTGAACAATACCTTTATGCACTGCGAGCAAACCTGGCACTGCCACAAAAAAAATACCAGAAGTATCATCAGACCTATCATGCTTAAACTATAGTCTATTGAACCCCTTGCTTTCTTGTGCTGCTTGTTACTCCACCGTGACTATCAATTTGTCCTGTCCATCTGCATTCTACAGGTATTTTGGAAGGTGCTTATGCACCAGTGAAGAGGAAGAAACTTTGAAAGCCAGTATTTTCCCAACCCAACCTTAAATAAACTCACCAAACCCACCACAACAAAGAGCCCTTTGTAACCACACACCAATCAAGACACTGACAAGGAAGAACTTTGTTTATCTGACCCCCATCTCTATGGAGCTTTGCCTTAGCTGGACCTTTGGGAACAAGGGCTGGAGGAGAAGAAAATAAATGATCTATGAAGAAAAGTGAACATCTGGGTCTAATTTAAACATCTGAGAAAATGGAAATAATTTTCTCTCCTGCAAAGTTCTAAACTAACTGAACTTAGAAAAACGTAATGATGGTAAAGGGTGTCATTCATCATCTTTTCTGTAAGTCCATCCCTATTCACAGATTAGTCCTATTAAATCTGATAGCTCTCAGTCTACTCCTTGCCATGCAGCCTGATGGGCCCTTGGGCCATCAGGGCTTCCAGTTGCCATTTTTAAATAAATAGCTTTATCAGGTTTGTAAATGTCCCCTCCCCATGCTTGTAATGTTTTGTTATTCCTTATCTGAATTCCAATGATAAATAACACTAAAATGATTAAAATAAAAAATGCCTAGGTACAAACATCCAAATATAAATGAGTAAGTCCTGGGGATGTATAGGATGGTGACTATATTTAATAATAGTTAAATATATTTGAAAGTTGCTAAGAGAGAAGATCTTTATAAAGTTCTCATGACAAGAAAAAAAAATCACACTACAAAAAATTGATAATGTAGTGATTGATGTTAATGAGACTATATATTGATATCTATAGATATATCAATCACTATATTGTACACTTGAAACTAATGTGTGTCAATTATTTCTCAAGAAAAAAAATCCTGTGCATAACAAGAATATGGAGAGCAGGGGCATATATGTCCCACTTTTTATGGAGTTTGGTGGAGAAATGTACCCTAGTGGACAAGAGAAGATAATGGCAAATATCAAAAAAAAAAAAAAACAGGTTGAGCCACTAAGGCCCATCAGAAGGAAGAAATGAACACAAGAACAAATGGCACCAGCCAGGGCATCAGAAAGACCCTTTAAATGAAACCCTTTGGTTCCACCAGTTCCCTAACTCATCCAATAAATCTTCACTCTAGAGTGATCTTTCAAAAATACAAATCTGATCCTGTTTCTTCCTGTTTTCAGTACGGGGGTACCCTTCACCTGCGGAACTATGTCCAGACTCCAACATACACAACATACACCGTTAGTCAGGATCTCATTCCTGCCAGTTGTGTTAGCATCATTTCCCACCACTCTATTCAAGTCCCCTGGTCTCGCTATCCTGAACTACTGTCAGTTTCCTAAAAAAGGGCTTCCCATTTCAAACTTTTCCATCTTTTTTGCATTCGTCTTTTTTGAAAAGAAGCATTAGCAAGGGAACCAGATGTTAAATAGTTAGGGCTTGACTATAGAGGACGAGTCACAAAATGGGATTATAAAGGAACCAGAAAGTTCCCTTGCCTAAAATTACCTTCACTCCTTATCACATTGCCTAAACTCCACTTGTACATACATTATGCAGAACACATGCCCCTCCCCCAGGAGATTCTACATAAGTCATTATTATCTATTAATAGTGAAAGTATAGGGTTACTTTTCACCTGGGTACTAGATGTGAAAGGTCACTGAGGAAATGCAAGGGATAGGACAAAAGACTGACCCCTTGGAGCAAGAAGGAATTGTCCAGCAGTCAGCCTTTGGACTTGAACTATAAACACCAGCTCATCCCTTTCTCTAGCCTGACAGTCCACCCTGCAGATTTTGGACTTGCCAGTCTCCATAATTGCATGAGTGAATTGTTTAAAACAAATGTTTCTTTCTATCTCTGTCTATATATATATGTGTGTACATGTGTGTCTGTATACACAATTACTAATATTAGTATATATTACTAACATGTTTATATACATATATATCCTATACATACATATATATTCTATATATACATGGTTCTGTTTCTCTGCAGAACTTTAGTATATCTACGTAATGTTGATCTTACTGATTTCCTCAATGGTGAATATATGTATTTATTTACATTTCTAGAGGATAAAACTTTCAATGACATACAAAAATCCATTCAAACTAGCCAAAAAAGGGGATTTATTGACTAATGTAATTGGAAAGGACAGGGATACAGCTGTCAGTTCCCTAAAAAAGGTGGAGTTTAGGCAATGTGATAAGGAGTGAAGGTAATTTTAGGCAAGGGAACTTTCTGGTTCCTTTATAATCCCATTTTGTGACTCGTCCTCTATAGTCAAGCCCTAACTTTTTAACATCTGGTTCCCTTGTTAATGCTTTTCAAAAAAGACAAATGCAAAAAAGGTGGAAAAGTTTGAGATGGGAAGTCCTTTTTTAGGGAACTGACAGTAGAATATACTCCCCAGTACTCCTCTATATCTAAAGACACAAACAATGTTATCAGAAACCTGATTCTCTCTCTGTCCTCATGCACAGGGAAATGACCCTCAAGCAGCTCTGAAATCACATCTTTGCAGCTTGCATTGAAGAAAAAGCTATTCCTATATTCCAATTCTGTATATTCTAGGAAGGGATTCTGGTCAGTTCAGTGTGACATATGTCCCACTCCTGTGGCAAAGAGGACAAGCCACATTGATTGGACAGTTACATCAGAGTCACAGAGTCCTTTTCTTCAAAAGAAATGGGAAGGTGTCATAAAAGTATGAAGGAGGAACACCAAGGAGACACAAAAGATGTCCATGATCAGGTGAGAGGCCTTGAATGACCCACCAGGAAACGTCAGGCTTGAGAACAAAAGATGCTGACTCCAACTAGAATACACTCCCCAGTACTCCTCTTTAGGGTGCCTCCAAATTCTCCCAGTAGGCAGAACCTGGGGCAGAGTTTGCCAGTTCTGCAAGAAAGAAATCATCAACAATTGGATGCCATGAGATTAACTGGCCCTCTGTACTATTTCTGTGCTGTAGGTTGTGATCATAGCCAGAACAGAGGTGGACCACTCAGGGAGCTGCCTAGAGCTGAAAGATCACTAGAAATGGAAGGTGACAGAAAAAATACTCTTCTAGAGTTTCTCTGAGGGTGAGACAGGGACCGTGGGTGTAGTCAGAGTAGGGTGAGGGCCTCTGGAAAAAGCAGGGCGGGATATTTACAGTCAGAGCAATATAACAATGGGCAAAGAAGTCCCTTTTGAAACTCTGTGTTAAGCATTATGCAAAGTCAAGGTCACACTAGTTCTGTAGGATCAAGATACCACTAAGAATATAGACATCTTTTACGAGGTCAGTTAAAAGTCAAAAGGCCAGGAGCAACTGGGCCTAGAATGCTTGAGTGTTTCACTAATAAAGAAGGGTATCTCAGTATAACCCGTGACTTCACTGTAAACAACCCTAGCAAGCAGAGAACAACCCAGCCCACCTTGAGGGCAGGGCAGGTGGTAGAAGTCCACACCCCTAAGCCTTTTTTTCATGTTCTCGAAAAATCCTCATTTGCCTATAAAACCCGCTAGACAATGCACCATCGCGGGGTCTCTTGTCCCCCCCTGGCGTGAGCCGGGAGCTCTTTCCTCTCACTTTATTTCTAAATAAATGCCTGTACCTTGCTCTCCTACCTTGAGTGTTTATGAAGCTCATTCTTCGGCTTTGTGAACAAGAACCTCGGCATCAAGGGGATACAAAAGTCATTTGTGCACAGCCTATAAGCACCCTACTGAGTTAGCATAGGGGTAACTCTGATGTGGGGCAATAGTGTATAAAATTGGGTTTTCCTGAAGGGATATAAATTTCTACTTAACTGGAGAGCAGCTAGCTTCATATTCCTGCATTAAAAAATGGACACACATGCACATACCCCTGCTTTGGCCCATTTTGGTCTGGAGCAAATAAAACATTTCTGTCCACTGGAAAACAGCACCAATGAAGGCAGGAACGCTCTCCTTCAGGTAGGAATACTCAAGAGGGGCAGGTGGGTCCAATTGCCTCAAGGCAAAATGGTGTAGCAACAATGTGCACCGGCTCAGCAGCCATAACGGCAGGGTTTTGGTTCCTGGACTTTCCACTTAAGTTTATGACAACGGAATGTACTTTTCTTCTGGGGACAATAACAGTTACGCATCTCATAGGATTAAATGACTTCATAAATCTTTTAAGATGCTTACAATAGTGTTTGCCACATCATGAATGCTCAATGAAGTTTGTTATTTTTGTATATTTTGCTCCTTACCATTTTGTATAGGGCTTCATTCTAATTTTGGTTAATAAAAAAATCTTCCAAGTGCTTGGTTTACTCTTGGCCAGTAATATTAGTTTCAAATACCTATTGAAATGTCCCATATTTATAAAGTGTCTTCAAGAATATTTCATGTAAAAAGATTTATTTTGGGGTGTTAATTTGTTTGTTTTAGCTAAATACAACTAATAGTAAATTATTACTTTCTTTCTTTGGCACTATACAGGAGAAAATTAAGTATAATCTAAATATTCAAAAATAAAAACCATTATCGGATTTAACTACAACTTCTAAATCTATCTTTGACAGAAAAAAATGGCTCAATTAAAAAAATGTTAATTTTTCTTTTTATGGTCAACATTTGACACTGTCTGCTACAAATAAAAAAGCAGCAAAATTATTTACCAAGTCTTTCATGATCTGCCAGGTTCTTTTGTTAGAATGAGATCAGCTTTGAGTGACAGAATACCTGACAAAGGTCACTGTAACAAGAAACCTTTTATCTCACATTACACTTGGAAAAGGGGTGGTTCCTAGGTTCAAAGGTAAATAATGTCCTCAAGGATCCAGGGCCTTTTTTTCCTTGCTCTTTGCCATTCTGAGTGGATTGGCTTTTCATCATAATTACAAGTTGACTGCTATAACCTTGGACATTAAGTCTTCATTCTACAGTGTACCAAGCAGGAAGGAAAGGAATGGGTAAGAAAAGAGCCATCTTTACAAGATCTACTGTCTGTCAATCAGGGAAGAAAATCTTTCTAAAACACACCAGTACTTTCTCTCATAACTCACTGCCCAGAACTGGGGCATATGTCCACATCTAAACTAATGACTGACAAAGAGAAAAGTAGTTGAAATGACTGGTTTAGACTAGGTATAATTTATCCTCTGGGAATGAGATAGGACCAACCTTCCCTGGGCACACTGCAATCAAATAATTGAGGACCTCTCCCTGAAGCAGGGGTGTTGGGTAGGCAACCAAGAGCTCGTGCAACTCTCCATTCTGTCCACTGCCTACTTCTGCACCATTTCCAGCTAAGCACTTCTCCTTTACACTCAAGCCACACTTAGCTTCTTGCAGTTCCCAAATACATTTCGCAGCTTCCAGATGCTGTTTTTACTCCTCTGTATGCCTAGAGTGTTCTTCCCCATCTTTCCTTGTTCTTCACGGCTGCTCCCTTTTCTGGAAAAATCCAATACTTTGGCCTATCAGGTCCATGATTTCCTCTCTTCCAATAATCCAAACCCCTAAGCACCTTAGCCACCTATTTCATGGCCATACCCAAGACTTGGCATTAACTGAATCTCCTCCAGTGTCTTAATTTCCTGTATCTTCAGCTAAAGGACAGGCTAATGTGCCTAAGTTAAAAGCAATTCCCAGTCTAACCTGAATGCATCTGTAATAGCTCAGAGAACAAATTCTGCAAATACACTGTCTAGTTCTGTGAAACAGAGGACAAAAATGAAAACTTCAATCCCCAGTACCCAGCACTGCTGGAGTTCAGTTCCCATCCCTGTTTTAAACTTTTAGGGACCAGAATTCCAAGGATGCAATGTAACACTGCTATTTCACTATCTTTCCTTTCCTGAGATTGTCTGTGGAACTACTGTCTCTGAATTACTACAGAAAAATGAAAGAGAAGGATAATTTGCTAATTTGGCTATCTGAAGAAACAGTACCTAATTGTCCAAATTTCTGGCATGACACAGATTACAGATCTCTGAGTCAGGTGAAGCCAGTGGAAGAAGGACCAAAGCAGTTTCTCACCTTTTTTTCAGAGCACTTCTGCTCCAAAGGTAAAGCCTGAGCATGCTAAAGCAGTTTTTCTCAATTCAATCTGCTCTGTCTTATAATCAACGAATATTTTGTCTATATTCTGGAACTTGGTTCTTTATCAGTTTTCAGCACTGTGCTTTTTTTTATGTGCATGTGTGTCTTTTAATGAGAAGTTACACGCTGTTACAATGGGGCTACTAGCCAGGCACCATTTTTAAGTCAGAATTGTTGTTTTTGTCTTTACCAATGTAAAAATTCAGTAAAAATAGTTTCAAACATCTCACAAAAAGCTAAGTAATGTTAGTATATTTTTAAAGATATTCTCACTATTCTATATTTATTAGATAGGGGAAGATGTATTTTAAACTGCTTCACATATTATACAAAGAAGGAACCATGAGAAATGAAAAACAAAAATCAAAATATCCTGGGTAAAATCCACGTGCACAGAAGATGATTCAGGATGTTATTAATAACTCGTGTGAGGTAAAACAAATATTCAGTATTTATATATTTCTAAAGAAAGGGCCTATTTGCCTATTTTATTAACCCTCAAGTTCCTTAGCAGATAAAAGCCTGGTATATATGATGAACAAGTCCGACTGCTGGGCCCAAAGAAAACTCAAATTATTTTAAGGTGAGTTTGCTTCTTTTTCATTTGATTCATCATCCATAACCTAAAACAAAACCAAAGAATTTAACAGTTAAGATTAGAAATTGCTATTTTCCTGATTTTACATTATTTGCTTATCTGAAATACTCTATACCAATTCATGTCATTGTTATAACATGAATATCATATAACATTCTATAACAATAAGAATACATCTATCAACAGCCCCCAAAGCACAAGGTTTGCATCATAACCTGTTACCCTAACAACATAAAAGCAAATTGAATACAGAAAATTAATTAAAGCACCAGTCTCTCTTGTCTGAAAAGAGGCTTCCAATAGCAGAGTCCTAGCTAGACAGAGATGATAATGATTAACTGATATTTCTTAGCCATAAGATTAATGTAAGTGACTTTTTTTAGTTTTTTGTTTCCCAAAGCACTTTATTACTTAAATATATTCTGGGGAGGAGCTATATCAAACTGTTATTGTAAAACTATATATTAGAAAAATGAACCCCTAAAAAAGTGAAGGAACAGAGTATCATACTAGCAACTAATTATTTTGGTCTTACTCAGATAAAAATTCATTTTAAATCCAAGAAAAATTGTGAAGGCTTTCATTTCTAGTAATTTTAGAAAAATACTAATGAATATTTGAAGAAAAAAATGAAAAAATCAGTATCTTTTCATCAGTTAATATATTACTCAGAAAAAAAGACCAATTCCTTTCAAGAGGAAGAGAGTTATATAAACCTAAGAAATTTTTTTTTCTTCACGACACCTACTACAATCAAGTGTCAATTTAAATTTATAACCTTATTGCCAATTCAACACATCACCCTGGACAAGTGAATAAAAACGTCAATCCACCAAAGTGTCAAGTAATATAGTTTTTTTAAAAGGCATACAGAAGAAAATGGAATCTAGGGGAAACTGTTTCTGATCTGAGACAATAATGAAAAAACAATTCAGTTTCTTTTGGGTTGAGTACAAATGGAATTAGCATTTTACATACCTAATACAAAGAATTTTGTCAATCAATTCTTTATTTTAGGCAGAATATTTCTAAATTTGGAATAATATTTCCAAATACTTACTAAATATAAACTATGTATAGAAGATATTTAACACACAGGACTAAGTGTTACAGAGAAACACAAAGACCTAGATATGATTACAAGTCTCTCAAGGAACTTACCCATAAACATAAGCTGAACCAGACATACAGAAAGAAGCTCTGAACCAAAGAAGAGCTCAGCTTCAAGCAGAGGACTGATAAAGACTTTAAAGAGGAGATGGCATGTATTGTACCAAAAGGACAGGTTTTAATACTACCCAGAGATGCATGATTCTCAAAGGAACTAAGAGGAGATGTCCTCTCCTTAAAGTCACAGAATTACCTGAAGAGTTTTTTTCAGATTCTAATTTCCATACATTCTTTCCCTCCTTGATAATCTCTCTCCATAAGCCATGCCTCTTGGTTGAGAATCACTGAAGTGAGAATCATTACTGATGAGAAGGTACTGTGCTATATTCTCTAGGTATCTTGGGGCAGAAAAAATGCTGACATAAGGCTATAGATAAAACTCTAACTTTACTCAGTACTATTTTACTGTACAAGCATGATTTCTCAATGAGCTTCCTACTTGCACATTTAAGAACAAGAAGTGGTTAAATATGGTATAATGGAGCTCTTCCACTAAAGACTTACAAATCTCATCTATAAAAACTCCATGTTTTGAATCCCCTTTTCATAATTTTTTTGTAACAGAGCAGCAGTATGCCCTCTGAGTCTCAATTTCCTTATGTACAAAATGGGAATGACTCACTTAATACACTGTGTTGTTAAAAGATTATACAAGATAACATTTGTAAGAATGCTGCCATGTAGTAGGCATTAATAACACTAAAGTTGATTCTAAATTAAGGAGCCTTCAAGTGTGGTAACAACTGCAACACAAAATCCAGCCCTTAAAGAAAGTGTCACCTCATGAATTTCTTTTTGAATACTTACTTTAATATTGAATCTAAAATGTCATATAATACTGGCATACCTGTTCTACGCCTTCTACTTCCGGAATATAAAACTGCAGCATGTTCTGAATTCCATTTTTCAGAGTAATGATCGAACTGGGGCAGCTGGTACAAGAACCTTGGAGTTTCAGCTGTACAATGCCATCCTCAAAGCCTTTATAGATTACATCTCCTCCATCTTCCTGCACAGTTGGCCTATGCTCACAAAATATTTGTGACATATGTAAAAGAACAGAAGTTTTTGTCAATTTAATACAACTGAGAACTTAGATTTTATGTTGTTAAAATTCACAAAATTAGAGGTACTTTTACAACAGAGAACAGTCTACGGCTAGTCTCATTTGAAATTTTTTTAACTTTCAGTAAAATATCAAAACTCAGTACACTATTTGTTCTACTTATTACATTTTAATCTTATCAATAATCTTTTTAAACATTTAAAATTTCAAACTTTCTAACAGTGATTACCTAAGATATACTCATTCTGTTCTTTTGGGTGAAGAGGGAGACTGACACATGCTGGGTTTTTTTTCAGGTAAGCTTTCACTGAAGTATAACTTTAATATAGAAAAATGCTAAATCATGTATGATCAATTCAGTGGATTTTTGCAAAGTGAACACACATTTTTCCCAAACCAAAAAACAGAACATGAGCATCCCAGAAGTTCCCCCGTGCTTCCTTCTAATAACTCCTCCCAAAGGTGACCATTATCTTAATTGCTATTACCATTAATTAGTTTCGCCTGTTTTTTAACTTTGTAATTTATAAATATAAATGCCATTTTAAATATATATAGTATTTATAATTTTTCACCTGGCTTCTTTTGCTGAGATTCATCCACATTGCTGCATGTAGTAGTAGTTCATTCAATCTCACTGCTGCACAGTATTCCATTAAATAAATATGCCAGAATTTCCCCCTCTATTGACTTGTTGGTTATAGTTTTTTTTTATTCATTTAGTGTTTACCCTACAAAATGCCTACTTGGCTTCTCAGATTCTATTAAAACTAGTACTTTTACTAATTACCAGATAATGCCAAGTCTTCTATAGTATATTCATCACCTTTAATATTTTTGTCATACATTTTAATTCTAGACATATTAAAAACCCTATAGGACATTGTAAGACCTTTTCTGCCATGTACTATATGTCTCTCATGCTTTTTCCTGTATTTTCTATTTTCTTTTCTGTGTTTCAATGTGGGTATTTTTTACTGACTTCTATTCCAATATACCAATCTTCTCTTTAACAATGTTCAAAGTGATGTTAAACTAATCTAACTAGTTCTGAAGTTCAGTTATATTTTTTAGTCCCAAAATTATATATTTTCTTATGGACTCTAATTCTCTAATAAAATTCTTCATCTTGTTTTCCATTTTCTTGACTACTTTAATGACAGTCATTTTAAAGACCGTATCTGATAACTCTTAAGATCTAGGTTACCTGTGTATTTCTTTCATTTTCTCTTGGCCCAGTTTCTATGTACAACTAATAATTCATGACTGAACAATAGGCAATGGGTATGAAAAACTTCATGAAGTGATTCGGAATTATATTACATCAGAAAGGATTCATTCTTTCTTCAGGCAGCTGCTCAATCCACTACAGAATTAAGCTCACTCAATACTAGACAATTTTGTAAGGTTGATCTACCTCTGGTTTGCCTCCATTTCAAGGGTATAATCCTCTAGGAAACCCTACTGAGAGCCTGTATATTGCTGAGGCCCCACCCTCCTTGACAATCCTAAACTCAAATTTTTTCACCCCCCGAACCCCAGCACTATAAGATGCCAAAACTCTGTCCAGCTTCCCAATTGCTCTTTGTTTGACTTTTTAGTCTCTTACCCTACAAAGCTAAAAATAAGCAAGAGGGGAGAACCTCTGAGTGTTAGGCTTATGTTTTCTTCATTTATCTTCTCTCTAGTATCTTGGCCTTTTAAGCCAAAGGTTCATTGGTAACCCAGAATTTTAAATTTTGTCTTCCCATCTCAACAAATGTGCCAACAGCTAAATGGGTTCTCTGGTTCTTAGCAGCTGTTCTTTTGCCCAGCTTCTCATACTCTAGCCTCACACCAAGAATCAATAAATATCCCAAGGGGAGCGAGGCTTCCTGTCTCTGCAGAATCTACTTTGCTTTAGCAGCTTTCTAATGCCTTCAACCAAAAAAATTTTTAATTGTATTTTATCTAGCTTTTCTGGGAGTTCTCAGCAGAACCGTTGGTCTGCTACAAGCAAAAGTAGATGCCTGCGGTTCTCTACTCACTTAAATTTATTCCTTATGGGCAACAGCCTGAAAACGGGTAGTACTTCTCCCCTCAGAATTCTCCCAAACACAGTTTAAGTCATTTTTCCTTTCTAAGAAACGTGGTATTATAAAAATATCAAGCCCAAATGGTAACTGTGAAAGATAAATTCCTTCATGACTATGTTTAGGTATGTTTTTTAAAATTTTGAGTGAATATGTACAGGTTTTCAATTCAACTGTCATTGTTACCTACTGTGGTTTACATTAACTTATACTTATTTTGGAAGTCTACTATAAACTCACAACTACAAGTACACTGCTATAATGAAAACTGCCTCTGCAGTATATGTGATCTCAGGCAGAAAGATAAGAACATACCGTATTCGAGTATCTAACAATTCCTTAATCATTGCCACAACTTCATCATCTTCTTCAGATCCTAGAAACAATTATGAATAAAAGGTATGAACAGTAGAAATTTTATGTCCATAGAAATACAAGTATTAAAACAATGATTTTAATTTAATACCTCATTTGAAAAATAAAAGCATAGAACATGTAACTTGGTGTGGTGATAAAAGATTTTTGGGAAATGGAAAGATCATTTGTTTGATTCTCTCAAGAAAAATTAAGGAGCACTAATCAATGCAACATTTGGTGATAACGGGGAGTATACTGAAATAACTTGGTCTACTAATGATATCAGGGTTTGAATTTCTAGCTAATATATTTGTAAACTCATCATTCTCAAGGACGGAAAAATAGCAGAGAAAAGAGATTAGATTTGATGGAAACTTTGAAACGAAAAGACACACCACTTTCTAAGTTGTTACATTTTCAATTTCTAAATTAGTGGTTTTCAAAATGATAATCATTCTAAATATAGATGTAAACCCATGGAAATTTCCAAAATATCCTACAAATCTGAGCAAAGAGTTGTTTTTTTCATTGTTTTATTTTTTTCTTTTACTTTGTAAGGTTACATATATACTTATCTTCACCAGTGCCTTTCTATGGGTCTAAAAAATTTGTTTTGAGAAATTTATTTACCTTTGGGAAAACTAAAAATGCAAATAATTTAAGTTACACTATCACAAACACTAGAGTTCTGGAGACAACAAAATAATAATCATCAAAACTAAATTATTTTAAATGAGTCTTTTATTAACATAAGTAGAATATAATAAAACCAAAATTCTCTTATATTAGCAAACCTAATCCATGCCCAACCATCACTTCAATAGGCAACCACTATCATGAGTTTAGTGTATATGCTTCTAGTACATGTTTACATTTACATGTGTAAATTACCACAGATGAGATCATACTGTATGTACATTCTTCTATACCTTGCCTTTTTCTATTTAATATATCTTAAAGTTCTTTCCATCACAGCATATACAGATATGCTCAATATATAAAATAGGTGTACAGCAATTATTGTATAGATTTCTCTTCACTTAGCTAGTTTGATTATTTCAACTATTTCCAGTTTGCTGCTATTTCTAGGCATACATGCCTATGTAAAGTGTACTTTCACAAATGTATCTATGAGATAAATTCCTAGTGATGGGCTATTTGGGTCAAAAGGCTGTGTTTTGTTTTTTTTTAATTGAGCAATTTGACAATATTTAGTGAACATGTTTACAGAGAACACTACAAATGACTTTCCCGAAGTTAGATAGAGTATCATTCTTAGAGGAAGCATAACAATCACTCTCAGATCCAGCTCTCTAAACTACAATAAAGTAACTAATTTTCGAATAAGGTCATACTTGAATCCTTTTAAAGTGAAGTATATGACTTGAGGTTTGGATCAAGTTTTAGTGAGAAACAACACCCAAGTTCATTTCAAAATCAGTTACATTGAAAATAAACTTGGATCTGGTCTTCAAATAGTATAACCACTACATTTTGAATTTTGTGATATTTAATAAATTATTAATTTCTGTAGTAAAGCCAAACATTGAGACTATAAAACTGCTATCCGACTGATTCATAAAGTGACTCATCTGAATTACTTTTTACATTTGTCATTTTTTTCTTGAAATCAGGCTGTGTATTTTTAAATTTTGGTATACATAGTCAAATGGCTATCAAAACATTATACAAGTTTTATGTATATATACATCAAGAACACATATAACTGATATATTAAAGTTTGCATAAATGGTACATATGTAAGAATATATAATAAACATACCCTTCAATTTTCTTTTAATCAATTAATATTTCTTTTACATCTTTTCACATTGATATATCCCTATCAACTTCATTCCTTTTAACTGCTGATATATTTTTAAACTATTTTTATGAACATGCTTCCATGTGTTGTTTTGTGTGTACATTATAAGACTCATTTAGAGTATACATCTAGAAGTGGAACTATATCATCTAGAGATGATTATACAAATGTATACATACATACATATATTTACACATACACACAAAACAATATGATACTGGAGAAAGGAAAAACAACAAAATAGTTATAGCTAATACTTAGAGCTACATGTGCACTAATATACTCTTCCAAGTGCTTCACACAAAATAAGTTATTTAAAAAGGTAAAGAATGCACATAACAAAAAGAAAATGATGAATACATGCTGCTCCATTAAAAAGAAAAAACTGTGCTTGTTTCAGCAGCACCAATACTGGAATATTACAGAGAGGATTAGCCTGGCCCCTGAGCAAAGATGCCACATAAATTTGTAAAAAAAGAAAAATTTCTCAATGGCAAAAATATCCTGAATGAAAAGATAAGACATGTTTAGGGAGAAGTAGTTATGAATATACCTAACAAAGGACTGATACACAAAATATTTTTTAGGAATTTGATAAAATCAATACAAAAAAGACACAACTCAACTTTAAAAAAAGTAGCAAAGATTTATGTACAGAAAATTTACTGACAAGGAAAATAATAGCCAGTAAACATATGAAAACCTTCAGGATCAGAAGTAATCAAGGAAATGCAGTTAAAAAGAGATACCATTTATACTTGATATTGGTAAAAAAATGTAAAAGACATTAATGCTAAAGATTAAAAAAAAGCTGAAATTACTATACACTGATAATTTGCATGTAAATTAAAACAATTTACAATATAGCAATTCTGCTTTTAGGAATATATTCTAAAGGAACTCTCTACACTTTTAACTGCTGATATATTTTTAAATTATATCACAAAGAGATTCGTACAAGGGTGCCCACTACACAATGTCTGTAATAGAGATTAGCACAAACAATTCACTTGAACATAAATTAATTAATTAACTATAGCTTATTCATATAATGGAATACTATCCAGCACTTAAATTAATTAGAACTCTATTTTTTCAAAATGGATGTATTTCAAAACATTACACTCAGTGAAAAAAGGTAATTTGCATATTAACAAGTTATTTAAAGTTTAAGAACAAAAACCAATACTGTATCTTCCCTGCAGAGACTTAACTGTAGTAAAAAATTTAAAATAAACCAAGTTTACATACGTCGCTGGAAGTAAAAAGGGGAAAGGGATGAATGTTGTGGGGATTTGGCTATACCTTTAATATTTTATTTTAAAAATGGGTCTAAATTCAAGTAATGACTCTATAGCATCTTACCACGCTGACAGACAGTGACTGCCTTGGGGGGAGGCGTGGGGTAAGGACTTGATAATATGGGTGAATGTTGAAACCACAATGTTGTTCATGTGAAACTTTCATAAGATTGTATATCAATGATACTTTAATAAATAAAAGGGTCTAAAGTAATTATGGCAAAAAAAATTAACATTTGTTAAATCTGAGAGAAGGGCAAATTGGTGAGCATTATATTATTTTCTGTGTGTCTGAAAATTTTTACAATTGAAAAATTTAGTTTTGTATAATAGATTCAATTTATGTACAAGTTTTCAAAATTGATAGTTAAACCTAGAAGTGCTTTTCCCTGGAATTGGTTTCAGAGCTAAATACAGTACAATGATAAAAATTGATTCTCATGACCTCTGAAATCAAGATAAGACAAATGTGAAGAAAGTAGAAAGTTAAAAAAAAAAGATAAATATTAATTACCCAAGATATTACCTGCTTCTCCTGAAGATGTTTCCTCAGTAACTAAAGGTAAGCCAGATGCAAAAAAATCCATGATTGTTGCATAAATATCTGGTTTCAGTAAATTCCAGTCTAACTCTTCACTTACCTGTAAATATTTAAAGGGAAATGCTAAATTTCACCCAAGGGCAAAGACAAATACAAAACAATACTTTGTATCTTTTAAGAATATTTTCCTATATACAATCTGTACTATGTATCAGCACCCATTTCTGAAGAATACATGTTAGTTTCAGTTCTTAAAGAATCTGGCTTACAATCACTTTCAGAAGACATAATCTTAGATTCCTCATTCATTCATTCATTTACTTCAGCCATCAAACCAAGTGTGCTGTATGTCCCATGCCTTTCATAGAGGATACCAAAATGATTAAAAGATTTTTTCATGAGGTGAGGAGACTTAAAATACTGAATAGCTTCTCTGTGTTTAAAGAGGATAATGAAGAGATTTCCCATTCTTTTAAAGAAAACAGGATAGAACTGCTTGATCAAATATACAGGATATCCCATAACTATTCAAAAAATTCAACCTGCATATATTACTCAAGAGTACTGAAGAAATCTGACAACACAACTATAGAATCAAAACATGTAACATGTCTTCTCTATGGCTACCGTGTTAGAGGACTTGTAGGCTGTCAACAAGACCGGTACTCTTGATGGTACCATAACTATTTCACCTCTGTATCTGGCCAGCTAGGGTTACTAAATACCTAAATAGTACTAACATCTCAAAAGACAAAAAAGGAGCATGTTTTTATGCTTTAGTTTTTTAAAGGAAAGCTCTTAAGGAGAAAAAACTATTAAATGCAGTCCATTCAGACTCTCAGGAGCCTGTCAGATAGGGTATGCTTAAATATTACTAAAAATTGAGTCTACATGCAAAAAAGAGACTATTTTTGTCATGGATCAAAAACCAGTTTAGCCACAGTACCAAAGAAAAGAGAAATGGGCATTGATATGAATACAAGAGCAAAACTAGTGACATGCCTTAGTGATTGGAAATGGGAAGTACTTCTAGGTAACATTTTAATAAATTATTAGGAAGCTGGATCAGAGGGCTACCTCAGATCTTCAGTAAATAATAAGGTCTACTGAGAAAAGAAATACTGGAACGAAAGGATGAAAAATATTCTGAGGTCTGAATGAGAAAAAAGGCAGCATACAAGCTGTAAATACACTTATACATTTAGAAAAAAACTACATAAATGATTCATAAAAAAGCCTCTAAATTATCAATTACGAATTAAAAAGTAAGTCCATGATTAGGAAGCTAACTGAAATAAAACAAAAAAATTTACTATTCTACCTAGTAAATGCCAGCGTATGCCCTAAGTTGGAGTATTATTTATTACTTATATCACTTCACTTAAGAAAAAATACTGCACCTGGAGAAATTTCAGGAAGTGTAACCAAACTATTAGAGGAAAAGGAAGTAAAAGATGACTTAACCCAAATCAAATCAAGACAACGAAATCTAAGATATAATCATGTTTTCTTCTAAAAAATTTTTTATATACAGCATAGGCTCTATGTAAAAAAACTAAATAAAAACTTAAATATATAATTACCCATTTGTAAAATAAAGACAAGAATACCCAGTTATGCGTTGAACCACTGTGTTGTATACTTGAAACCAATGTAAGATTGTGCATCAACTATACTTCAATTAAAAAAAAATACCCAATTTTAAGAATTAAATAAGATAATATATGTAAAGCACCAGTGCCATATCAGACTTGATATGCCCTAAGTTGGAGGTATTAAAAATAAATATTGGACAAAGAAGGCATTATATGGTAAATGAAATAAGCTAGGAGGTGAAAGACAAATACCATATGATTTCACTTATTTGTGGAATATAAAACAGAACAAAACAGAATGAACAAAACAGCAGTAGACTCACAGACACTGAGAAGTGACTAGTTGTTACCATGGGGGAGTATCTGGGGTGGGTGGATGGGTGAAGGACACTAAAATTCTCAATCATAATATAAGTTGGTCACAGGGATAGTAGTACAGCATGGAGAATATAGTCAATGATTCTGTAACGTCTTCCTATGTTGACAGACAGGAACTGCACTAGTGGGGATTTAAGGATTTACTAATATGGGTAACTGCTGAACCACTGGGTTGTACACTTGTAACAAATATAAATTCTAGATCAACAATACTTCAATAAAAAATAAATAAATAAATGCTGGTCCTTTTCTCCCCCTCAAAAAGTATCAAAGATAACAAAGAAAGAAACCTGAACCACAAAGATACGCTAGATGTCTACAAAATGTTAAAGACTGGGGATTGGTTAACACAAGAGTTGTTCACCACAACCCTTTATTTGGGGAAACCACTTGACGCCTGAAAATTCAGTTTCTGAAATTTTACATCATTGATTAGTTCTACAAAAATTCTTGAAGTGCATAATATGTGTCAGGCATTGTTCTAGGTGAACTTCAGATGTACAATCTTTATCTTCATGGAGTTTATATTCTAGTGCAGGAAAGACACATAATAAAAATAAAATATAATTAAGGGATGAGTGTAGTTAAGAAAATAAACTGGGTAATGACTGCTACTAAGTAGGAAAACCATAATTCTCCACACATACTAGTTACAAGAGAATACTGGACTACATACATGTTGCTAACCCAATATGTCCACTTTTATGATGAATCAAAAGAAAGTAATCCTTTTAAACTGCTTAAGAGTTGAATGAAAACTTTTGATTTTGATACAAAATTGGACAAGTGATTAAGTTCAGTGCATACTTATCAATTCACAGATTTCAAAAGGATACAGAGTTCAAATGCAAATAGTTCATTTCTCATTCATCTAGTAGACTTAAAAATGAAACAGCCTTTTCTAGCAGATACCACCTCAGCTGTCAGAATGAATAGCATATGTAGCTTGATTTTTTGTCATTTAAAAGTTAACCAAGTGGGAGACCGAATTCAAGATGGCAGTATGAGAGGTGAGAGAGAAAACTCCTCCAAAAACCACATATATTAAAAATATATAGTTAATAAAACTAATCCTAAAAGCACAATAGGAAAGAAGGCTGCACCAGACTGCATACACCCAAAGAACAGAGCAGACCTCACAAAACATGGTAATGTACCAAAACCTTGATCCGGCAGGACCCAAGTACTTCCCCCACCCCAGCTCACCGGCAGGAGGAAGAGAAATGGAGGTGGGAGAGGGTGGAAGCCTAGGACACTGAACACCCAGCCCTGGAGATCTGCTTTGGGAGAACAAACCTGCATTGCATGGTGGTCTGGAGATTAGTGGGATTGGAAAGCTAAGACAGGTGGAATACTCGGAGGAACTGAGATTCCAGCCATTTGTGGAAGACAGGGATCCACATCCAACTGCTCTGGGAAAAAGGAAAGGCGGGCGGTCTGAGAGGCTTCCTAGCAGCAAGAGGGCCACTCAAGGAACGGTGTTTATACGGAGCTTGCTGCGCAGAAGGGATAGGTGGACAACATTGTCTGGGGGCGCACTGCCCAGCAGGTTAGGAACTTTCAGAAGCTTCAAGCGCTCCATCCCCTGGCTGGCTACACAGCTCCGAGGCCCCCAGCTGTGATACGCAGCCTGCTGTGCATTCCTCCTGGCCTGCTGGCACCAGCTAGGAAACTGGCAGTCCCTGCCTGCACTGGTGTCAGGCCAGCCAGAGGGAGGCCCCGCCTATGGCAGCTGCAGACACAAAGCACAGAGGCTTACACCTGTGTGCTGGTCCAGTGGTTCTGACAGTGGAGGCAGACATGGCAGCCAGGAAGCAGGAAACAGTTCTTTCCTCCCCCTAGGCACCAGCACCGCTCCCCTGTGACCCACAATACACTCCAGGGGTTAAGCAGCTCCAGAGATTAGAGCTTCCTGGCACTAGAGGATGCCAAGTACAAATATGAAATGTCAAAGGAACCTGGTTCAAACAAAAATCTCATAAACCCCAGAAAACAGGGCCAAATGAAACTGAACTCACCAATCTTCCTGAAAGAGAGTTCAAAATAAAAATCATAAACATGCTCATGGAGGTACAGAAAAATATTCCAGAACTCAGGGACGAATTTAGGATGCAGACTCAATCATTAAGAAATTCCATATCTGAAATGAAACATACAATGGAGGGATTTAAAAGCAGATTAGATGTAGTAGAAGAGACAGTAAATGGAATAGAAATTAGAGAAGAAGAATACAAAGATGCTGAGGCACAGAGAGAAAAAAGGATCTCTAAGAATGAAAGAATATTGAGAGAACTGTGTGACCAATCCAAACGGTACAATATTCGCATTATAGGGGCACCAGAAGAAGAAGAAGAGAGAAAAAGGGATAGAAAGTGTCTTTGAGGAGGTAATTGCTGAAAACTTCCCCAGTTTGGGGAAGGAGATAGACTTCCAAGCAATGGAGGTGCACAGATCTCCCAACACAAGGGACCCAAGGAAGACAACACCAAGACATACAATAATTAAAATGGCAAAGATAAAGGATAAAGACAGACTTATAAAAGCAGTTAGAGAGAAAAAAGATGACATACAAAGGAAAACCCATGAGGCTATATCATCAGACTTCTCAGCAGAAACCTTACAGGCCAGAAGGGAGCGGCATGATATATTTAATACAATGAAGCAGAAGGGCCTCAAATCAAGAATACTCTACCCGGCCAGATTATCATTTAAATTTAAATTTAACTTAAATTTAATTTAACCACAAATCTAAAGCTGGAAATGGCAATAAGTACACACCTATCAACAATCACCCTAAATGTAAATGGTCTGAATGCACCAATCAAAAGACATAGAGTCACTGAATGGATAAAAAAACAAGACCCATCTGTATGCTGCCTACAAGAGACTCACTTCAAACCCAAAGACACACACAGACTGAAAGTAAAGGGATGGAAAAAGATATTTCATGCAACTAATAGTGAGAAAAAAGCAGGAGTTGCAGTATTTGTATCAGGCAAAATAGATTTCAAAACAAAGAAAGTAACAAGAGACAAAAAAGGACATTACATAATGATAAAGGGGTCAGTCCAACAAGAGAATATAACTATTATAAATATCTATGCATGCAACACAGGTTCACCTACATATGTGAAACAAATACTAACAGAATTAAAGGGGGAAATAGAACGCAATGCATTCATTTTAGGAGACTTCAACACACCACTCACTCCAAAAGACAGATCAACAAGACAGAAAATAAGTAAAAAAACAGAGGCACTCAACAATGTATTAGAACAGTTGGACCTAATGGACATCTACAGAACACTAAATCCAAAAGCAACAGGAAACACATTCTTCTCAAGTGCACATGGAACATTTTCAAGAACAGATCATATACTAGGCTACAAAGAGAGCCTCCATAAATTCAAAAAGATTGAAATTGTACCAACCAGATTCTCAGATCACAAAGATATGAAACTAGAAATAAATTACACAAAGAAAATGAAAAAGCCACACAAACACAGGGAGGCTTAACAACGTGCTCCTGAATAATGAATGGATCAATGGCCAAATAAAAACAGAGATCAAGCAATATATGGAGACAAATGACAACAATAATTCAACACTGCAAAATCTGTGGGACGCAGCAAAGGCCATGCTAAGAGGGAAGTACATTGCAATACAGGCCTACCTCAGGAAAGAATAATCCTAAATGAACAGTCTAAACCCACAATTAACGAAACTAGAAAAAGAAGAAAAATGATGCCTAGTGTCAGTAGAAGGGACATAATAAAGATTAGAGGAGAAATAAATGACATCAAGAATACAACAATAGAAAGAATCAATGAAAGCAGGAGCTGGTTCTTTGGGAAAATAAACAAAATAGACAAACCCACTAGCTAGACTTATCAAGAAAAAAGAGTCCACACAGAAACAGAATGAGAAATGAGAAAAGAAAAATCACTACAGACACCACAGAAATACAAAGAATTAGGAGAGAATAGTATGAAAAATTATATGCTAACAAACTGGATAACCTAGAAAAAATTGACAACTTTCTAGAAAAATACAACCTTCCAAGGCTGACACAGGAATGAAACTGAAAATCTGAATAGACCAATTCCAGCAACAACATTGAAGTGGTAATCAAAAAACTACCTAAGAACAAAACCTCCAGACCAGATGGTTTCACTGCTGAATTTTATCAAACATTTAGTGAAGACATAATACCCATTCTCCTTGAAGTTTTCCAAAAAGTAGAAGAGGAGGGAATACTCCCAAACTCATTCTACAAGTCCAGCATCACTCTAATACCAAAACCAGGCAAAAACACCACAAAACAAGAAAATTACAGAACAATATCCCTGATGAACATGGATGCAAAAATCCTCAACAAAATATTAGCAAAACGACTTCAAAAATACAGCAAAAAAATCATCCACCATAACTAAGTAGGATTTATTCCAGGGATGCAAGGATGGCACAACATTCGAAAATCCATCAACGTTATCTACCACATCAACAAAAAGAAGGACAAAAATCACATGATCATCTCCATAGATGCTGAAAAAGCATTCAACAAAATTCAACATCCATTCATGATAAAAGCTCTCAACAAAATGGGTATAGAGGGCAAGTACCTCAACATAACAAAGGCTATATATGACAAACCCACAGCCAACAGTATAATTACCAGCGAGAAGCTGGAAGCTTTTCCTTTTAGATCAGGAACAAGACAAGGATGCCCACTCTCCTCACTTTTATTCAACATAGTTCTGGAAGTCCTAGCCACGGCAATCAGACAACACAAAGAAATAAAAGGCATCCAGATTGGCAAGAGAGAAGTTAAACTGTCCCTGTTTGCAGATGACATGATTTTGTACATAAAAAACCCTAAAGAATTGACTCTAATACAACTAGATCAAATACCTGAATTCAGCAAAGTTGCAGGATACAAAATTAATACACAGAAATCTGTTGCATTCCTATACACTAGTGATGAACTAGCAGAAAGAGAACTCAGGAAAATAATTCCATTCACAACTGCATCAAAAAAATAAAATACCTAGGAATAAACCTAACCAGGAAAGTGAAAGACCTGTACTCTGAAAACTACAAGACACTCATGAGAGAAATTAAAGAGGATACCAATAAATGGAAACACATCCTGTGCTTAAGGATAGGAAGAATTAATATTGTCAAAATGGCCATCCTGCCTAAAGCAATCTACAGATTTAATGCAATCCCTATCAAAATACCAACAGCGTTCTTTAGTGAACTAGAGCAAATAGTTCTAAAATTCATATGGAACCACAAAAGACCCTAAATAGCCAAAGCAATCATGAGAAGGAAGAATAAAGCAGGAGGAATTACACTCCCCAACTTCAAGCTCTACTATAAAGCCACAGTAATCAAGACAATTTGGTACTGGCACAAGGACAAACCCATCGACCAATGGAACAGACTAGAGAGCCCAGATATAAACCCCAGCATATATGGTCAATTAATATACGATAAAGGAGTGATGGACATACAATGGGGAAATGACAGCCTCTTCAACAACTGGTGTTGGCAAAACTGGACAGCTACATGTAAAAGAGTGAAACTGCATTATTGTCTAAGCCCATACACAGAAGTAAACTCAAAATGTATCAAAGACCTGAATGTAAGTCATAAAACCATAAAACTCATAGAAGAAAATATAGGCAAAAATCTCTTGAAAATAAACATGAGCAACTTTTTCCTGAACGCACCTCCTTGGGCAAGGGAGACAAAATAATAAATGAACAAATGGGACTACATCATGCTAAAAAGCTTCTGTACAGCAAAGGACACCATCAGCAGAACACTAAGGCATCCTACAGTGTGGAAGAATATATTCGTAAAGGACATATCCAACAAGGGGTTAACATCCAAAATATATAAAGAACTTACATGCCTCAACACCCAAAAAGTAAATAACCCTATTAAAAAATGAGCAGAGGATATGAACAGACACGTCTCCAAAGAAATTCAGATGGGCTACAGGCACATGAAAAGATGCTCCATATCGCTAATTATCAGGGATATGCAAATTAAAAGCACAATGAGATATCACCTGACACCAGTTAGGATGGCCAGCATAGAAAAGACTGGGAACAATAAATGCTGGTAAGGATGCAAAGAAAGGGGAAACCTCCTACACTGCTGGTTGGAATGTAAATTAGTTCAACCATTCTGGAAAGCAGTATGGAAGTTCCTCAAAAAACTAAAAATAGAAATACCATTTGACCCAGGAATACCACTGCGAGGAATTTACCCTAAGAAGCAGGAGCCCAGTTTCAAAAAGACAGATGCACCCCTATGTTTATCGCAGCACTATTTACAATAGCGAAGACATAGCTAAGTGTCCATCAGTAGAGGACTGGATAAAGAAGATGTGGTATATATACACAATGGAATACTATTCAGCCATTAGAAGAAAACAAATCTTACCATTTCCAACAACATGGATTTACCTAGAGGGTACTATGCTCAGTGAAATAAGCCAAGCAGAGAAAGACAAGTACCAAATGATTTCACTCATCTGTGGAGCATAAGAACAAAGCAAAAACTGAAGGAACAAAACAGCAGCAGACTCACAGAACCCAAGAATGGACTAACAGTTGCCAAAGGGAAAGGGATTGGGGAAGGTGGGTTGGACGGGAGGAAGAAGGGGAATAAGGGGCATTACGATTAGCATATATAATGTGGGGGGGCACGGGGAAGGCAGTATATCACAGAGAAGACAAGTAGTGACTCTACAGCATCTTACTACGATGGTGGACAGTGACTGTAATGGGGTATATGGTGGGAAATTGATGATGGGGGGAATCTAGTAACCACAGTGTTGCTCATGGCATTGTATATTAATGATACCAAAAAGAAAAAGTTAACCGAGCACTGCAGAACTTACACAGTCCATTGCTCTTATCTGTGAAGGTCTGAAGTATTGCAGGATGGTACAATGTGTCGATGTCATGATAAAAGGTCCCACTTTAAGGGAGCTATATATTCAATCATTCTATTTGTCAACCACATATATATGTGCATATATATCACACACATACATATATATGTATAAACACACATATATATGTATAGTTTGATATTTGCTTCTCTTTTTACCCTATCAATTAAAGAGCTAGTAAAAATATCAAAACAATGAATAAAACTCAATTATAAAAGAAAAAAAACGAACTACTTAAAATAATACTCAGAAAACTGAATTCTGGTCCTGTCATGGTTAAGTCTTGGCCTGCCGTAGGCTAGCTATATAATCTTGTATACTGTATTTAACTCTCTAAAGCTCAAGTTCTCTTTTGAAAAATGAGAGATCTGGACTATAATTTCAACTTAAAAATTTTTTAAATAATTAACTTGAGAAAGTTGAGAAGTAAGTTTGAGATTTTTAGTAACAGTATGTGTAAAATACATTGAGAACAGAAATTCTGGAAAGGGGCATTGTATTTGGAAAAAAACTAAAAGGTACTTCATGTATTATTTTATATAAAATAATGTTTACCTTTGTCACAGTGATGAAATCTGGTCCAAAGAAGACACTTTTAATTCCTTCAATCCTAAATAACTGCCTGTGAATAAAAAAATAATAATAAATATTTTATTATGGGAAAAGTTAAAAAATATATAAAAGGAGAGAGAAAAGTAAAAGAACAATACCCATCATCACCTTCAACAATTATCAACTTGTGGCCAATCTTGTTTCACCCTCTTACCCTATGATCTAGCAGTCCCAGTCCTAGGTATTTACCCAAGAGAAATGAAAATATATGTTCCACAAAGACTTGCACATGAATCTTTATAGTAGCTTGATTTATAATAGTTAAAAAAAATCTTGAAATATCTGTCAACTGGTAAATAACTAAAGAGATTGTGTATACTCATCCAATGTAGACCTACTCAGCAACAAAGAAGAAAGAACTACTGACACATACAAAGATAACTCTCAAAAGCATTATGGTAAGTGAAAGAAGCCAAACATGTATATAAGACTCTAGAAAAGGCAAAACTGTACTGGCAGGAAAGACTAATTAATAGTTATCAATAGAGTAATAAATTTGTTAATTAACCTCATTGGGGTAATGCAATATACACATGTATCAAACCATCATGTTGTATACCTTAAATTTACACAATGTTTTATGTCAGTTATAGCTTAATAAAGATGGCTAAAAATTTTTTTAATACAATTTTTTAAAAAAGTCATTTAAAAAAAAAAAAGTTACCAGGGTGTGCAGGTGAAGTAAGATTACTGAATTTAAAGGGCAATGAGGGATCTTTTGCAGTGATAAAAAGTGTGCTATGTTTTTATTTAAGTGGCAGTTACACAATTGTTTATCTAAACTCTTTGGATTGTAGTTGAACTTCACTGCATATAAATTATATCTCAATAAAGCTAATTTTTAAAATCCTGTGGGAGGAAGAAGCTCAGATTATAATTTGAAAGCCTTTCCCGGGATATTGGAATGCACCTTCCTTCCCTAACCACTAATGTATATACATACCAAACCTACTAAACACTCAAGAGCAGTTTCCTTTTCCATAACTTTAGGAATAAAAGATAACATACTTCAAAGAAAGGTACGGTTTTCCTCTTCATTGAAACAATGTCATCTGGATCCTTTACACAACCATTCAATATTAAATGTATAAGTAGTGACAGGTTCTTGGCTGCATCTTTTTTTTTTGACTGGCAAGCGATGCCTTTTTTTTTTAATAATTTATTTTGGTATCATTAATCTACAATTACATGTGCAATATTATGGTTATTAAACTACCCCCTTCATCAGGTCCCCCCGACCAACCCCACTACAGTCACTGTCCATCAGCATAGTGAGATGTTATAGAATCATTACTTGTCTTCTCTGAGTTGTACAGCCCTCCCCGTCACCCCACAACATTACATCTGCTAATCGTAATACCCCTTTTTCCCCCTTGTGCCTCCCTTCCCACCCATCTTCCCCAGTCCCTTTCCCTTTGGTAACTATTAGTCTGTTCTTGGGTTCTGTGAGTCTGCTGCTGTTTTGTTCCTTCAGTTTTTTTCTTTGTTCTTATTCTCCACATATGAGTGAATTCATTTGATACTTGTCTTTTTCGGTTTGGCTTATTTCACTGAGCATAATACCCTCTAGCTCCATCCATGTTGTTGCAAATGGTAGGATTTGTTTTCTTCTTATGGCTGAATAATATTCCATTGTATATATGTACTACATCTTCTTTATCCATTCATCTACTGATGGACACTTAGGTTGCTTCCATTTCTTGGCTATTGTAAATAGTGCTGCGATAAACATAGGGGTGCATCTGTCTTTTTCAAACTGGGCTGCTGCAGTCTTAGGGTAAATTCCTAGAAGTGGAATTTCTGGGTCAAATGGTATATCTATTTTGAGTTTTTTGAGGAACCTCCATACTGCTTTCCACAATAACTGAACTAATTTGCATTCCCACCAGAAGTGCAGGAGGATTTCCTTTTCTCCACATCCTTGCCAACATTTGTTATTGTTTGTGTTTTGGATGTTGGCCATCCTCACTGGTGTGACGGGATATCTCATTGTGTTTTAATCTCCATTTCTCTGATGATTACCAATGTGGAGCATCTTTTCATGTGCCTCTTGGCCATCAGAATTTCTTCTTTAGAGAAGTGTTTATTCATGTCCAGGGCCCATTTCTTAATTGGATTATTTGCTTTTTCTTTGTTAAGGTGCGTGAGATCTTTATATATTGTGGATGTCAACCCCTTATCGGATACGTCATTTATGAATATATTCTCGCATACTGTAGGATATCTTTTTGTTCTACTGATGGTATCCTTTGCTGTACAGAAGCTTTTCAGCTTGATATAGTCCCATTTGTTCATTGCTGCTTTTGTTTCCCTTGGCCAGAGAGATATGTTCATGAAGAAGTCACTCATGTTTATGTCCAAGAGATTTTTGCCTATGTTTTTTCTAAGAGTTTTATGGTTTCCTGACTTACATTCATGTCTTTGATCCACCTTGAGTTTACCTTTGTGTATGGGGCTAGACAGTAGTCCAGTTTGATTCTCTTACATATAGCTGTCCAGTTTTTCCAACACCAGCTGCTGAAGAGGCTGTCATCTCCCCATTGTATATCCAAGGCTCCTTTATCAAATATTAACTGACTATATATGTTTGGGTTAACGTTTGGATTTTCTATTCTGTTCCACTGGTCTGTGGGTCTGTTTTTGTGCCAATACCAAATTGTCTTGATTACTGTGGCTTTGTAGTAGAGCTTGAAGTCAGGGAGCACAATTCCCCCTGTTTTATTCCTCCTTCTCAGGATTGTTTTGGCTACTCGGGGTCTTTTGTGGTTCCATATGAATTTTAGAATTATTTGTTTGAGTTCATTGAAGAAAGCTGTTAGTTGTTTGATAGGGATTATGTTGAATCTGTAGATTGCTTTAGGTAGTATAGCCATTTTGACAATATTTATACATCCTAGCCAAGAGCATGGGATGCATTTCCATTTGTTAGTGTTCTCTTTAATTTCTCTTAAGAGTGTCTTGTAGTTTTCTGAGTACAGGTCTTTCACTTCCTTCGTTAGCTTTATTCCTAGGCATTTTACTCTTTTTGATGCAATAGTGAATGGAATTGTTTTTCTGATTTCTCTTTCTGTTAGTTCATCGTTAGTGTACAGGAAAGCAACAGATTTCTGTGTGTTAATTTGTATCCTGCAACTTTGCTGAATTCAGATATTAGTTCTAGTAGTTTTGGAGTGGAGTCTCTAGGGTTTTTTATGTACACTATCATGTCATCTGCAAATAGTGACAATTTGACTTCTTTACCAATCTGGATGCCTTGTATGTCTTTGCTTTGTCTGATTGCTGTGGCTAGGACCTCCAGTACTATGTTGACTAACAGTGGAGAGAGTGGGCATCCCTGTCTTGTTACCGACCTTAGATGAAAAGCTTTCAGCTTCTCGCTGTTAAGTATGATGTGAGCTGTGGGTTTGTCATATATGGCCTTTATGATGTTGAGGTACTTGACATCTATACCCATTTTCTTGAGAGTTTTAATCATAAATGGATGCTGAATTTTGTCAAATGCTTTTTCAGCATCTATGGAGATGATCATGTGGTTTTTGTTCTTCTTTTTGTTGATGTGGTGGATGATGTTGATGGATTTTCGAATGTTGTACCATCCTTGCATCCCTGGGATGAATCCGACTTGATCATGGTGTATGATTCTCTCGATGTATTTTTGAATTCAGTTTGCTAATATTTTGTTGAGTATTTTTACATCTACGTTCATCAGGGATATAGGTCTGTAATTTTCTTTTTTGGTGTGGTCTTTGCCCAGTTTTGGTATTAGAGTGATGCTGGCTTCATAGAAAGAGTTTGGAAGTATTCCCTCCTCTTCTATTTTTTGGAAAACTTTAAGGAGAATGGGTGTTATTTCTTCTCTATATGTCTGCTAGAATTCAGAGGTGAATCCATCTGGTCCAGGGGTTTCGTTCTTGGGTAGTTTTTGATTACCGCTTCAATTTCGTTGCTGGTGATTGGTCTGTTTAGTTTTTCTGTTTCTTGCTTGGTCAGTCCTGGAAGGTTGTATTTTTCAAAGAAGTTGTCTATTTCCTCTAGGTTTTCCAGCTTGTTAGCATATAGATTATCATAATATTCTCTTATAATTCTTTGTATTTCTGTGGGGTCCGTCATGATTTTTCCTTTCTCATTTCTGATTCTGTTTATGTGTGTAGATTCTCTTTTTCTCTTAATGAGTCTGGTTAAGGGTTTATCTATTTAGTTTATTTTTTCAAAGAACCAGCTTTTGGTTTCATTGATTTTTTTCTAATGTTTTATTTTTCTCAATTTTATTTATTTCTTCTCTGATCTCTATTATGTCCCTCCTTCTGGTGCCTTTGGGCCTCATTTGTTCTTCTTTTTCCAATGTCAGTAATTGTGTCTTTACACTATTCATTTGGAAATGTTCTCCCTTCTTTACATAGGCCTGGATTGCAATATACCTTCCTCTTAGAACTGCCTTTGCTGCGTCCCACAGAAGTTGTGGCTTTGTGTTGTTTTTGTCATTAGTCTCCGTATATTCTTTGATTTCTGTTGTGATTTGGTCGTTAACCCATTGATTAATTAGGAGAATGTTGTTAAGTCTCCATGTATTTGTGAGCCTTTTTGATTTCTTTCTAAAATTTATTTCTAGTTTTATACCTTTGTGATCTGAGAAGTTGGTTGGTAGAATTTCAATATTTTTGAATTTACTGAGGTTCTTTTTGTGGCCTAGTATGTGGTCTATTGTGGAAAATGTTCCATGTGCACTTGAGAAGAATGTGTATCCTGTTCCTTTTGGGTGTAGAGTTCTGTAGATGTCTGTTAGGTCCATCTGTTCTAATGTGTTGTTCAGTGCCTCTGTGTCTTTACTTATTTTCTGTCTGGTTGATCTGTCCTTTGGAGTGAGTGGTGTGTTGAAGTCTCCTAAAATGAATGCATTGCGTTCTATTTCCTACTTTAATTCTGTTAGTATTTGTTTCACATATGCCGGTGCTCCCGTACTGGGTGCATATATATTTATAATTGCTATATCTTCTTGTTGGACTGACCCCTTTATCATTATGTAATGTCCTTATTTATCTCTTGCTACTTTCTTCGTTTTGAAGTCTACTTTGCCTGATACAAGTACTACAACACCTGCTTTTTTCTCCTTGTTGTTTGCAAGAAATATCCTTCTCCATCCCTTCACTTTTAGTGTTTGTGTATCTTTGGGTTTGAGGTGAGTCTCTTGTAAGCAGCATATAGATGGGTCTTGTTTTTTTATCAATTCTATTACTCTGTGTCTTTTGATTGGTGCATTTAGTCCATTTACATTTAGGGTGATTATCGATAGATATGTACTTATTGCCATTGCTGGCTTTAGATTCGTGGGTACCACAGGTTCAAGGGTTGCTTCTTTACTATCTAACAATCTAACTGAAATTTCTTGTTAAGTTATTGTGAACACAGTCTGATGTTTCTTTATTTCTCTCCCTTCTTATTCTTCCTCCTCCATTCTTTATATACTAGGTGTTTTATTCTTTGCCTTTAGTTAGTATTTCGATGGTCTGCTTTCTTTGGTATGATTTTATTTTCTCTCGTGACATCTTTTTAGCCTTAGGAGTGCTTCACTCTAGAGCAGTCCGTTTAAGATATCCTGTCGAGGTGGTTTATGAGAGGCAAACTCTCTCAACTTTCACTTGTCTGGAAATTGTTTAATCCCTCCATCATATTTAAATGATAATCGTGCTGGATACAATATTCCTGGTTCGAGGCCCTTCTGTTTCATTACGTTAAATATATCATGCCATTCTCTTCTGGCCTGTAAGGTTTCTGTTGAGAAGTCTGATGATAGTCTCATGGGTTTTCCTTTGTAGGTGATCTTTTTTCTCTCTCTAGCT
>JAQQAC010020896.1:47063097-47076468 GCA_029783875.1 Phataginus tricuspis | reverse complement strand
CAGGGCTCCTTTATCAAATATTAATTGACTGTAGGTGTTTGGGTTAATGTTTGGATTTTCTATTCTGTTCCACTGGTCTGTGGGTCTGTTTTTGTGCCAGTACCAAACTGTCTTGATTACTGTGGCTTTGTAGTAGAGCTTGAAGTCAGGGAGCGTAATTCCCCCTGTTTGATTCCTCCTTCTCAGGATTGTTTTGGCTATTCGGGGTCTTTTCTGGTTCCATATGAATTTTAGAATTATTTGTTCCAGTTCATTGAAGAAAGCTGTTGGTAGTTTGATAGGGATTGCGTTGAATCTGTAGATTGCTTTAGGTAGTATTGCCATTTTGACAATGTTTATTCTTCCTAGCCAAGAGCATGGGATGCATTTCCATTTGTTAGTGTCTTCCTTAATTTCTCCTAGGAGTGTCTTGTAGTTTTCAGAGTATAGGTCTTTCACTTCTTTCGTTAGGTTTATTCCTAGGTATTTTATTCTTTTAGGTGCAATTGTGAATGGAATTGTTTTTCTGATTTCTCTTTCTGTTAGCTCATCATTAGTGTATAGGAAAGCAACAGATTTCTGTGTGTTAATTTTATATCCTGCAACTTTGCTGAATTCAGATATTAGTTCTAGTAGTTTTGGTGTGGAGTCTTTAGGGTTTTTTATATACAGTATCATATCATCTGCAAATAGTGACAATTTGACTTCTTCTTACCAATCTGGATGCCTTGTATGTGTTTGTTTTGTCTGATTGCCGTGGCTAGGACCTCCAGTACTATGTTGAATAACAGTGGAGAGAGTGGGCACCCCTGTCTTGTTCCCGATCTTAGATGAAAAGCTTTCAGCTTCTCACTTTTAAGTATGATGTTAGCTGTGGGTTTGTCATATATAGCCTTTATGATGTTGAGGTACTTGCCATCTGTACCCATTCTGTTGATAGTTTTAATCAAAAATGGATGCTGAATTCTGTCAAATGCTTTTTCAGCATCTATGGAGATGATCATGTGGTTTTTGTTCTTCTTTTTATTGATGTGATTTTGCCATGTTAATTATTATGTGTCTTGTTGTTGTCTTCCTTGGGTCCCTTGTGTTGTGTGATCTGTGGGCTTCCGTGGAGTGCGAGACTATTTCCTTCCCCAACATGGGGAAGTTTTCAGCAATTACCTCCTCAAAGACACTTTCTATCCGTTTTTCTCTCTCTTCTTCCTCTGGTACTCCTATAATGTGAATATTGTTCCGTTTGGATTGGTTACACAGTTCTCTTAATATTTTTTCATTCCTAGAGATCCTTTTATCTCTCTCTGCCTCAGCTTCTCTGTATTCCTGTTCTTTGATTTCTATTCCATTAACAGTCTCTTGCATCTTGTCCAGTCTGCTGCTAAGCCCATCAATTTCTTGTCTCAATTCTGCATTGTCTTTCCTCACTTCCCTCACTTCCTCCCTCAGCTCTTGCATATTTCCCTGTAGATCCATCAGTATTGTTATGACTTTTGTTCTGAATTCTTTTTCAGGCATGTTGTGCATTTCCATCCCTTCAGGTTCCCTCTCTGGTGTTGTCTGGGTCTGGGTGAGTTTTGTTTGTACCATATTCCTCTGTCTTTTCATGGTGATAGAAGCGGTCGCTGATAGGTGCCACGTATGTCAGGTGGGCTCTTTAAGACTTTAAAAAAAAAAAGAAAAAAGAAAGAAAAGAGAGAAAAGAGAAAAAAAAGAAAGAAGGAAAAGAAAGAAAAAAGAAAAGAAAAAAGAAAGAAAAAACAAAAAACAAAAAACGTCCACTGGGAGTAGATTCTGTGGGGATGCTGTAGGTGGTGCTGTTGCTCCACTATTCCGCAGCTGCGGTCCTGCCACTCCACAGGGCCTTTTGTAGCTCTGGCCGGGGCGGGAACAAATGGGAGGCTGTTGATCTCTGTGGGACGTCTGAATGCGGCTACTCTTTCCCAGTCACCAGCCAAGGGGTCCGAAATTCCCCAGGACTCCCAGTCTGCTGGGCTGAGTGTGCTGGGACAATCCTGGGTCCTTGTCTCTTTAAGACCACTTTTGTCTTGGGAGCCAGCTGCGAGGACCCAGGTGCGTGCCCAAGCTCAGATATTACACCCTCTTGCCTCTCCAATGTCTGATACACAGTGCAATGTGTGTCAGCGCTCCTGGTGCAGATCACCAGGGCTGTTTATTTCGCGGGCCTGTACTTCCACTCCCTCCCGGCTCTGAATCCTCTCCTCCCGCCGGTGCGCTGGGGTGAGGGAGTGCTCAGATCCCACCAGGTCGCGGCTCCGTATCTTACCCGCTTCGCGGGATGCCGAGTCCTCTCAGGTGTAGATGCAGGCTGTGTGTTGTCCTGTATCTTCTGGTCTCTTTTTTAGGAATAGTTGTATTTGTTGTATTTTCATAAATACATATGGTTTTGGGAGGAGATTTCTACAGCCCTGCTCACACCGCCATCTTCCCGGAAGTCCTTGGCTACATCTTATATTCCAATATACCAGAGCACAGACCATTAAGTAGGTCCCTTGATTGGCTCTGTGAATCTGCACTGTAAGCAAAGCCTCAGATGAAAGGACCATGCAAAGGAATGAATCTATCTGATGGCCATGTTAAATGGACTGCTTTAGGGAAGATTTTATAGGTTCTGTCCCTAAAAGAAAGAAAAAGCTGAAAGAGGAATTTCAAACATTATTACACATGTTCTGCTATTTAGGTTACTTTTCTTAAGATGACTGCAACTTGTCAATGTCCAAAATAAAATATGGTACCGAGAATGGAACACAATATCCCAAATGTAGTCTTACTTGTTCAGGGTAGAAAGACTGTTAGCTCTCTTGGGCTGAATAGTATAACTCTGTTAAAATTTGGTTGACTTTCTTGAGCACTGCATCATATCCAACACGGGTAACTGAAAGGTCAGATTTTTCTATCCCATAACTGTGCTATTCATTTAAAAAATTTAAATTCAAGGCTTAATATTTGTTTCTGTTAGATTTATCTTATTTGCTTTAAACTATACCAGCCATATCCTATAAGGCATGGCTTATAGAACATCAGCTCAGATGTTCATAGGAAGTGTTTTTCAAATCCACCAATTAAGTTGTAAAATGAAACTTTTGATAATTTTAGTGAATTTTGCCACCCAATATAATAAGCAATTCCTTCCATCTAAGAAAGTGTATCTTCAATGCTAATAAAAAAAAAAGTACTGAATAAACATACCAACTACAGTGATACAGGGCTCTATTACATGTCACTAGTGACAGATTTATATGCTGCTTACACTTCTTTGTTTTGCCTATAAGGATGATAGAAACAAGTCAAATGCCTCCCTGAAGTAAGATATATTACTGTTTATTCACCATCCAGTCATTACTTGTTTATTCAACAAAGATTTGAAAACTTGCTGAGTACCAAACATTGCGCTAAGAATGAAAGATACAATGGAGCAAGAGACTGGTCTCTGTTCTCGTGAAGCTTACATTCTAGCATACTGCAAAAACATTCCTCTGCTAAAACAACAAAAATTAGATTAATTTTGCTTGATTGAAGATAATGAATTCTGTGAATCCAGGATGGGTTACTTTCAAAAGACTAATTTAAAAAGAGCTTTTGCCAACTGAACATCTGACAAATAATCTCCAACTATAATCTATAACTGATTTAGGGCTTTTTTACTCTTGTATTTTTTAGTACAATATATATGACCTCATTCTTAATGCAAACATTTTAAATTATACATATAAAGTGAAAATGCCTCCTGATCATTCCTCTCAAATCCAATTATCACTTTGATGTGCATTCTTCCAGAACTTTTTGTCGGGGCATTTTTGTTACTTTGTGTGTTTTTGTTCTTATATATATTATAACCATATTATACTCACTAATCTGCACCTTGCTTTCTTCACTTAACAGTATGTCTTAGAAGTCTTCCTATGATAGTAAATATGGGTCCTTGTCATCCTTTTTAATATCTGCAGACTACAGATGGACAAAGTTTACCAAACTCTTCCTACTGATGAACATTTCAGTTGTTTCCAACTTGCTACCATTACCCACAAGGCAACAATGAACATCCTTGTACACACTTCATGTACACATGTAAATGTTCTATAAGGCAGTGTTTTTCAAACCCACCAGTAAGTTGTGAAATCAATTATGTAGTGACCAGGATTTTATCTAATAAAATAGAATAGAATAAAATAAAGAGAACAAGAAAGGAAATAAAATTCATTACATACAGTAAGGGTGAAAACTGTTCCATCAAGTACTTGTTTCACACATATGTGTGTGTGCTTGTGTGTGTACTGGGTCATAGTACAAAAATTTCTTCCTTCAACTTATACCAAAAAGTGTGAAAACATGCTCTAAGGTATATCCTGAGAAACAGCATGTTTAGGTGTAAAGAAATATGCATTTTTATTAATTAGAAATTTTAAAAACCATTCCTGAGGTAAAGCATAATTCTGGTTACCCTAAATGAGACATACAAAATTGCTAAATGTATAGAAATAGTTATCTAAGCTTTATTTTTCAAATATCCCTGACAATCAGTATCAGGTTTAGGTCACAAAAATTTCAACTGATTCTGACTCTATTATTTCTCATTATAAATAACTTCCCTAGATATCAGTTAAAAAGAGGTTCATTCTAATAATTTTATCCTTTGTACTTTATTGATATACATTTAACATATCTTTATCTAGTGAATTTAAAAACTGTCTCCACTGATTAGTTTTTTGAAAATCATGCCACATCTGATAACTATTATCATTTATAGTTCTAAGTGGAATATTTTAGAAACTAATCCATTTTGAAACATCCAGAAATTCAGCTATCTTTAAGAATAAAATGAGCAAGGTTTCATTTTTTTAAAAACAGTTTTAAAGATTTAGAATGGAAATTTATACTATCATTTTAACAGATTTTTTTTCTTAAGTAAAAATATAAATTCTTATTTAGTCATGCTTCATCTCTATCAAATACATAACTTTTCAGGAGGATTTCCTAATATCAATAATCAATATTATTTTTCCTTATCTCTCATCTGAAAAGAAGACAAAGTATTTTCTATACTGAAAAATAATGCAATGCACATAAAAATGCAATAGCTAACTGAGGCTGCCTTAACCCCAAAGTCAGTTATGTTTCTTGGTAAAAGCAAATGAAAAATGGTAATATACCTAGCCAAGGGGGAGCGAAATGCTGTAGCTGGTGTGGGAAAATCCATGGTCCTTGTCTCAAGAACTGGTTTTCCTGGAATAAACTTTAAACTGTTGGGATTTGGAGTATCTTGTGTTTGAATAAACAAGTATCTCACTGAAAGAGAAAAAAGAAGAATGAATGTTATTCTAGAAAAAAATAGTAGTTCACAAGTTGATGGACTATGAGAACCAAAAGAAATAAGAAAAATTAGAAAACAGAAAAGGCTTTATTGCCCAAGCTGACAAAATGAGAATTTTAAAAGAAAAAAAAATTACCAATACATTTAGGATAACTGTATCCAATTTTATATTAATACTGATAATATTTTGTTACTCAGCAGATTCTAGCAATATTCTACACTTAAGTAGGAAGGGATATCATAACTCAGGAGTCTCACATGTATTCTATAGGTGACTTAGTACCAACGGCCATCATAATCATAATTTATCATCACTGTGGTATTAATACAGTAAATTGGTATAGTCTCTTCTTCCAAAGTGTGACCATTCTTTTAAAGACAAATAAATTTATAATAACAACTGATATTTATTGTGTGTTTACTTACTACATGCCAGAGGCAGGGTCAAGTACTTTAAATATATCTAAGCTTTTGACAACTCCATATATGAGGAAGATTCCATTATTCCTATCTTACAAATGAAGAAATGAGATTTAAAGGTAAGTAACTTGTCCAGTGCTATAGTGATACTATAAATTATCATGTAAGTTGAACTATATGTGAATTACTTTCTGAATATTTAAAAATTATCTTTACAGGTTCTTTCCTTCTCTGTTTCTTTCAGGGCCATGATTAGATTTAGAATGAATTCATTAAAGCTATAAAGAAAGAAGAAAATCTTCGAATTCCTACCTCACTGTTAATGACAACAGCTTGTGGGACATGAGGATATACTGGGGTTTTAATAGTTTTAAAACTATTAAACAGGCCCTGATTATTTATTTTGAAAATACATCTTCTGACAACAATTTCACTTTAGAGCAATATATTGAAATAGGTTAATTTATTGAGTAATTATCATGTGCTTAGCATGATGCTAAGCACTCTACATGAATTGCGTCATGTAATCCTTACATCCTCCCAAGAGGGCATTGCTTTTATCCTATTTATATATGAGGGAACTAAAACTCAAAGTTACTCAGCTAATTAAGTGAAAGAGCCAGGACTCAAGCCTGGCCAATTTTCTAGCACTTACTTGCAAACTGCCACTCCATACTTAATAATGCCAAGCTTAATAGGAAAATATATTTACGATAAGTCTTCTATCCTGTCATAATCCTCATAGCATGAATTCTAGGAAAGATTACAAAATATCAAAAACCAGCAATTTTATTTCAAATTAGAAAGATATTAAATTTGGCAAAACATGTTTGGTATGGAAGGTATTTTTTTGAGCGTTACAAGAGAATATTCTGATTGAAAGCTGAGAGTTGTTAATGCAACCTCACCATGCAGTTCCAGCTGATACTGAGTTATTTATTTGGTGAAGAAGAACTGAAAGTAAACTCCCATAGTTTTGCTTAAGTCATTGTCCTACAGAGATATCAGTTGGTAACTCAGTGACCAGGCAAATCTTGAAAGTGAAAAATTAAAAATGATAACCTCAATATCCAAGTACTTGATTTAAAATATTTATACCTCCAACCAATAAATTCCTCTGAAAATTCATTGGTGTTACAAGGGGACAATTTTTCAGATGAAACATTAATCAAAGGACTGCCACCAATTTCTATAAAAATAAAAACAAGATTTTCTTAAACCCTGATCTGGCCAATCATTTCGTGTGGCCTTTCTTAATAACTTACTGGTAACTAAAATTTCTGCACACATTAGGCACTCCATCAATACTTGAAGAATTAAATCTGGCTTTATTCCATTCAATCTATTTGTGTAAAACTATACATGCAAGAAGAAAAATTTTTAGAAATATTGAAGGTAAAAAACTACAAATGTAAAAAAATTTAAGAGAGTGTAATCTATATATACTGTCTGAAGTAGAAAATACGACATATGAAATCATTACATGAATTTTCCCTTTTGACAATTAACAAAAGCTATTTTAAAAGAGTGATTTGACTAGGTATTAACAAAATCATTACAATTATAGTTTAAATTGCATTTAATTAGGCATTTCAAAATGACTCCCAGGTCTATAGTCCAGGAAAATGCCCCTATAAGTGTCATAAGGGTTACAATAGGATAGGGAGACTGACCTATAATAAAGTTTCCTATTTTGCTTTGTACTACTAGGTAATAGGAAAATAGGTAGGCATAAGCTTCCACAAAATTTACACTAATGGTGCTTAAAATCAGTATCAAAGGCTAAAATCAGCAGATTTCCAATTTAAAAAGTCTAGATGACTACATAATCCAGTCGTACAAAATTTAAAACCCAATTAAAGTAACTTAACATACTGCGTTACTCAGTATGTATGCCTAACTCATTCTGTGATTCAAGGAATCACAGGGCACTCCTGTTCTTGCCCAGTATACAGGGAAGGGAAAGTTTGCATCCTGATTCAACTCATGCCATTAGCCAGAGTCGACCACCCTCCACAGTATGGCCACAGGGAGGTGTTCTTGGTAGTAACAGAAATGGATCAAAAGCTGAATCCAAATTCTTACAGTTCCATAAGCATACACACAAGTAAACAGGCATTCATACAGACACACACATCCTCCTCCCGAGATCCCCTAACTACATGACAGTGGTCACATTTCCAAAATTTTCAAATTCTATCTTCACACCTTTTCCAATATTAAAGAAAATAAAAGCATTTAACATCAACAAGATTGCCAACAAAATCAGTGATTAATTTTGACAAAAGAAAAACTACACTCAAGTACTATGTTCTAAGGCCTGGATAAAAGCTAGAAATTTATTGAGTTTAGGGGTATTCTTACCAAAATAAGGAGGGCAGTAACTTAAAATACACAATTATTTGACACAAACCGTGTGTAACTTTTATAATATTTTCATTTCAGAAATCATTTATTGAGCAACTCTTATGTTTCAGAGTATGTATTATACAAGTCCTTGAGATTTCACAGAACTATTGGACACTGTGTTCAGGATTCTCAAAATTTTATGCCAATGATATGTATAAGAAATAATTAGATAAAGTGTGATGTTATGATAGAAAAAAATGTTATGTTCCTATTATGAGCATCTGAAAGGAAATTGACAAATTCTCATCTTTTATGACTCCTAAAATTTCATTCAAGCAGTTTCAGTAGCTTCTGAAACACAACATGCTCTAAAAGAAGTGAAATTTTACCTGTGTAATATAAGGTTGCAGGTAGTGGGAAAACTGGTCTTTGTACAAACTGATGCAAAGGGTGTTTCTTAACGGTGTATGAATTCATTTGAAAGAATCTACATTTAAAAAGAAATAAAAATGGGTGAAATGTAGTAACCACAATGTTGCTCATGTGAAACCTTCATAAGATTGTATATCAATGATACCTTAATAAAAAGTTAAAATGACACTTTAAGAGATAGTCTTTTAAGCTGTTTCCGTTTCTCAAAGCCATACAGAGCCAAATTTTAATTTTCCATCCACATTACTTCCACTTTTTTATATGAGCCTATCTACAGTTTAGAAACAAGAGCTCAAGTAGAAATGTATAGCCTTGATAACTGAGTAGACACAGGATAGTGCAATACCAAGTGTTAAGAAACAGAAAAGGTTATTTGAAAGGTTATTTCAATATTTCAAAAAGTCTAATAGAAAGTATACTGTTCTCCAAACTGCTGAAGAAGCCAACAATATGTATTATGTTTTGACTAGAAAAATATTAACCCAGTGTTGTAACTTTAGTTATTTCACTCCGACAGAGGTGTCGATGGGCTATTTTTTCATGGCTTTGACAAACTGAAAACAAAGGGAGAAGGGAAAGCAATTATTATGGAAAAAAGAAATAAAAGACTTTAGTAGTGAAAGATTTTAGAAATCTGATGTTACTTTAAAATCCAGATTGTTTAAAAAAAAGTATTGCTATTGCCATCCATTATAATTTTTGTTTTATAGTAAACATTGAAGAACTTTTAAGTATATATATGATCCCTTTTTTTCAACATTTATTTTCAACTGCAAATTCATTAAGGGGAAGGACTGTCTTCATTTCTATGTCTCTAGCATCCAGGACCATGGCCTCAGTTCCTCATTTCAATAATGAATATTGAAAGGGCAAAAATGGACACAAATAATCCTTGTAGAGAGCTTAAAACAATGCCAGGCTATGTAGTAAGTGTTCAGTGAATGTTAGTTACCAATGTTATGTGATAGGTCCCCAATAATTAATTACTGAATGAAGTTCAAGGGTGTGAAAAGGTTGATCACGTAAAGGAATCTATATTTAAAAACAAATAAAAATGACATTTTAACAGGTAACCTTTTAAGCTCAGTTTCTTAGGCAGCTTACTGCCTAAATCTTGAATATCCTGAAATATGTAAATACACTGGAAGAACAGTATTTTTGTCCCTCTGGTCCAGGAAAAAGGCACGAGAATGGGAAAATATTCTGACAAGTGTTGGGCTTAAAGTAATAAAACAGCAAAGGCTGAGGTAAATTATCCCAGGAAGTCATCTACTCAAACATGAGAGGGAGACAGGAGGTGACTACCAAACAATCCTTTTACAGATTAATTTTTTTGGGAAAAGCATTTAAGCTTCAAAGGCATCATTAGCACTAAAACTCCTAACACGAGGTGAGAACCGGTTAGGCTCTTTTCTCCTTTTGTTCCCGAAGCGACATAGGGTACTACTGAAGTCCTCAGTGCCCTTCACCTAAACACTCCTGCCAGATATCACTGGGAGGCCAAACCCAGAGGCAGGGCGTCCGGTGGGGGAAAAAACAAGCGAACAGAGTGGGTTTAGGTGACGGGAGAGAAAATCTAGGTGTCCGGATTCGCATCAGGGTTCCATCACGTACTGGCTGTGACCTCAACTGGTCATACCCCCTTTCTGGGCCTCACACAATGTGAGTAAATGAGACGAGATACTCTCTTCCATTCTGTATGACATTCTGATTTTGTGTTTAAAAAGCAGAGGGGGACATGCACGTGGTGGAAGGGCTGGGGGGGGGGGCGCACACGATTTAAGAACAGCTCTGCCATTCAGCTTATACAGTCTCTGGCGAGCCTCCCTACCGCAGGGACCCAAGCACCGGGTCTCAGGGCCTGGGAGGAGGCACTGCAGAGTCCGCACGAACTGGGGGTGTGGAGCTGCCACACCGCTGGCCGCCCACCTCAAAGCTCAACCCCAACTGCAGCGACGGGGGCGGACCCCAAGGCTTGGTCGGTCAGAGGTACTTCTCCCCTCCATATCTGCGGGAGGGTGGGCGGAGCGGCGCCTGTCCTGCTGGCGAAGCCCGAAGGCACCCCTATATGCAGCTCCAGGCACATCACCTACCGCTTGCTGAGCCCCGCGGCAGCGGCCGCAGCGGAACCGCCTAACCGGGCAGCCACCGCCGCCGCCATCTTGCTCCGAGTACGCAAGAGCGTGACAGCTCTGGCCCAACTTCATCGAGCGCCGAAGCCCCGCGCAGGCGCAGGCGCAGGCGCAGGCTGGTCGGGAGCTGGACCGGCACTGTGGAGAGCGCACCCCAGAGGCCGCGGGCCCCGCTGCTGCGGATGAGTGCGGCGGGCTTGCGCCCTGCAGTTTGCAACCATTGCTTACCTACTCCGTAAGCCTGAACCAGGCAGCGGGAGAGAAAACGCTGTGATTCTTACGCAGGAGACGCTCTTCGGTAAGACAACCAGGGCTCTTAACGCATGCGCGGAGCGGTATATTGATTTCTACTTGGGTGCTGCGCTTGCAAAGATTGATCGCGTGGGAACCCGTTGGAAATGCAGATAGATTATCAAGATCCATCTTTAACCTACTGAATCTCAATCTCTGGAGGTAGGATCCAGTAAGCTGTTTTAACAAGCTCTCCAGGTTGATTCCGATACAAACTAAAGTTTGAGAACCACTGCTCTAGAAGATAAACAGAGTACTGGTTTCCGGAACAGAAATAACACACCTGTTGTTGGACCGGTTAAGGCTACACCCAAGACAACCGTGCTGGTTTCTATGGCCCGGAGAGGCATCTAAGAGGGTGGATGGGGCCTCAGGCCTGCAGCTGGCCTGGGCCGGGACCTCCTCTGAGTACAATTTAGATTCTTGAGACCGCAGGTTAGCTCCCAACCACCTTTTTTGGCGACCCATTCTAGACCTCAGTGCTGTCCAAGGCTTGAGCCCTTACTCTCCTTTAGATATTGAATCAAGTCGGCTCTTCCACCCAGGAACAGGACCTGCTTAGAGAACAGCCCTATCTCCGTCTCCCTCTCTTATCAGTTCCCTCCTACAAGACAACTCCTGCCTTGCGCAAAATCTCCTTCCAGCCACCACTCTTTTCTTCCTTTCAGAGCCAAATGGCATTAACAAATTGTCAACATTTTCAATTTCTAGTTTTCCACAGCCCACTCCTCAAACCATTGAAACCAAGCTCTGTACCTCTCATTCCGAGGGGTTACTCTAGTAAGCCCACCCACAACATCTGTGTTGCTGGACCAGAAAGACCCTTGTTGTTTTTTTCTTTTTTTTACCTCCGGCACATTGAATGCTGGGGAGCTCTCCCTCCTTTTAATGATCTTCCTTGGCACCACGACTGCCAATTATTCCTACTGTTTTTCTGGTTACTCCTCTGTCTCTTTTTTTTTTTTTTTTTGATGATTTTTTTAATTAAGGTATTATTGATAAACACTCTTATGAAGGTTTCACATGAAAAAACAATGTGGTTACTACATTTACCCATATAATTAAGTCCCCACCCATACCCCAATGCAGTCACTGTCCGTCAGTGTAGTAAGATGCCACAGATACAGTATTTGCCTTCTCTGTGCTACACTGTTATCCCCATGATCCCCCACACCATGTGTACTAAACATAATACCCCTCAATCCCCTTCTCCCACCCTCTCACCCGCCCTCCCACACTGCTCCACTTTGGTAACCACTAGTTCCTTCTTGGAGTCTCTGAGTCAGCTGCTATTTTGTTCCTTCAGTTTTGCTTCGTTGTTATACTCCACAAATGAGGGAAATCATTTGGCACTTGTCTTTCTATGCCTGGCTTATTTCACTGAGCATAATATCCTCCAGCTCCATCCATGTTGTTGCAAATGGCAGGATTTGTTTCCTTCTTATGGCTGAATAGTATTCCATTGTGTATATGTACCACCTCTTCTTTATCCATTCATCTACTGATGGACACTTAGGTTGCTTCCATATCTTGGCTATTGTAAATAGTGCTGCAATAAACATAGGGGTGCATATGTCTTTTTCAAACTAGGCTGCTGCAGTCTTAAGGTAAATTCCTAGGAGTGGAATTCCTGGGTCAAATGGTATTTCTATTTTTATTTTTTTGAGGAACCTCCATATTGCTTTCCACAACAGTTGCACCAATTTACATTCTCACCAGCAGTGTAGGAGGGCTCCCGTTTCTTTGCATTCTCACCAGCATTTGTTATTTCTTATCTTTTGCATAGTGGCCATCCTAACTGTTGTGAGGTGATATTTCATTGTGGTTTTAATTTGCATTGCCCTGATGATTAGTGATGTGGAGCATTTTTTTTTATATGTACCAGTTTTTCTTTATTGATTCATCTATTAATGGACACTTTGGTTGCTTCCATATTTTGACTATTGTAAATAATGTGGCAATAAACGTAGGGGTACATATATCTTTTCAAATCAGGGATTTTGTTTTCTTCGGGTAAATTCCTAGGAGTGGAATTACTGGGTCATATGGTATTTCTATTTTTAGTTTTTTGAGGAACCTCTTTACTGCTTTCCACAGTGGCTGCACCAATTTACATTACTACCAACAGTTCCGTTTTCTCCACATCCTCACCAATACTTGTTATTTCTTGTCTTTTGGATAGTGGCCATTCTAACTGGTGTGAGGTGATATCTCATTGTGGTTTTGATTTGCATTTTCCTGAATGATTAACAATATGGAGCATCTTTTCATGTGCCTGTTGGCCATCTGTATTTCTTCTTTGGAGAAGTGTCTTTTCAGGTCCTCCACCCATTTTTTAATTGGGTTATTTGTGTTTTTGGTGTTGAATCATATGAGTTCTTTGTATTTTTTTTTTTTTACAATTTATTTTATTTTAGTATCATTAACCTACAATTACAT